>JBBBDQ010000956.1:0-150000 GCA_037127315.1 Ascarosepion bandense | reverse complement strand
AGGGATTAACATGAAAGACCTGTTATTTAAAAAAAAAAAAATCTCAAGTATTCAGTTTACCATTCATTTTCAAAGAAATATTAAGACCTTGAATAAATTCTTGGTGATTTTTGATGAAAAATAATGTTTTATTTACAAAAATTAGTAAGAAACATGTCACTGAAGGTATTGTCTATTGATAGCCACTACTCCTTCTCATCTTTCTGGCAATATTTGAATTCCATGTCAGAAAAATAACACATCTTTTGACACAAACCATGAGTCAGCTCATTTTTTGACATCTTTGTAAGAAGTGAGCTCAGCCAGGCCATGTGACATCAATCAGAACAAGTGATAATCAGACAGGGTAATGTTTGGCGAATATGGCAGGTTGGGTAGGACTTTCCATTTAAGTATTAAGTAGGTTTTCACCCATTTTGCAATATGTGACCTATGTTGCAAAATCCTTTTCTTCAATACACAACTCAAACACATTAATTGTAGTCAATAGTGATCTCTTGTGAGGGTTTCAGTCAGTTTGAGCAGCTTTTAATAAAATGATCTCACCAAATGCAGAGGAGAAGCTTCAAACTATGGCTATTCGGGTTTGTCGCTGATGTTGATGCATGGCTGGGCTTACCCCACGATCTTTTATGTTTAGGGTTATCATAGGGTATCCACTTTTCATCACTGGTCATGATACGATGCAAAAAACCTTCCTTTTCCTGCTGTTGAAGCAGCTGTTCTCATGTGACAAGATGCCATTCAGTGTCTCTCAGCTTCTATTCGTATGGCACCCAATGTCCTTGCTTTTGAATCATTCTTAATTCTTTCAAACATTTTAAAACTGTAGTGTGATCAACTTCTAATAATTCTACAAGTTCAGCTTGCACCTGATATGTGTCTTCATGAAGTAATGCCTCCAATTCTTGGTTTTTAAATTTTTTCAGTGTGCCAGAGTGTTCTTTATCAAAATTATCACTTTTGAAACGTCTAAACCAATCTCTGCATGTTATTTCCAACTGAGCATGGTTGGTGTAAGTTTCAACATGAATTTTGTGTGGTTCATCTGCAGATTTCTTTTGAATAAAGTAGTGCAGTAAAATTTCTTGCTCTCTTTGGCACAAAATCTGACATGTTTAGCATTATAAAAACAGTTGTTTATGCTTTGGAGATATGATATACACTGATTTTCAGGCTTAGTTATTGTACTTCCTTTAAGACGCATTAACATCTGAAACTACATGCGCACAGTTCTGTGATTGTCATCTGTTGGAAAATCACAAGATCTTCTTCAAGGTCCTAATATATGCTTAGTTATTTTTGAGCTTAGAATTAATAAGATTTTCCTGGTATTATTCATTCAATGCACAAAAATAATGAAATATTTACATTTTTTCCTACAAAAAATACAAAACTGAATATTTTACAATTTTATTTTCTCCATTTAATACACTTATCTAATTGTAAAACCCTGATGTGGTGTTTTTTTTCACCCCCTAAAATCTGACAAGAAATAATGTAACACTATTTCTGGTGTTGAGAAAGGGAGAAGAGATAATAATTGAATTCATTTCTTCTTCATTCACTAGGTGGAGGATATTCTAACAGGAAAAATAGATAAATGAAATTATGAGATTTTTTTATGAGTTTTCTTTTTTATGACTCTTGAATGCTGACTACAGATTTGGATAAAGATTCTTATTGCAAGTCAGAATAGCCATTTTCACGAAAAGTGAGTCTCTCGGTTGTTGAAAAATTTAATGACCATTAATAAAATGACAACAGTCTAAGGATTTGATTTGAAACACTTCTCCCTGGCATGAGAGATTTTATGACCCCTAAGAACAGCCAACTCTGGTCAGAAAGAGACAAAATTCTCAGAAATAAAGTTTTCTTTGTGGAATTTTGCGATGCTGATTATTAAAAGAGAAACATGGTTTTCTTTTCAACCGAAGCTAGATAATTTCTAACAATGATTAAAATGATAAAACATAGATGGCCATGCATGAAAGATTTGTTGTGGAAATAAATTTTGGAGCTATAATTAAATTTTGGCCCCTTGAGCAGAAGAGAAGGCGACGAGATTGCTCAGATGACCAATGAATAAAAAAAAAAATCCCCGGTGGATTTTGAGAAAGTTGGAGAAATGTTCCATGCCCCTTGAGCAGTAGTAAGTGGTACTCATACAGGAGAAGAGGAGACAAGTTTGATCAGGTGACTAAAACAAGGCTCCCTTATTGGTCATTTGTAAATGTTAAGTGTACCCAAAGTGTGTTCCAACCACCCCTGCTGGATGTGAAACTCAATATAAGCAAGGGTTGATGGGTTTTCAGACAGTTGAGCCCACTAAAGTTGGACCAGTACAGAACTAACGACAGACATGTTGTCATGTGACTGCCTGCTTTAGAAGAACCTCTTTTAGCCTGGTGCAGGTCAACCAACTTAGAGTGTTATACCCTATAGAATCCATGGGTTGGAGTTATAGTTGTCTGCATGCAAGAGTGATAAACTCTAACCAAATACTGTATCAAACAAAATATATATATATATATATATATACACACACATATCTTATTGTTAATTTCACAAACATTTCCTTTTCTTATTGTGGCTCCCAGCTCTTTGGATCATCAGTACAGCCAATTTTGGCAACTTTTGACCCAAACCAGCTTTATGATTAATCGAACACAAAATGGGCAGATCCCAGTTTAGAACAAAGTGAGCGACTATTGATTGGCCACAGAGATTTTGGGCATTGATGTGAAGGACCAGTAGTGGGGTTCACAATAAGATAAACATGCCCTTTGTGTGTGTGGCATTGATTAAATATTTGATTTGTGTCTTTTTGCATACAAAAATAGTTCTATGTTAAATAAAAAAGTATATCCATCAATTTAGTCAGCAAACCATGTGGCCCTAACTTGTCTTTCACAAAAGATTTCTAGGTTGAAAAGTCCAGTAGATAAAATACCATAGCAACTCCTATCAAAAGTTGGGGTGAAACTAACAAAAAAAGACCTGTGTCACTTCACCACCGATCAACCTGCTCAAGCACAATCAGACTACAGCTTAGCAAGAAGCAAAATTAACAACTGAACAGCAACTACTTCTGAAAGTTCATGTACAGAAAAGGATTTCTAAAAATGTGGAGCAAAAGGAAAAAGTGTCAAGCTGATGTCATTGACATTGCATCTCTATTTAGTGATAAAGTTTTTAGTTCCAACAAAATGATTATTTCTGATGGCCTTTGTCAGATTAAATTGCACAAGTGGAATTAACATTTGTTTTTAGATAGAACCCTAATGTAATTGCCAGTTTCAATTAGTGGCTGGATGTTCCAGAAATATTAGCCATATCAAAGGCTTATATAAAAATTCAATTGACAAATCACTGTTAGGAAAGAAGGTACAGGAGAACCATTCACAATGTTTAGGAAGTCTTTCTAACAATTTAAAACTGAATAAGCACTGCTATAAAGTATGTTTTCCTTTTGTAAAATAAAATTTCAGCAAGCATGGAACTTCATTCTTGCAAAAGCACCACTCCTATCTTGATTACTTGACGATATTTGTTTTAAATGAATGATTAGAATTATAATAAAACCTAAACATATGGAAGTGAATTTATACTTTCTTTTTCTTTTGAGAATTTACAAAAATATTGAACACTATTAGTCTGTTTATCAAGAATTACTTTATATTTAAAACATTCTATAAATTAATACAATTATATTATGAATGCAGTGCAGTATGTATCATCAGTTTATAAAGAAATAGGAAACCAATTTTGATTTATAAATTTTTATAAATTTTATAAGTTATTAGAATATGTGAACAAACTATAAGTAAGTCATTATTTACCATTTTATAAAGTTTGAATCATTTGGCAATTAGCTGATGTGTTGCCAACTATTCCAATAAACAATAGTTATGATTTTTGTCAATTTTCAAGAACAAAGAAAATGTATGAATTAATTTTCATGTTTAAGTTTTATTACAATTCTTATGTTTTTAAAACAAAAATTGAAGAGTGAAGTAATTAAAATAAGTGGTGTCATGGGAAAAACAATCTGCTTTTTTTTTCTCAGGCATGAAGGTTCATGTTTGCCTAAATTTCTAAATTTTGTAGTCATTACTGTTGTAATGATGCAATTCTATATATAATTGCACAAGTTGTCATGGTATCCAAGGTCAGCTGTATGTGAATGCACTGGGCTTGCTATGTTCCACAGGGCTGTTTCAATATTAGGGCCATGATCAATGCAAACAAAGCATAACAACAAATGCTTTTCAAGACACTGCTTGGGAAGTAGCAAAAAACAAAAATACGATTTATTATTTAATCGGCAATGGTCTCCTTCTGCTTCAGGAAAGCAAACTTCAGATATCTTACTAACTTTCGGTCACAGAAAAAGGACCCCTACACACTCATCAACTGTTGGCTGCTTTCTTAATTGATCATTATATGGTTAATGGCTGGGAGACCCACCACCTCTTTCTGTCCATTTGTGTTCTACTGACTGGAAAGGCATGCCAATCAGGCAGCTTTTGAGTGTTCAGTTTTTTCAAAAGACCCTACATTTACAGCTACATAAAATAAAATTGAGTTAAATTTTTTCCTTTTATCTCTTAAAGATGTGTGAGAAATTGTATTCCTACACACCCTCCCTGACCAAATTTTTGTCATAAATTACAACAAAACTACAGAACAATCACTAAAAACAATTTCTGAAAATTTAAAATAAATAAAACAAAGTAAATAAGTACAATCGCAATATTTCATGTGCTACTCAAAATATGGAATTTAACATAGCTCTACAAAAAAACATGCAGTTGGACCCCAACCACCTCTGAATGTAGTTAAACCCAAAGAGGTATAAATTCTGAACAGGGTCTTGCCAAGACCTAGGAGGTCTTGGTCTTGCCCCCTGAAATGTCATAATATTGATGGTTAGTAGCTTTTCTCTTCTGTTCAAATCACGATGATTTCAAGCACCCCTAGAAAAATCACATTACAGGAAGCATCCTTTGCCAGATCTTCCAAAGAGGAAAACAAGGATTTTAACCACCCATTCAAGTAACCCTAATCATGAGAAGCGTCATTTCTACTGACCTTCCAAATAAACAAGAAGAATTTAACCACCTTCTCACCAAACTTCACAAATATTCTTTAGGCTGAGTCTGAGCTCCAGGACCATGGATTAGTTTTAAAGCTTTCATTACACCCGAGCAATGCCGGGCTATACTGCTAGTAAACAATGCAACAAAACACAAAAACATCAGACAAACCCATCAGGTGATCATTGCCTAAGTTTTTCACAAAAACTTCAAAATAAAAATTCACAAAAAAATTAAACAGTGTCTATTACAAGTCTCATCAAAATATATATATATATATATATATATATATATATATATATATATATAGATATAGATATTACTCTGAAAAGAAGAAACGATGTCATACTTATCCCAAAGACATCCCAAAAAAAAGAAAGACATCCATCCCTCTCTGTCTCCATAGTGAACTGAAGAGAGGGATGTAAGGAGTTCAACTGAACTAAAAAACGTTCAGCATCTGAAGTGTTGTAAAATAAAGAAAAGGTATCATCAACTTAACATTGATATATTAATGGCTCATCAAGCTTTTCAAACAGCAAACGCTCTTGATGTCCCACAAAAATATTAGCAAGGACAGGACCCAAAGGACTACCCATTGCAACACCATCTGTCTGTGCAAACATGGTATCATTAAAACTAAATTCAATCCCTTCAGTGGCCAAACGCATACATTCCAAAAAAATTTTTTTTTCTTTTTTTAAATCACACCTGTGGAATTAAATTTACAACCCCCCTCACATTTTAATGTTTTTCATTAAAGTTTATTTTTAAACGGATTCCACTTTCTCCCAGTACTGTGAGTAATTCCCCTTTTGATATTGTCTTCGTTCTTGCTCTATTTATGTCTTACGGTCCTTTCCTTCTATCATGAACGATATTAAAGCAGAAATAGGTTTTTTTTTTTTACTTTTTTTGGTTCTCTCGATATTTAGTTAATCGCAGATTAATTCTTGAAAAATCTGCTACTGAGAGAAATAGTAAGTACTTAGAATACTTGATTACTAGAAGGTACGGTCGTGTTTCTGGTGATTTACACCAACACATTTTCAATTTTTCCAGTATAAGTCTCACTGGGGTTGAACTTTCTGTTCTCTCCTGTGGGTTGGATTTTTGTGTGCCGCCTTCTAAGATCGACAAGGAACAAATTTTTTCTGAGTTCGAGTTATTATACTCGCAACTTATTCATCATGTTCCAAGTTCTATTGAAAAGTGTTCCACAGTTGAAGCTGGGTTGTTTGAGTTTGCCAATGAATTCGCTTCGCTAGATTGCGAGAAAGATATTTTGGACTGGCGTAGTGTTCATTTTTGTACACTTAGTCCTTACGTTCCAGGGAAGACATTTATATAACCAAGCCAGACAAGGGATCTGGTGTTGCTATATTAAACAGGGAGGATTATCTATCAAAAATGTATAACATTTTGAATGATCCTTCCAAGTTTATTATTATAGGTTCTACCGACAATTTTGACAACACCAGCAAGATTGAAGCCAAGCTTCAATGTTGGCTATTGTCTTTGTACAAGAAAGGTTTAATTTCTAAAGACATCTATAGTAGGGTCAGGCCTAAGGTCCATAAGGAAGGAGTACCCCTCAGACCCATTCTATCTATGGTAGGTTCTGTGCAGCATGAGTTGGCTAAGTGGTTGGCGGAGATTATCCAATCCCTATTCGATGCTCTTTCTTCGTATCATGTTCATGACTCTTTCAGGTTTTCCAGTTTTATTAGAAATTTAGATTTCTCTTCAAGAGATAAATTTATGGTCTCTTTCGACATAGTCAGTTTGTGTACAAATGTTCCATTAAATGAAACCATTAACATCTGCGCTGACATGTATATATATGGGCCAAAATATAGAGGGAATTTTGGCCCAGTAACAATTCCTGAGGAGGTATTCTTGGAATGTATGCATTTGGCCACTGAAGGGATTGAATTTAGTTTTAATGATACCATGTTTGCACAGACAGATGGTGTTGCAATGAGTAGTCCTTTGGGTCCTGTCCTTGCTAATATTTTCGTGGGACATCACGAGCGTTTGCTGTTTGAAAAGCTTGATGAGCCATTAATATATCAACATTAAGTTGATGATACCTTTTCTTTATTTTACAACGCTTCAGATGCTGAACGTTTTTAGTTCAGTTGAACTCCTTACATCCCTCTCTTCAGTTCACTATGGAGACAGAGAGGGATGGATGTCTTTCTTTTTTGGATGTCTTTGTTCAGTGACGGGATGATGTTTTCGTGACATCTGTGTTTTGCAAACCAACTTTTATTGGTTTGTATACTAATTGGAACTCTTTTGTTCTTAATTCCCGTAAAATTGGTCTTATCAAAACTTTGGTTCACCGTGCCCTCAATATTTGTTCCCTTATGTGCTTGAGCAGTGAACTATTGCACTTGCAAAGTATCTTTGAAGCGAATTGGTACCCAACCAATGTGGTTAAACGGGTTATTTATCGCAAGATCAAACGGTTTAAGGAGCCAAAATTTGAAGGACCTAGTCGCTGTCCATTGTACTTAAAATTACGCTGGCTTAGCAGAAAATGTCAAACTGTTACTGACAAAGTTTTGGCGTGTGTTTCGCCCTGTTATTATTCAGTACAGTTGCGTGTTATTTTCCATACTAGACCTGTTTTTCCATCCTTCGTCAAAGACAGGTTGTCCTATTTTCGACAAAGTTCCGTTGTTTATAAATTTAAATGCTGTTGTGATGCAGCATACATAGGACGGACCAGTCTTAGGTTGGAGAGGCAGGTCGCGCAACACGTCCCTGCACATAAATGTTCTGGCAGCCCTATCAGTACTATACGAACAACTCAAGCTGTCCTGGATTCTTGGACAATTCAGCGTGTGCCTCTGCGTACGAGGACAGTTGGTTTTCTGTCTTGCACAGTGCTTGCTCATCATATCATCTACGGGTCTTGGAGGCTATTTGCCTGAAAATCCAGCAACCGAGCCTGTGCAGACAGAAAGAGCATTTCTTTCACTCCTTGCAGTTACTGGAGAGTCTGTGAGTGAAATTTTTTCTTTTTTAAATCACTCCTGTAGAATTAAATTAAATTTACAACCCCCCTTACATTTTAATGTTTTTCATTAAAGTTTATTTTTAAACGGATTCCACTTTCTCCCAGTACTGTGAGTAATTCCCCTTTTGATATTGTCTTCGTTCTTGCCCTATTTATAATTTTACCAATGAAGCCCTTGAGAAGTGTTGGCCGGGTTTTGGGATAAGTATGACGTTGTTTCTTCTTTTCAGAGTAATTTGTGGTTTCTGTGGGTGCCAATCGTTATTCACACACACATATATATATATATATATATTTACACACAAACACACACACACAGAACAGCACCTGCAAGTGGTCAATCATGCTTACGGAATCTTGTTGATACAGATGTCACCAAATAGTAAACTGGGTTGGGTCACAGTCAATTAGCGTTAGATAGTGAGTTCCATTATGATGGGTGATGGCCATTCCAACACAGTGCCACATTTTGCTCACATTCAGTTGTTCTTTTGGCCATTGCACAGGTGCTGAGTCAATGGACTGACGCTCCTTGTATTCTCTGACCATTGCCTTGACAGCAGCTTTGGATATAAAGGGATCAATCTACCTCACAAAATTTAAAGTCTATTTTACATAATTTCAGACGGTGATTCTGATACCGGGATGCTTACTTTGGCAATACACAGATTTTAGTAGATCTGAATTACAGTTTCTCGCTGATGTTGCATAGACTTATCAGCTCTACCTCTTTCTTAATAGTGTCAAGCCATCTCTGAGGCACTCTTGTTAAATTATCTGCCATGTTCCTGTTTGATCTAACCAGCTTATCCACTGATAAGTTGTACTCACTTGCCAACTTTCTCAGTGTGTCTAGTCGCTGTTGAATGAGCATTTTCCTCGCAGCCTTTGTACGTATCCTGGCCTTCCCCATAAAAGTGTTTACTATCTACTTATGCATGCATGCGGAATCCATGAACAAATGCAACACATTTGCATTCCAATGAAGGGCCGCGGTTACTTCTTTGATAACGGTGTCTAATTCTGACAGGTTGATATGCTGTGTATCCTTCTCAGGACACAAATGTGTCTTCCACGACAGTTCTATCTATTTCAAGTGACACTCTTGTTGCAAGGGAACTTGTGCTGAGCCAGACATCAAATTCATAACTGTCAACGCACCATTTACCACCTATGGGGCCATCTTGACGCACCATGGTAATAACTTCTGCTATCATGTCTCTAAGGGGAGCATCATTTGTTTTGTCATCCCAGCTGGAAGTGACAGCAGTCACTTTACGTTTGATAAAGACAGTTGCAATGCAGATCCAACTGCTCACAGGAAAATGTCCCACCAGCTTTCCACATAATGAGAACACGCTGTGTTGTGTCATTTGTCTGGGAATGTTTTGGAGCTCATTTCTATGTTTCCAGTAAAGCATGTTGTGCTCTCCCCAGACCTGCAAGCTGAGCACACAAACAATGTCCTCCAGTTGTTCTTGAGCCCAGTCAGCAAGATCCTTTCTCACCTGTGCAGTGGGCACTAAGGTTTCATTAATGTAGATGTTGTCAATGTAAGCTGACGTCACTTAACAAATTGTCTAATCCTTGGATAGCACAATATCCACAATGGCTTTCATGATGGCCAGCACCACATTGAGCCTGAATCCCATTCACATTAGGCAGTATCTTCTTCCATTAAGAATCACCATTTGAAATGGCCACAATGACTGGTGCACGCATACCTGCAAGTAGGCCTTTCAAAGGTCAATCACAGAGACATTGGACCTCTTCTTCTCCAGTCTTTTAATTTTTGTGCACACACATCAGCATCAGCTGTGTAAGCCTCTATGTATTGATTGAGCACATGGTAGTCCATAACCGGTCGCACCTTTGACTTGTTCTTTTGTATCACAGCCATAAATGAGATGAGGCCTCTTGGAGGACCAAGCTCTATTTTGGGTTACAGAGTTAGTCATCCATTGTCCAGCCACAATTGCAGTTTGCACTGGTATTTTTCCTTGATGTGTTCGGGCACCGAGTATTCTGACACTCGGTTCTGGAGTGTTTCTGGTGGGTTATTTTACAAACATTTACACAGTGCTGTTCATGTCTTTGTCCTTTGGTTGAGCTCTGTGCTAAAGTTGGGCCTGTTGATCCTCAAAGCAGCACAGACAGGCGGACTAGAAAACTTGACTTCACCCAACTCTGGGATGTGTATGCTACCCAGCTTCTTGATAATGTCCATCCTAAGGAGTAGGTCAGAATCTAATAATGCGCTGTCCACGACCAACACACTGACTGTGACGGGGTTGCCAATGTTGATAATGAGTTTGATATTTCTGACTCCTCGGCTTCTGAGAGCCTTTCTATCAGTTGTTAGTACGTCCATCTTATCTGCTCCACTGATGACAAATCGAACCGTTTGTGAGTGATCGATAGCAGCCCAAATATACTAAAGCGGTACGCGTTATTCTATTGATGTGCACCATAATCATAGGGAGTGCCTCTTTTATGCTCAGTGTGAGGGAAGAGAACAGCACTGATGTCATGTTCCTCATTCCATTTCCTGGGCTCTTGGAGGCAATGTGACCTACTTTATGATATTGGAAATATTGTAGATTAAGGCATGCCTTTTGCACCGACCAGCTTTGCATTTCTTTGCATTGATAGCGGCAGTCTTTGGCAAAATGATTTGGTCCAGAGCACTGATAGTAGTTGCCAACACAATGGCGATGGGTGGCTGGATTCGGATCCTCTTTGACTTTGATTGGTTGAAAAACTGCAGCCACTGGTTCTTTTTCGTTGATCTTGATAGCATGTGTTCTGGTCAATGATTAGTTGAGCATCATGTCTTCCATTCTGGATGTACTCCCCACTCGTATCACCGCTGAATTTGAGGATCAGTTTTATGTTGTAGGGTAGACAAAGTAAACGCCATAATAGCTTGTTGGTTTAAAAGAAAGAAAAAAGCTGTTCACTTATAGTAGCAACAAATGTCTGCAATAGATTTTTGTCTCTCAACCGCAACACTTGTCGCCAACTCACAGTGCAAACGATAGTCCATCATAACTCCATCATAAGCGACTTTTATTCACAGAGAGATTTTTCTGATTTGTCATGCCATTTAGGGGAAGGAAGAACATTGGCATAGATTCTAGTCCTTAAAGTAGATTTTTGCTGACTACTTTTTGGTAATTTATCTTTGGCAGATCGCACACAAAATACAAACTTTTTTGAGGTAGCTGATGATTATCTCTTTCACTACAATATCATCCTTAAATGCTATTTTGGCCATGTGTAGAACTTTACTGACAACATTTCTCTCTCTCCTGTGTCTAATTCTAACTAATTCTCTGGCAGCATTAACTGTGATTAGGTATTCTTTGTATTGAGTTGTTATCTGTTGTAAGAGATCCATCCAATAGCTGCAGGAATAAACCTATATATTCAGAAGCAGTGCCATCTGAATAATCCTATGCAAAAATTTCTGCTGATGTCAGATTATAGTCTTTTTTTCAGTGATTCAATCCCAAATTGAAATGGCTTTCTCTTGTATATAAGAATCTGCTCTTCTTCCACACACCTAATATCACTTTTGAGATGGGACAGGGAATCAATTTCATCTTATCCACACTTATAAAAATATTAATATTTTATTTTTTTATAATCAAAGCAAGGCATTTTACTGCCACTGTTTTGCAGGGGGTTACATAGGAGGAAAGTTATGAGAAAGAGTGACAGGTTATAGGGGGTGTCAGGAAGTGGGTAAGAGAAGGATGAGAATACTGATGAGAGTGAAGTAGACAGAGAAGGGTGCATGAGAGAGAGGATGCAGGTTAGTGAGATAGGAGATGACTATTGACTTTACATTTAAATTCTTGGGGATTGTAGCTGTCGGGAAAGCAAGTAAATGAAAGGGAATTCCACAGGTAGGAAGTGCAAGAAAAGAAGCTGCTGGAGAAGAATTTGTGTTTACAATTTATTGGTTTCACAGTAAAAGGGTAGGACCTAGTTGCTAATCTTGTGGATCGAGTAAATTTATATATAGGAGGCACCAGTGAGCTAAGTTCATCAGAGCAGAAGTCGTGAAAATATTTTTAGAAGAGATATAAGGAAGCCACATTGCTCCGGTGAGAAAGTGACTGTATCTGAGCTACCAAATCGAGATCTATTGCATTACAGATTCTCCGTAAGATTTTGGATACTAAAAAGAAAATATTACTATCATGAAAAGAGAAAAATAATCACTAAAACAATAAAATAAAAACTAAATGACACTGACAAAATGGAAAAACTAAAAACTATGGCCAATGAGATAGCAAGCGGCAGGGAAGATTAAAAATAACTCTTACCTTGATATTAATTGTTTTGTTTTCTTTTGTGTTTGTCTTCCTTTCCCTTCTGTCTTCCTTTCTTGGGTGTGAGCAAATTTGAACAAATTTCAATTTTTCTTTAACAAAACAAAAAAGAATGTTTTCCCTTGTATTTTTTTTCTTTAAAATGAAATTTATCTTTAATTTTTTTTTTTTAAATGAAATTTATCTTTAAGTTATTTATTTTTCAACAGTGCTCTACTTCCATGTTGTTTACTTTTTCTTAGTTCTCCTTTTTTTTTCTATGACAATTTAGAATTTCATTCTTGTCATAGCAACCAATTGTGCACAAGCTGTGATGACATTCAATGTTGCCTGTATATTGAATACACCAGGCTCTTGCTATGTTCCACAGGGCTGTGATCAATTTTGTCAAATGTTTTTCAAGACACTGGTTGGGAAGTAGAAACAAAATGTGATGTCTTGCTTAATTGGTAATGTCTTCCTTCTGCTTTGAGAAAGTGAATTTCTGCTATCTGACATCTCACTGACTACTGACCACAGTAAAACACTCACTGCCTGATCATTTCACTAACCCTTTAGATAGCTTTTGTGCGGTCAGTTTCTTCAAAGGACTCTACTTTTATGGCTATCTAAAATATATAATAAAATATATATAAAAACTATATATAAAAACTGATAATAGGCTGGAGATAAGATTCATGAAAAATCCTGGTTAATTTAATTTAAAAAGGAAAAAGAATATATCTATTCATCTCTTGAAGATGTATGAGAAATAATATTTCTACACTGCACCCCCCCACCTTTTTTATTTTTAATAAGTTGAAAATTATATAATTTTACAAAATAAGATCCACCTATTACAAATAGTATTCATATCACAGTGATGAGCTGTTTTGTTAAATTCTTCATCCTAAAATTAATGTTTCAGTTTTCGGCATGCACTTACAATAGGTACTTTTTTATAGCAAATTCAGTATGGTATATACCTGTTGTTGCTTTTTTTTTTCAACTACTGTCAAATTGTGTTTCTTCCTGCTTTTATGTGGTGAAAATATAGGTTGTGTTTAATGGGATACTTCTGAAAAAAAAAATAGCTTTGTCTCTGTTGTGCTATGAAGAAGTTGCAAGACATTAACTATTGAAACAACTTATGATTGGTTAAATTTACTCGTCATTTATTTACTATTTTGTTTTTGTGTTTAGGCTGGTTTGATCTTAGACTTATTGATTCCATTAGTATTATATTTTTCTCTAAGACTACTTATGACATTGCATTTATAATAATTTTTAACTTGTTTGAAGCCTGCCACTTCAGTCATACATTGTTAAAATTGAACATTTGCACAAGAGATGAAAAGTTCTAACTAGCTTCGAATAGTCATTACATGTTTGGTAATTTAGTTACCAAAATAAATTTGGTGCCATTTTTCTTTTGTCCAGCTCTCAATGACTGTATTAAAGGTTTTTAGATATATTGAAAATTAAATTTTAGTTTGGAATACAGAGGTGGAGATGAAGTTCTATTAAAGGTTTTATCACTGTAATATCTAGTCCCTTCATTAGTTAACTTTATCAGCATACATTACAAGAAATTGTGGGTCTTTTTTTTTTTTTTTTTTTTTTTTTTTTTTAATATACTTTTCCTATTGAGATGTGGCCTGCTTCTCAGGGTATTGAGTTCATCCTCCACTCAACTGAAGATCAAATATAAATTCTATTAATCTCTCTGGTAAGTAGACACTGGCATAAAAAGCACTAATACATAAAAAGAACAGATACCTGCTTAAAAACAATTAAATTACGAAAGTCTAAATGTTTGCAAGAAGTTGAATTATAAAATATCTTTTTTTAAACTGATCATAAGCTCATTTTTTATACCAGGAGCAGGCTGGTTTGGTGAGATTAATTTGTCCATTTTTTTGAGCATCTTGAGATTTCAATTTGGGGTGTGTGGAGAGATCAATCTTAGGGAAACCTGCATTACATCAAGTCAAGTGGGGATAAGGGAACTCACAATAGCAGTCATGATTAAACAACTGCAGGTCTTCCAACGAAATCAGCAGAAACAATTTTAAGTCTTGTTCAGGGTAGTATGCCTGGCAGAGTGCATATGTGGGGTTGGCAGGAGGAGCGACATTGTTGCAAGGCGAAGAAGTGTATTTGACCTCTTCCAGTTGTTGAATGATGTTTTGATGGTTTTGAGTGTGGTGGAGGGCCACTTAGGGCATATAGATACAGTCTGGGATGATTTGTGTAAGCATAATCTCAGTTTGAAAACAAGTGTGAGTTCTTTAAAAAAGAGATTCAATACCTGGAGTTCAAAATTAGTGAAGAGGGAATAGTCAGATTTCAATAAAGTCAAGGCTATAAAATCAGTTTTGCCCCCAATTACTGTTAGACATGTGAGGGTCTTCATTGGAATGACTGCATATTATTGCTGTTTCATCCGAATAACAAAGTGTGGAAGGCCATGATAGATAAGTCCCTTGTAAGACTAAGGATGTAGAGTTTGAGGCTGGTGATTTGGTGTACTATAAGAACCACCATAAGAAAAAGTTGGACAAACACTGGCAGCCATATCATGTGGTAGTTAAAAAGACTGGCTCCATCTCTTATCGAATTAAAGATCAGTTAACCAGCTCAGTTACTAAGACACATGCCAAGCATCTTCGGGCAGCATCCATTGAAGAATGGAAAGTCACCACTACAGAGAAGCTGTTATGGAAAATAGTATTGGCTGCTCCAGTAGAATCCAGTGATTCTGACAGTGAATCTGGGACAAAACAGGCCGATTTTCCAGTACATGAGTGTTGACACCAACATGTGAAATCAGACAATGGGTCTGAAGTCCTATTAATGGAACACCAGATCAGGACATGATATAAAATGGCAGATAAAAATGTGTCAACTGTTAATAAAGAGTTTGGAATGAGAAGCATGACTAGTTATTTATCCACACTCAAGGATGATTTCACGAAGGGTAAAACATCGGAATCTGCTTATGTAGGTGAGGAAGTTTCTGATCAATCACCTGGCAGTGAGTTAAGTGACAAAGTCTAAGTAGGACAAACATCCATTAGGACAAAAAAGAACTGATGCATCTATATGTTCCATAGATGAAAGCTAGATTAAGAAGGAACAGTTGAAAAGTCTTGTAAACTTACTGGCAGATATGTCATAAGATAAGTTAGAGAAAACTGTGGGAGGAATGAGGAGTGCTCAAGACAGAGAGGTTAACTTTCTTTTGAGAATGCATGCAGAAGTTGCAGTCCATGTGAAAAACATCAAGTTAAATAGTATTTAGAGTATAAGCTGCATTCATCATTTTTAGTGTTAATACATACTAATAATTTTCGGGTTAATATCAAGAAAGTGGATTGTTAGATGGAGAGAAAGTAAACATACTTCAAAAGGAAATCAAGTTTTTCCTGGTGAATAGTGCTGCAAGATCAAAGGGTATTCAACACCCAGATTTATCTGGGTTGACCTAGAGATATCCATCAATAAGAAGTATCTAGATCTCGAAGCAGGTGAAGGATCTGTAGTTAAAGGAGACAAGAACTTGGGACTGCCTAAGAAATTATGAATTATGGATCCATTTTTTAGACTTATTTGGGAGTTAGGAACTGTTGGGGATATGACCAATCCTCTCAGCAAACCACATGCCAAACAGATAGAATCAGGCCCTTAGGTAATTTTTATTCATTTTTTTTTCTTTTTTCAGTCAGACTTTGAATGACATGTACTTCAGATAATGGCAGCTTTTCTGTGACACGATAACTCGGCATATATTAAGGTGGATTTGTAAAATATGTATTTTATTATAATAGATTAAAATAGAAAATGGTTAAGAATAGAAAATAGTTTAAAAACGTGTTTCGTTTAACAAAAGTGAAAAAGAAGAGAAAAACATAAATAAACGCTTTTTTCTTTTATAAGGTAAATTGTGGAAGAGAAAAGGGTATCAGATTACTGTTAAATCCTACCAGTCTTCCGGTAAATGTTTGACTAAGTGATTTTATGTGATAAAAGATAAAGTTGGGGAAATAGATTTTTGGATTGACCAGGTCAAAAACTGTATCTTGACCACACATTAAGAAAAGATAATATCTTCGCTTTCTCCAGGCAATAAAAAAAAACGCCTGGTTACGGGTAAAGTGTCAGGGCTATAAAAACACCCGACAGAAGCTTTATTAAGATAAAACAATAAAAAAATCCTGGAAAATACTTGGAGGCTTAGTGCAGACATCCCATTCACATATCAAAGGAAGCAAAATTTAAGTACCTTGAAATTTTGGACTTACAGTCGCCACTGCTTGTCACCTGGTTGTCTACTCACTTCCGGATTGTTTTAAATAAATACAGGTGATTTTTCCGAGCCAATCAGTTGAGTTGAGTTAGTTTCGCTGGGCGTGTGCTTGAAGTAGAAACTCCGTTTGTCTCGAGTCGGTCAGTTCGGCATTCGATCTCTGTTATTTAGAGTTAGAGCTGTGTGTCACATTCGCCTGCCCCAACCGAAAGACTAACTCTAAACGAAATAAAGCATCGTTTTAACTCATCAAGTTGTGGAAGTTCGTTCCTTATAGTTTAATCTTGTACCCCCAGCTTGAGACTCCGACTTTTTCAACAAACTCCCGGCAACATCACAGCGTGGAGAACAGCCGCCAGAGAAATTGTTCGGACCGTCCACTGGGGTTTTTTTCCAGTTCAAACATAGTATATATGTTTGAAATTAAGAAGTTACATGTGTGACATTGAACTTAAGTAGAGGCATGCAGGGATTAATCAGTCATTTACCCGATGTCAATTTGAAAATTGGGACATGGTTACCACCTATGGTTGTACAACACAGAAAAAACAAACTTTTGAACATTACAGAACTTCTGATGGATGTGTTCTAAAAAAAGAAAAAAAAATACACATTTTGAAAAATCAGATAGGAGTGTAATATATCACCTTGAATAGTGGAAGTAATTGGCAGATATATCTAGCTGTAGGTTAGGTCAACAAATGTGACAAGCCTCTTGATGTGTTTGATAAATCTGGCTGTAGATAAAGTCAACAAAGCAATAACTCGAAAAAGCAAAAATGTGTGTGAGTTTTAAGACTGTATAAAAGTTTAAAGTTTTTGGCTGAAGAGACATACTGTTTAAGGACTCCTGACGGCTCTCTATGTGTGATCTCTCTCCGGCTGCCCTCCTGCTTCACACAAGTGTCACTGACAAAGAATAAAAATATAAGATTATGTTTATATATGTTTTTTCTCATTGTTTGCTCAGATCCAGCAGTAGTATATAACATTATTAATCTCTGAAGTGGAAAAATCTTGACAGTGCTTCTGTTGCTACGGAACTTGGTATATCTAAACACAATCAAGACATGAACTTTATTCTACTAAAAGCCTCAGAGACTTCACTTTCACCAAAATGACTGACATGCTGTCAAATTTTCAGTGAACAATTATTTTATGTCAACATCTGTTACTACTGTCACAAGCTAGTCAAAATTCAAATGACAATTGGGTCACTTGGTCGGTCTCATCAATTGGGAATGCAAACACTTCAATCATCTTGACATGACAAATAATCAATTCAAATGCCCCATTTTTACTTGAGACTTCCATTTGTCTCAAAATGCTGAAGTTGGACCATTTCTCTGCTTCTGGGCCTGACTCACTCTTCTCTTAGCTTGAAAGATCTTATGTACTGCTCAGTGATAAGGCAGTCATTCTCCTTGCTCATATATTTTCTGTTTTTAGCAGATTATCTGCAAGCAGAATCATATGATGATCAAACAACATAGAGTACAGTGAGAACTTTGATTTAATTCATCGAGAATCTCACTTCAGCCATGCTTAAATTGGGTATAAATCCCAGATCTCACTGTCCTCAGCTAATTTTGACAACATATCACCTAAAAACTGGAAGTGCTCTATTTTTGGTGGTGCAGAAAGGTAGTCATATACTTCATATTTCAACTATTCGATTTTTCTCCACGTGATCTTATTCATATTTTTAGCACCATTAACTATAACTAACTGTATCTCAGGAAAATCTTCATCAAAATCAAATTTGCTATTTGAGTCTTTATTTGATACTGTATAGACCTTGGGACAACTGGTCAATTAATCAACAAAACAGTCTATATCTAAACATTCCAAAGTATTTCACCATATATTCCATAGGTCCTGAGATATGTTTTTGTTGACACAAAAAGATTTTGTTGATAACTACTTCATATCAATCACTGCCCAGTAGTGGCTCTGCTAAATTTATAAAGAATCTTTCATAAAAGCAAAGAATATTTACTCAGGTGCAGTGAAAAAGCATAAATTGCAGTGATAATTTATCAAATTTGTGCTTTATTTGATAAGCTTTATGTGGAATACTAGCTAGTATCTGGAATACTACTAATTTGAAAAAAAAAAACTCTTTATCCAAAGCACTTGAGGTATCAGAAAGGCAGTGTATCATTTACAATTCAAGTATTATAAGTAAATTTGTTGGAGGAGATGTGATGACAAATGAGTACTCATACTAAAACAATTCCAACACTGAAACCAGAACTGTAGCCACAGATGATTTGATTATCTTTTTGGTGGAACATGACAGTTAATCTTTGCTATGTATTAGTATTACTGGATTCCACAGATATCTAAACTTATTTATAAATGGAACTTTGTGTGTGTGTGTGTATCCATTACCTATAGACTCCGAAACAGCTGAACCGATTTTCTTGAAAATTTACACAGTTGTACTATAAGCGTCTGTGAATGATCTTAGCTAGGTTTTGTGTCTAGGTACCTCCGATAAATATCGATAATTGAAAAAATCAGGTTATAGAAGGAGTGGTCCGATTTTAATCAAATTTGATACACTCATAGACAAAGACATAAGAAACAATACTCAGAAGCTTCAAGGTTGCAGTTCTTACAATAGTGCAGAAAATCAATTATATATATATATATATTAGGGTAGGTTGATTTTTCACTTTTTTAAAAATATAAAATCTCACTTATTAAAAGTTGTGTATGGACCTATTAAGTACTGATACAAAATATTAGATCAAATACTTCAACGGTTTTTTGAGCGTTTGGCATCAAAGATTGCAGACAAAAATATACTGAAAATTCCTCGTTTTCGCAAGATTTTGCTTGAATATTAGTGAGAAAACCAAATAATTTTAGTATTTAAATCAGGGAATGTCATTTTATTTTATAAAAATGATATTAATTAAAGAAATGATGAATAATCTTCAAATTGAAAATATGCCCCCCCCTCTTTTGAGTATGCTTTAAAAAACATTATGAATTAAGCAGTGATATTTGAATACCTTATATGATTTTTTCTGTTATAAGTGAAAATATAACAAACAAACAAATAAGGAAAAACAAACACTATTTTAATAGTGCTTAATATATAGAGTCAAATTGCTCCATATAAGAGCCCTTATATAAAAATGCTGGTCTCAATTTCTGACTCAAAACTTTGGCTATAATATGTTGATGCCTTGCTTCAAAACCGTATACAGTTTGCAAAGCTTCTGTTGTTAACTTGACTGCCCATTCCATGCCTTAGGAATGTGGGGGCAAATTTGGCAAGTCAAGCTTGGTTCCATTTAACAATGATTCCTGAAGTTCAGATTCAGAAAAGCCTTCCATCATTGGTGGTTCAAAAATGCCACAATGATAAATCTATCAATTGTGTCCAGGGTGTGGCATTAAAATTAATGGTTGGTATTCTTTTTAACCTTTTCTTGGTTGACTCCCCACTCCTGAAAGAATATAAAATTTATTTATTGATTCATTTGAAAACTTCCAGTCTGTACTATAATAATTATGGTGAAATTAGATAAAATCTTTAAAATGATTCTATAAATTGCAATAAATAATTGAGTCATTGATATATATAAATAAATATTTAATTACCTAATGGCCAAAACTCTTTTTAAAGCTTCTTCTCTTACTTCAACTTCATCAGATTTGACTATGTTTTCAGACAGTAAACAAAATGTACTTTCTTGTATATTTCTTAAAGTGATCTGTTGGATTTCATGAGGCTGCTTCTTGATCTTCTGGATCATATTAAAAATGTGCACTTGATGATTGTGAAACTTATTATTTCTTTTAATTTCAAACCAACATGTATACACATTTACAATAAAACTTATTAAACTGTAGAGTTTTGTTGTGAGCTTTTGTGGGTATGTGCCACGACTCAATAAACGCATAAGCCTGATGGCCAACAAAGTTAACCACCTTGCCTGGTTTAAAGGACCAATTTTCTAGGAGGCATATCTAGAGTCAACCTTACCTCTAGAAATATCCAATGTGTATTCATACAGGAGTCTTTGGTCACAACTAAGATCATGTATTTCATCAATTTTCAAAACTGAATGCAGAGGACTGCTAATAGTGGAAAATGATGTTTGTGGTAAATCATTTGAGCATAATTTCCCCAGAGGAACACTGAATGCTGTAGGGCCTTTTGTGCAACCACCTATGTTTTTGAAAAGAGCTCTGAAAGGTAGTTCATTATGGTGCAAATAGCAAGCAATTGCATGAAGATCTTTTTTTCTAAAATTGCAACCATTCCACCTTCACAGCCTGTGTTGGCATTAGTGTTGTCAACAAGGATAGCCTTGATAGTGTTCTCATTGTTGAATTCATGCAAAACATCCACTACTTGCTCTGCATGAACAACACATGTTGCACCACTATTAGGGAGAACTCTTTGTATCAGGTAATGACTTTCATGTGGTGCCTTCATTGTAAAAGTTAAACAGCGTTCTGGTTCCTTAGTTTTTTCATAGTTTTCTGTCCATTTTCCTCCACAATTTCCTCATACAGCAATGTGTCCTTATTCATTCTCCCATCAACTGCAATACATATAAGGTTTTCCACACTTTCATCATGTTTTTGTTGGGCAGTTGTTTTCACTTTAGACTTTGCTCTATCAACTTTGTATTTATCTATAATATCTTTCATATTAATATTTGGTATAAGAAGGCCCATAGCCTTCAAATCCAAGAGCAAGGCATTGACAAGGCTAGCTCTAAGATTAGAAGATATGTCCCCCCTAACTAACTTGAAAGCATAACTTGGAAATTATAAGGGCCTTTTGGATGCCTCCTTGGCTGCAAATATTCTTCTTCTGGTTTTTCACTTGGAGAAGATGAGTAGGAGGGGGAAGGAACATTAGTTTGAACATTTAATGTTGAAGCTGTTGGTGACAAAACTAAATTTTTTCTTAACCTCTCTCTTTCCCTTTTATTTTTTTATAGCACTTTTTAAATCAACAGGTCCAAGCTGGAAAGTGCCCTTAGACATTTCTAGTGGTAAGGTTGACTCTAGATATGCCTCCTGGAAAATTGGTCCTTAAACCAGGCAAGGTGGTTAACTTTGGCCATCACGCTTATGCGTTTATTTGCCCCACTGATCCTTTTAGTTATTCACAATCCTGAAATACCTAAAAAAAAAAAAAAAAAAAAAAAATATATATGTACTATCAGAAATGAAATTCCACAAATATTTTAAAAATAAATTTGATAAAATTTGAAATAAATACATTAAATTAAAAGTAATGTTTACTTAAACTAAAGTAGTGTTACTTCCGAGATTAGCTCGTAAACAGGCTTTTTAATAAATAAATATTAACTTTAAAAATATAAACAAATCAGAATAATTATAAAAGTTAATTTTTCATTAAAATAAAACTTAACTATTAAAAAAATACAAGAGATATTCGTGATAATTAAAAAGCGTAAAAGAGTAAACAAAGTCAAAACAATCGTTTAGGGGGAGGTAATTTCAACAGGTGAAGACCATAAAAAATAACAATAAATAAAACGGCATGCATAAATAGTTATTTGTATATTAAACTAAATATCATAGTGTTTTTATTTCTTTTTAATTTTGATGTTTTCATTTAATTTCTTAAGAAAAAAAGAATACTAAACTTAAAATATCTATTATTTAAGCGTATTGTATTTTTTTCTTATTGTTGAAACTTGGGTTTTAAGCGACACATGTTCCCGTTTTACACCTCTATCGCGATAAAAATCCCAATTTATTTCGTCTTTAAGTTTAAATGCTTAAATAAATACAAAGTTTTGAAGAAAACAATTTCTTGTGGTAACTCTTGACATTATTTTGCAACTTTCTTCAGGTGCGATTTTTTACAGTTCCAAAATCGACCTACCCTATATATATATATATATAAAAGGCAAGATGTTTGTGTGTGTGTCTGTTTATATGTCCTTTATACAAATCCACAATTTTTATCTGATTCTCACCAAACTTTACGTCCAAAGAGTCTGAGATCCAGGACCATGGATTAGTTTGAGTATTGATTTGAACATGAGTGTCATTGAGTATGACAATGTAAAATCTCATTTAAAAAAGCAAACCCATTAAACTGAAAAGTTTTACCTCATACACCATATTTAACAAATCTAGTGCAGAATTTATTTAGTTGTATTATGGAACCTTCCTATTTTCTATCTTATTTTTGGAAAATATGCTCTTGCTCTGTATATAGAAAGCCGAGCTTGTTTCTGGCAGTCTCTTGGAGTTATTCTGGTTTTCCAGCACATATACTCATTTCCAACCCTCTAAGCTGTACTTTTTTTCACAGGTAAGAGTTAAGGTTAATTCTAGCTACCTAAGGTGTTCTCAAAAGGACAAGTGTGTTGAGGTGGCTGAATTATTTTTGGCCTCTGGTTCCATGTACATGTGGTTTCTGGTGTGGGAGCAAGAATTCCAGAGTATGATATTCTCAGTTCTAGTCCTCTGTGCCCCAGGAAGCACATATTCCATTTTTATTAACAGGCAGAGCATTAAAATAATCAAAAATATTAATTTGATTTCATTTTTATCAAATTCATCAATGAGTCATGTAAATTACCTTTTGATAGTTTATTGCAGTTGCTAATGATGGTGGTTGTCTTTAACTTCTACAAATTTACCATGTTATTTTTTATGTCATTAAAAATGCAATATTTTCTGAACAAACTAATACTATATTCTATGCTCTACAAACTTGAATATTTTTCTGCAAAATGAGATTTATACTAGAAATGAATATTGAAAGTACCATTTTTATGTAGAATTTTGCCTTTTGATGTCTAAATGCCTATGAACGATAACAAAATTAATAGCTAATAATACAAGTAAGCATTTTCACTTTGACATGAACCTCAAAAATCACTTTTTTTTTCTTATTCTATAGACATCTTAATATTTCAGATTTTATTTTTATGCATTATGTTGTGTACAATTTAAATAATAACCAAGCATTAAAATTTGTTTGTTTTAAAATACTTCTAGTGGCAAAAGGAAATGGAAGAGATATTAGCATTGGCATTAGATGACAGTGACCACTGGGTATCAACTATAGCTGAAGTCTTGCAAACTTTTCCAGAAAATGGGGCTCTTAAATTGGACTTGGATGAGCATAATGTTGCATTTGCTGAGATATTAACTGACCTCAAGAAGGTTGGTAAGTACCACTTTCATTTCTTTAAAGTTTTTTTTTGGTGGGGTGGGTATCATTGTATTTATAATTATATTTACTGCTGTAATTCTTGGAAAAATGATATAAATTTTTAGTTATGAAGAACAATTTTTGACAGAAAAAAAACTATAGTATTTACATTATTCGAACTATTGTCCTCATCTTTGTTGCCATTTGTATGACATTTTGGCTGTTGTATGCTCCGGCCTTCTTCAGGTGCTAGGAATTTCAAACCAAACCCTTTATTACAATCACTGGGGTATATCATCCTCATTCCTTGCATAAAGCCTTGATTGGAAGTCATGAGTTATCTCCCTCTAACTCTGCAAGTTACTTGTTCACCACTGTTGTAGCCTGGTATTGAACTCACAACTCTGTGACTTGACCCAAAGAGTTGTAAGTTCAATACCAGGCAGTGGTGAACAAGTAACTTGCTGAGAGAGGAGACACTGAGCATTTTTAAATTGAGATTTAGACATATTTTAAAAAAAAAATATTATTTAAAATGAGAAAAATTTGAGATCATTTTTATTAAGTTATTGTTACTATGGTGCAATTTGATATCTAAGAAAAGTCAAGCATTGTTTGTTTCCATTTCATGAGCAAGTTCTATTGTTCAATTGTTATTTATCTATAAGGTCAGGTAAATTAGCTTTTGTGGGAACATATTAATAGATCATTATCAATATATCAGAAGTATGTTTATTTAGGTAAAATATTTTGTAAATATTTCGGATTTAAGAAGTTCTAAGAAAATACATGCCAACACAACTTAGAGGCAATCCTATTGGTAATCAAAATTTTGGTTTATAAAATGTATTAAATTTGAAATAGCATTAATTGGTAATAAGACTGCATATTTTTATTTTTTCTGTAATATAACTGACAAAATCATGGCTAGTTATTAAATCCCTTCACACCAATGTTCCTGTTAACAAATGCTTAAATCTTTAAAAAAAAGCACCCTACACAATAAAAAAAAAACTCTCACTACCAATAGCTTGCTGTAATTATTGAATGTTTTACTTGATATTAACTTGGCTTTTATTATATTCAAGATAATGTACCTCAAACAACATAAATTCATAATAATATATCCATATACTTGAAGAGTATGACAAATGTTTTTTCTTCTCAGGTCTTCCCTGATGCAGATCTGAATTGTAATAAAAATTGATACCTAAATATATTATTTAACCTTTTAATGAAAAAAAAAAAAATTGTAATAACTTGAATGAAATATATTTTTCTATTGAATATTTTTTTTAAAGTTTGCATCATTTTTTTTTTTTTTTTACAATCTCTTTTTAGTAGCACTATATGAAATAATTATATGATAATTGATTTTTATAGCAAGTATACTACTCATAATGTTGCATCTGCTTGTTTAGATTAAATATTGGTTTGTGACGTCTTGTTGCTTTTTATCAGAATATTGTAATATCCATGCTAGATGCACTCAGTATGCTGCTTTAATTTTTATTTATGATGATTAAAAATGTGTAAGCAGCTAGAACAATGTAATAATAGTAGATAGTTTCACCTACCATCCAATGAATATTTTCCCCAGTCTTTTAAACAGGAGTAGAGGTTTATTCCTTGCTTTCTGTTTAGAATTGGGTTTTTGGTTCCTTCTAAATTCTACTTCAACTCTCTCTCTATACATCTAATGTTTCTATCGATACTCTGAAATTTATACTATTATTGGATTTTTGGTTCTTTCTAAAATGTTTTCCTTCTCTTTCACTTTCAGTAGCCCCTTGCATCTTAATGGTGTTATCACCTTGATTGGGATGAATTCATTATATGGCCTCCACCCATCCCGGTCACTATAACGATACCCGATTTCCGTGGCTAATCAATGGTTGATCACTTCTGTCCAAACTTGGCTCTGTCTCATGTTGTGTCTGTTTGATCACAAGGTCAATTTTTTTGATAACTTAAAGTTTGCCGTCTTGGGTGATCCAGGCAGGGTCAGAAGCCACATTGAAAAATAACAAGGAAATTATCGTTGTGGAATTAAAAATGAATATTTATGTAGTTGTTTTTGTCGATACAATTTTTGGTTAAATTCTATTTCTCCAAGTATAATTCCAACCTGTGCCTACTGTCGGATGTAACACTTTTTCTAGTTTGGTTTATCTGGCACAAGGCTTAATTCATAGGTTCTTCTCAGGCAGGCACTCACATAACAGCACATCTCTCTCTCCAACTGCAACAGTGTCTCTGTCCAAACTGCTACTGTGTCCTCGTTTTTATGGACCTCTACTCACAAAGAATCATTCTTTGAAATAGGGAATTTCTCTTTTCCCTGGAGCAGCTATCAGCGGCACCGTACTGCCTTACTACTCCCTCCTTCTTTTAGTGGCATCTTATACCACCACCTATCAAGGGTTGCAGACAATTCCCTTCCCTTAGTATTTCTATGGTGCCCACTACCTGTAGCCACCCTTTGATTGGTTGGTGGTATTCCTTCTCTCTCTATAATTGGCATCTCTTACTATCACTCTTTGAGGGCATAGAACTCTCTCTCTCCCTCCTTCTCTTAGCATTTTATTAATTAGGATTTTCAGATCCTGAAATTTTATTTTCAGGAAAATTTTTTTCATTTGCAAATTTTTATCTGCTTCAAAATCAGATGAATGTCAGATGCATTCCTCTGCTTCTATTCCGTACTTTTTGTCATGTTCATTAAATTTATGCAATAACAAAGGAACCCTGCTTATAGTATGAACTTACTGATGGTTCGAACTCTCTTAGGGTCATTAATCATTTTTTCCCTTTCTCCTCCCACCTAAAAAAGCTTTCTTGGGTTTTGTTCATCCATGAGAATTCTTTTTATGATTTGGTTGTTTTGAATAGAAAAAAAAACCCTCACTTTTTCTCTTATTATACCCATCATTATATCCATTAAGAAATAATCATTATTTCTCTCAGTATGCTCATCGTTACATCCATTAATTCTTTACCTGTATACCAGAAAATAGTATTACAATTTAAAAAAACGATAAGAGTTATTTAGATCAGAAAAAAAATTAATATTTTTAAATTAGTTAAAAATAATTAATTTTTTTTCTACCAGTTAAAAAGAATGCAGACACTCGAATGCTTCCCATTGAATGCCAGTTTCTTAACAAAACAGCATTGCTCTCTGTTGCTGGCCAACTACCACTACCTGTGAAACATTTTGCTCTTAAACGGAAACCAAAATCTGCAACTTTAAGAGCAGAGCTTTTGCAAAAATGTAAGTATATCTATTATCATTTTTAAAGATATATTTTAGAAATTAGAATATACGAGAACTATACTTAAATTATAACATTGTTTCATTTATCAAAATGGTTTTGTTTTATGCTTAAATCTCTAATAAAGGTCCTTCAAATTTTACAGCTATCATTATAAAAATAACTATTTTCCTGTTTAATATTTTAAATTGTATTTTTTGTCTACTTGTTTATCTGATCCTAATATGTAATAATGCATACCTCTGTTTCAGACCTTGCCTTGAAAGAATGAAGTGTTAGCCATATGTTAATTTTCTCAATAGCTCAATCTCTCACTCAAATAGACTCCTCCATTCTAGTAACTCTGATTGACCTGCTTGATATCTAGGAAAAGTCAATTGACCTCTACTTGATATTTTCTTTACTTTCTCTCTGGATGTCATGCTTTGTCCAACTCTGACTGTGCAGTAATGTTTATAGACATTTCTTTCTGTTTTCTCATCAATAGAATATCTTTTTGCTTTCACTGCACTGATTAGGACTCATTTTGTGGTTCCCTTGGATTGATATTTTTAATCCTGTTGAGAAATGTGCAACTGAGGTCTCTTCTTGAGTAAAAGCTTGAATTAAAGCTTTTGTGCCAGCACAGAAATACTAAGTGAAATCACAATCTTCTTCTTGGTTTTCTCCTACCTGTTCAGCTGCTATAGCCCACAGGGATCACTTTTGGCTATACTGGAGTGACAGTTCTGATTCTAACAGACGTCTCTTTGTCACTACTTGTATTGAATGTAAGCATGTCCACAAAGACCTAAAATCACTATTTACTGACAGAATGAGGTACCATATTGCCTCTTACAAGTTTGGTTTTAGAGTGTACTGAACAAGAGAAAATCCTCACTCCCACCTTTCTTCAGTCAATTTGAAGTGTTGTCATCTACTGCAGATAAAGCAAAGTGCTTGTATAGAAATTCTCTTCCAATTCCATTCTCAACTCATCAAAAGTATCTCTGCCTCATTTCCTCCCCAATAGAACAGTTTCTACTGATTGATATGCACATAACTCTGTCCATGGTTTCTGCTATCATTTCTAAACTACACCCCCACAATACTTGCAGATTTGATAGTATCCCTGTGATTTTCCTAAAAGTATGTGCCTCTGAATTGTTTCTTGTTCTTTCCAAACTTTACAATAGTCTTGCTACTTCTTACTTTCCTATTTGTTAGATGTCCTCTTCAGTTTTTCCTGAGTTTAAGAACTCTGGAGAATCATCACCTTTTTTTGGCTGCCCTGTTGGCAGGGCTTCAGAATACGTCAACTGCACCTCTGCAGAGGGTAAAAGTCCCTCAATGGGGTCACCTGTTGGCCGTGGGTGGTGACCTGTGATATCTGGGGACGGGATCCTGGTGGTTGAGCAGGGTGCAGAGAGGCCATGTTCCTGCAACACATCACTTTGGCCCTTACCTGGGCTAGACAGGTGGTCGGAAAGGCCCGATCCGATCAATCGGCTAGTCACATCAAGCCCTAATACTTACCCACATAAAATCATTTATCTCAAACAACATAACTCAATAGATATGTCACTAAAACTAACTGATTCTCAACCATAAACAAGAGATAGACCATGTGTAAGTATTAGAAGGCAGTGGCAAGGGTCAATCTACTGGTAAGGAAAAGCCGTTACACAGAAGGTTTTCAATCTGATATTTTTCATCAAATATGGGTCTGGAAAACAAAGAGAAACCTGAAATACTAACTGCCTCTTACTAGTGTGAGTATACCTCCCTTGTATCCCTGGGATAAAAGGGTGAATGAGTTTCCCCGCAAATATCTCCCTCTGTTGAACTCCGAGGAGGGTGAGGAGCAAGGAAGGGGAAATTTAAAAAAATAAGACTCATGGCATCAAATAAAAATAAAAGACCCCATACCAAATACAGCTTGGAGAGCCTAGACTTCAAACCTGAGTTAGACAACGAATTTGAACAAAAGCAGTTTCCGAGATTCTTGGAGTCAATGGAGAACATTCCAATAACTAATTTGTCCCCCTTCATTGTCGAAAAAACAATGAGATCTTTAACAAAAACATCAACAATTAAAAAACTAAGGAATAACACCATGTTAGTAGAAGTTACAAATAAAACTTCAGCAAATAAGTTACTGAAGCAAAACCTGTTTTCTAATATGAAAATAAAAGCCTACCCACACAACTCCTTGAAATCCTCAAAGGGTGTGGCGAGAAGCTCAGATCTCTCTCTCTCTCTCTGCACGCTAGAACAATCTAAGCAAACAAGGAGTCACTGACGCTCAAAGAATAATGATAAAAAAAAAAACAATCAAATGACTCCAATAAACACTTACATTCTCAATTTTAATGCCCTAAAACCTCCTACTGAAATAAAAATTGGATTACTTGATAGAAAAAATAGAGGTATACATACCAAATCCTCTGAGATTTTGCAATTGTCAAAAGTTCGGACACCACAAGGAGAGCTGTTTCAGATCACCAAGATGTAAAATTTGTGGAGAAATTGGGGATCACATTAACTGTGAACTCCCTTTTAAAATGTGCAAACTCTACCTTAAACCACACAGCAGACTCAAAAGAATGTGAAGTCTTGGTAAAAAGAAAAAAGTATTCAAATATAGCTAGAACATCAAACAACACAATGCAAGGACAAGAAACAACACAAGACAATCTATCAGAAGTGGTGAAAGAACTAAGATCTCTATTGGAGATACTAAATAAAAATTTGACCAGTTTGACACCTAGATCTGATGTGGAACCAGATCTAAAGGAAACCAAAGGTGCTACAATCGAAAGAAAGTTGCAATCCAAACAACAGCAAACACCAATCCTCCCCATCACCACTACCAAAGTTAATAACCCTTTGCCTCCAAAAATAAATCCATTTTCAAAGAATCAATGCTACAAACCAAAAACTGAAATTGTTCTAATGGAAAAGGAAAACAAATATGAACTGATGGAAACAGTGAAACAGGAAAGACGATCAAGACAGAAGCTCAAAAATTCCATACAAAACCAAGCCAAAAATAACCAGTTCATCTCAAACACGAGAAAGGTCTGCTTGAAGCAAAGGAATAAACCAAAGGAACATCCTCTAATAAACAAGCAGAACCAAAAGAAATTCAAGGAGCAAAACATAAGAATCAAAATGCAAATAAGAGAGAAAGCACAGAAGAGATGGACACCTCTGCTACAAAATATAATATAGACAAGTAAACTCTCTTAAAATCTCATTATATAAGCATGGATCAAAAATCTTACAATGGAACTGTCGGGGTTTAAAATCAAACATAAATGAGCTACTTCTTCTTATAACGAATTATCACCCCACTATCATCTGTCTACAAGAATCCTTTTCAAAAGCTGAAGATAAAATAAAAATAAAAAATTATACACAATATAATTATATACATAACCTCAAACAGAAGGCATGGGGGAGTGTATCGATTCTAATAAAAAATGATATCCCCCAAAGTAAAATACAATTAAAGTCTGATATACAAGCTGTTGCTGCAAAAGCCACTATACATTTGCTCCATTTACCATTAACATTTGCTCCATTTACATCCCTCCTCAAGATCCCATAAATGAATCTGAACTAAACAATCTAATTAAACAACTTCCAAGACCATTTTTATTTCTAGGTGACTCTAATTGCCACAATGTTATATGGGGATCTAAATACTCAGATAAAAAAGGCAAAAATCTAGAGAAAATCATTAATCTCAATGACTTATGCCTACTAAATAAAAAGTCCAACACATTTACATCCAGCATCAGGCACTTACTCAGTACTGTACCTATCCCATTGTGATCCCTCTACACTTATGGACTATGATTGGAAAGTTCTAGACAACTCATGGGGTAGTGACCATTTCCCAGTTGTTCTGATATGCTAACAAAAAATTTGAAACCACCCGGCTCGATAGAAGCTAAATAAAGCAAATTGGAGGGAATATAAAAGAAAATCTACCAAAAGCTTTCAGACAAAAAAACAACTGTCAATCCATCGAATAATTCACAGAAATCTTAATAGCCATTGCAAAGGTATGCATACCAAAAAGCAATGTATCAAACAAACAACAAAGATCATGGTTCAATGATGAATGCAAAAAAGCTATCAAATTAAGAAAAGCAGCACTACGGAAATTTAATTCTCAACCCACAACTCATAATCTAGATCTTTTCAAGCAAAAAAGAGCAGTAGCACGTAGAGTGATCAAGGAAGCCAAAAGGGAATCCTGGAAAGACTATGTAAACAAAATAAATTATAACATGAAACCAAAAAAAGTTTGGAACATGATAAGGAAAATTTTTGAAAAGAATTTATCTCCTCCTCTAAATCACCTCACTCTAAATAATGAAAAAATAACAAAGACAAAAGATATAACAAACCTACTCGCAGAAACCTTCAAAAACAATTCCTTTAACAAAAACTACAGACAACCTTTTCAAAAAATTAAGCAGGACACAGAAAAAACGAAAAATCAACCAAATTTTCTAATAACAAAGAAGATTACAATCAGCCTCTTACAATGAATGAACTTAGAAATGCCATAAATGAATCACACAATATTGCTACTGGCCTTGACGAAATTCATTATGAATTCTTAAAACAACTTCCCCACCATTCTATAAAATATTTTTTAGACATCTTTAACAAAATATGGTTCAAGGGAAAACTGCAAAAGAGCTGGAAACAGGCCATTGTGATTCCCATAGCAAAACCGGAAAAAGACAAATCAGACCCAAAAAACTTTCAACCCTTTCAAGTTGCTTATGCAAAACATTCAAAAGAACAATAAATAAGACTAAAGTGGTACCTGGAAACCAATAACTTAATTTCCAATTTACAGAGTGGCTTTCGAAGTATAAGAGGGACAATCGATAACATAATCCGCTTAGAAACATTTATCAGAGAGGCTTTCATCAAAAAAGAACATGCAGTAGCCATTTTCTTTGACTTAGAAAAGGCTTATGAGACCACATGGAGGCAAGTAATTATGAACGACTTATTCAATCTGGGGCTAAAAAGTAGACTACGCTTGTTGATAAAAGATTTTTTTTATCCAACAGAAGCTTCAAAGTAAGAATTGGATCTACTCTCTCAGATTCAAAAATATAAGAAGGAGTTCCACAAGGATGCATCTTGTCGGTTACCCTTTTTAATATAAAAATCAACAACATCGTAAACTGCCTGAACAACGAAGTTAGTGGCTCCTTATATGTGGATGATCTCCTGATTTGTCATAAATCCAAAAATATGCATACCTCAGAATTTCAACTGCAGATATGCATAAATAAATAAAACCAATGGACCATCGAAAATGGTTTCAAATTCTCATCAACAGAAGTTGAAATAACAGACCAACACAAATTTCTGGGAATAATTTTTGATAAAGAATTTACATTCATCTCCCATTTGAAATGCTTAAAACGAAAATGTTTCAAAACACTACAACTTATGTGGGTCATAGCTAATACAGAATGGGGTGAAGATTGCATATCACTCCTAAAAATATACAGATCTCAATAAGATCCAAACCAGATTACGGTTGTTTTATATATGGTATAGCTAGGAAATCCTACCTAAAAATTCTTGATCCCATCCACTAAGTCTAAGACTTGCTTTTGGTGGATTTAAAACATCTCCCATAGAAAGCCTATATGTAGAAGTGCATGAGGCTCCATTAAAATTGAGATGTAAAAAATTAGTGATGCAATATTATCTAAAACTTAAAGCTAACCCATCAAATCCTGCCTATCAATGCACATTTAACCCAAACTATAAACACCTGTTTGACAAAAAAGAAAACATTATCAAACCTTTTGGCCTCAAATGGAAAAAATAAAACCATTTAATGACAGTTCAATAGATGAAACTAGTATACATGAATTCAATGTCCTCGAACATCCACCTGGCTTTTGGAACAATCCAAAGTCATTTTAGAACTGGCTGATCACATAAAAGCTGGCACACATTCCTTACACTATATAGAAAATCTAAATTATATATTGGATCAGTACCCAAATTGGACCCACATATATACTGATGGCTCCAAAGTCAATAACAAGTAGGTGTGCTGCTACCTGTAAAAGTACCATCCTACAAAAAGATTACCTGACAATTCATCAATATTTAGTGCAGAAGTTATTGCCATTGACTTAGCCCTGGATCTCATCCCTAAACTTACCTCAAACAAAGTTATTATATTCTCAGATTCTTTAGCAGTGCTTCAAGCAATAAAGAACCAAAAATTAAACAATCCTTTGCTCATCAAACTTTTATATAGAATACATGTGATCTCACAAAACAAAACTATCATTTTCTGTTGGATTCCCAGTCACTCTGGATTTCACGGAAATGAGAAAGCCGATGTGGCTGCAAAAAACTCCCTAAGACGTGACACAAGTAACATAAAGGTTCCATACACTGACTATAAACCCCTAATCAAGAACTATATTTTAAAGAAATGGCAAGAAACCTGGAACAACTGTCAACAAATTATTTAAAATCAAACCCATCCCAAAGAAACAACAACCAGAACCCAATAAATCATGCAGAAAGAAGTGGTTATATCCCGTATTCGAATTGGACATACACCCATAATCCACTCTTATCTCTTAAAAAATGAAGAACCTCCCGAATGCATTGCATGTCAAGAACCCTATACAGTAAAACATGTTCTACTTGACTACAGTGACTTTACATATATCCGGCAATCCCTCTACAATGTTAACAACCTGAAAGATTTTTTCGAAAAAATAAACTCTAATACTATTTTAATCTTCCTCAAAAAGGTCAAACTATACAACAAAATATAATGTAAGTAAAGATTCAAAGATCAAAAATAGATCCGACCCTCACCAGATGAAAAATTTAAAAAGTAATGCAACTTGAAAGCAATGGAAAAGTTTAAAAAGCAAGACATCTTCCAAAATTCTGTAAAAATAATATAACCTTACCCAAAATCATTTGTTATGACCTTAAATGATCCCATATGGATTAAAGGATTAAACCTCGAAACAAATCAAACCTCTTTTTGGCAAAGTATTAGAGGCTCTAATCAAAACCAAATTGGTGAAGCATCTTATTTCATACAACCTCCATTCAGATAAGCTATATAGCTCCTGTTTCTCCAAGTCTACCACCAATGTGTTAACAGCTATCATTAAATTTGTCAAACTTTAGATAAGAACAGTGAAGCTCTGGCTGTGGTCCTAGATATCTCAAAGGTATTTGATAGGATTTGGCATGCTAGTCTTCTTTACAAGCTCAAGTATCTCTGGATGAATATTTGGCCTAATGGAGTCATTCCTAACAAATTGTGTAATGAAGGTCATGTTGAATGGATACAATTCTAGTTCATATATTAATCCAGGGGTCCTACCAAGACCTATCCTCAAACCAATTCTGTTTCTGATCTTCATTGAGGACCTTCCTGGTGTCATCAATTAGCAACTCAGTATCTATACAAATGACAACTATTTACTCCTGCCTTAGCAAGTCTGGAAAATCCAACAAATTACTACTGAAAAGAAACAGCATTCAGTGGTTATCAAGGACTAGCTTATAAATTTTAATGCCTTCAAAACAAAACTCTTTTCATTTAATCACTACAAAGAACTTTTTCTGCATGGTTGATGGCGGGCAGAAAAAGTTCCAATAAGATAACACTCTGTGCCTTCTTGGACTTGCATTTTTTACTGACATGAACTGGAAGGATTACATTGAATCAATTTCTAGGTCTACTGCTAGAAAAATAAATCTCCATTCATCTGTGTATTGAATACTGCTGCAATATCTGGTTTGCTGCTCCTATTATATATCTCAAGATTCTTGACAAATTTCAAAGAAAAGTCTATGATGTAATCAGTCCTGATCTCAACTTCAGACACTTTTCCAGTGATGTAAAACAGTTTCCTTTTCTCTTTTCTACAAATATTTTCATAGTAATTGTTGTGATGAGTTGTTCTCCTTAGTGCCTCAACTGTAAGAATTCAAGTGTGATACTAGATTGACAACTAGGTCTCCCTGTTTTACTTTGGAACTAGCTAGATGCAACTGTCAGTTCTATTCTAATAGTTCCTTTTCTCGCACTTCTCACCTGTGGAATTCCCTTTCGATTTCTTGCTTCCCTGCCACCTACAATATTAAAAAATTTAAATGCATTAGTCACCATCTTCTGCCTTCCTGAGTCCTGTTCTTTTATTATCTTTCCTCATTATCTTTTCCTCACTGTAATCCCATGCATCCCAGTAGCATTGTTGCCTTGCTTGGAGTGAAACAATTAAAAAAAACAAAAAAACTTCACACCCATTAATTCTTTTCTGATAAATTAATCAGGCCATAGAAGTTGCATGAACTAGATTGCTTTGTTTTCAGTATGTGTTTATAAGAGAGATTTGTAATGCTTAGTTTTTTGGTTGCAATAATAATCTTATTTTTGGTTTATTGTTGTGTAATCAGACTAATTGTGAAATCTTTTCTCTCTAATTTAGCTACAGAAGTTGCTAGCAATAAAAAAAACTATATTGCTAATGCAGTGCCAGTTAAAGTACGGAGTTTAGCCAAGAAGATTGATGACTCTGGTATATATAACTCCCCTTCATCTTTTCAATTTATTTCCACATTTAATTTTATTTTATCTTATTTTACATATTTTATCATCAATCAAAATTTGTATGGGTTTTACTGAAAAATGACAAATTAAAAAGTCTATAGCAGTTTTTATTAGTAATTAAATTTAATGTCAATAAAGTTTTCAAATTCAGCACACTTGTAAATTTTTCAGTCTGCTACAAAGGAAGGATTTTTTTTTCTCTTTTTTTTTTTTTTTACTGTGGTAGGTTTCATTAAATTTTTGTGGGATAAATATTGCATTTTATCTTCAAATAATCTGGAAGGGAATTTGTTTACATGTTTCTGTGAAAGTATAACTTTTTTTCCTTTTTCAACTGCTATAGGTTATTTAATATAGGTTGTGAATATTGAATTTTAGATACGATTGTAAATATTTTATTTGTGTTGGACTTGTTGATATGTATATAGATTATAGCTGTGTATAGGTTTTAAAAATACATACTGGATAAACAAGAATCTGTTGCCACTGTCCACCCTAGAAACTGTAGCCAATATACATATTCACTTTTAACTCATATAAGCTATTCTAGGAACTGATTTATTCAAATGATATTGAAAAAATTGATGAACAAGCATAAGCTTTAATATTTTTCACTTTTATTCCTATTAATATTTTATTTTTAATTTGAAATTTATTGAATGAATTGTACAGTAAAAATATTTTTCTCTAGCTCTTTCCAAAACCGGGATTACCAACCTCCAAAGTACATTGTCAGGCAGTCTATCCAGCACCCCTGTCACAAATAACAGTATGTCCACACCTACATCTACATCAAGCAGTAACTGCTTTTTATCTGCTAGTTCCGGCCTATCACGAAGTAATAATCTAACTCCCCGTGCCACTACCACAACGGGAAGTCTCCGAAGCAAGGAAGGAGGAATCAAGGTAACTTGCTAAGAAAAAAAAAACCTATTGAAAAACTTGTATTATTAGAAATCATATTTCTATGATAGCCTGTTTATATTAATTGCAACTTTTATATAAACTTCATCTCTCTCACTTAGCTTGTTATTATGAGATATTATAAGAATATAATTACTGGCATAATCATGCATTTTTATTTATACTATCAGTGAAAACTTATGGCAGTTGTTAGAATGTTTTAATATTGAGATGCAATGAAACAAAAGTTTTATGATAATGTATTGAGATTGAATAAAAAAGGAATCCAGAATTCACAACTAAAATAGAGGCCAATGAAACATTTCATTAATTCCATTTATATTTTTTAGACAGTCCATAGTATTTGATACATAGATTACTTTTGGTATTATATAAATCACTTTTTGCTCAATATCTTTTTAAGTTAAAAAATGTTGTGTTTAATAAAACAGTGACTATCAACAATTTGAAGCAAGACAATCACTTGGTAGAAAAGATATTTGATTGTCTCGCAAGAAAAGTTTGAACAAATAAGACTGAAGTCTAAGGGAATGAATTAGTTCATTTTACTTAGGAACTAATTTTTTTTTATAAAGATGAATATTTTATTTGTATAGATTAAGGGAAGTAACCATTCATAAATTTATTATCATAAGTTGATTTACCTCTTTTCCTACTACAGAGCATAATACGATATAAATAAATACATGTGCAATAGTATATTCTGTGTTTAATTAATAAATATCGTTAAAGACAACGTACATTTTGTGTTCATTAATTTTATTAATTTTTTTCAAATTACGAATTTGGAATTTGGAAAAGTCATTCAATGAAAATAAACAATATTAATTCAACATTTACTCACTTTTGTTTATTAGAGATTATCCTTCATAATATACCTTATTTTTTAGTTAGTCTGATGTATATTTATAAGTGTTCTTAAATGAAAAAAACAACAATTTTTCTAAGGTTGTGTCACAAATGAATATAAAGGCTTTTTTTTAGTTATAAGCAACAAAAGACTTCTATACACTTCACTTGTGGAAAATTGTAAGGATCTAATTTCATGACTGTCAGTTCTAGCCACAACCAGAGTTTAAAATGTGTCTTCCTGTCAGCCATAGTTTCTATAGAATATATATATATAAATATATATATATATATATATATATATATATATATATATATATATATATAAAAATTATAGATTTGTCAAATAGGGACACATGTGGGAAAAAATTCTTGAAGAGTTTTGTTTAAAAAAAAAAAAAACCTAGATTTAGCACTTCCAGAAAATCCTTTGCAGATTTAAAATTTGTTTTACTTGTAAAACAAAATTTCTGAAATTTTTTTAATCTTAAATCTTTTGAAATTAAAGTTTAATGAAGCATTATGTCGATTTTAACTGTTTTATGTTTATACCTACAAAAATCATATGAATTTCTTAAATACAACTTGATTTTAATGAAAATTACTTAAAATTTTGATAATTTTATGAATTAGTATTTGCTTCTGTTTTAGCTTATTGAAATTGCTGAGCAACCTGTTGGAGCCAAAGAAGCAAAGCGTCGAAGGAAAATGGCTGGTACCTACTTTTTTTCTCTCTTAGAGATCTAAACTCTTCAAGATTGTCTTGAAAGCTATGTACCGACATTTTCCTTTCAATTTAAATGTTTACTCTAAGTTAAAATATTTTTCTAGGTGAACTAATTTGATTTAACTATATTTTTTAATTGAATTTATGTATTGATTGAATTACAGCAATTGTTGCAGCTTCTTCTAGCAGTAACCTTTTCTTTAATTGTATTGGTTGTTTTAACATAACTGATGTAGTTTTTTTTAATACATGTACATGCCATAAAGTTTTATAAATCATATAAATGACTTTAAGAAATTCTATTAGTAAATTAATTTTCATGCAATTTAGAATTAAAGACATGAAAGCCATGTTTCTGCCTTATTTAAATTAGTTTTTTTGTCTTTCTTCTCGTTAAGAACAAGAAGCTATTGGTCAGCAGAAAAAAGAAAAAGAAGCTGCTGCCACCGCAACTACAGCTACAGAAACTACAACAACATACACTCCTGATTATGCAGCTGGTTTGGTGACACCTGTATTAGCTGTAAGATTTATGCATTTTTCCTTTTTTCCTTCATTTTGCTCCTGTTTTTGCCTTTTGCTTATTTACTAATTTGTTTAGAAGTGCTATATTAGGATTTGTGTATGTATTTACTATATATGTTGAATACATTTAATTTGAAATATAATGTTGACATTTTAATACTTAAAATTTGTCCATGTTTTCCTTATCAGTTAAGTTTTCTGATTTCAGAAATTGCCAACACCTGTTGGAGTAACTTCAAGCAGCACTCTGTCAACTTCTACACCTACGTATGTTCCTACAACCAGTACACGATTACCTTCTGGGACAACTATTCTTTCTGGTAAGAGTGATTGTTTATTTAAAGTACAAAAATTGATAATTGTAAATAATGTTTCATTTGATTATAAAAGATGTTTTATAATCAGTTTGGCAACTGAGTAGTATAGTCGTTGTCCAATGACAGTAGCTACCCTTTTTACTAAATACAGTTTTATTTTGTGATGAAATAGAATTTCCACTAAGGCATGCGTTTGAAAACGGTCCTACAAATATCTCCCCTTGTACAAAAAGTGCATTAATGTATATTAGCTTGAATTGTTGAAATTTCATATTATTATTAATTTTCTCATGCCTCCGCTATTCACCTTTTGCATGTATCTTTCCATTTTCTCCTTTATCCTTTCCAATATATGTTATTTATGGATGAAAAACAGAATAAAGAATACATAATTATTTTCTCCTGCATCTTCTTTCTCTAATGAATTTTAATGTATCTTATTTTTGTCATTTTTATTTTTTTTATTTCTGCCTACATCTGAACAGAACACTAAGAAAAATATTCAACAATTTTTTGAAACTCTTTAAAATATTGAATAACTTTTTTAAATTTTTAAAAATCTTCAAATCACTTGTCCGCTGCACAAAATTACACCCCAAAAAACATTATTTCATATCCCCAAAAGAATATTTCAATAATAAACATTGACTCATAAACATTTTGAAAAAAACTGTCAGTCACAACCCTCAAAAGTTATTTAACAAAACTGCTTAAAAAATGCAAAATTATTGCTTAATTTGCTTTTCAAAAATCTTAAAATCCCTTTAATGTAATCTTTAGAAAAGCAAAAACAAAAAAATAGTATATTCATTTGAAAATTTTCTAACAGCTCTCTGTATTGTCCACACAAATGTACTACTTGTGCCACTCTTACATAATCCATTGAGATTTATTTTAAAATGATACATTAGGTACCTCCAGTCATTTTTCTCTACCTAAATTTAAATTTAAATTTTAAAAATAACTTATCTTTAGACTTTAAAATTAGCTTTAATTGGAAGCCAAGGGATTAAATTTAGTAATTCCAGTAAGCAAAATACCCTGGTGCATTTTAAACTGAAATTATATTGATTGGAATCAAAAATGTTCTAAATTAAAAAAAATGTTTTTAAAATTTCAAATTTTTCACCATTTTTTGTCGATTGTAAACAGAAGCCAATTCTCGGTTTTAAAAAATTTTACAAAAATAAAATATGCTGACACATTATTTTATTTAAATTACCAAATTGAAACTTTAACAAGTCTTAGAGAAGTGAACAAAACTATCAAAAAACTAAAATCAAAGCTGTTGAAGATTGTATTTCCAAATCTTGTTGATTCAAAGTCTATCCCAAGGTGCAAACATAGTTTTTTTGTCTGGAAATGAGGTAATATCTCCAATATCATGAAAATCAAAGAAATTCAATAGAACAACCAAATCCTCTTGAGGATCTGAAGTATCTGCTGCCACAAATTCTGTGGCCACTTGATTGCTTCAGTGGTGAAGGAGCTTTGTACTCTAAAGGATCTTTCAGTTAATAAAGTATATACAGATAGTAAGTTTTTGAAAGAACATCTTGAAACAAAAAAAGTAATTGCAGATCCTATCTGTAGGGGACACTGTGCACCTGAAGGAAATGATTGCAATAAGAGAAATTGATCTTTTAATGCATTCACAATGAAAGACAACTGGCAGACTGCATGACTAAAAGAGGTGCTGCATCAGAACCACTGCAAATGATGTGTAGTGAGGCTTATGAAGAAAGATGAATTAAGAGAATCATTTTCTTTTTTTTTTTTGTGTTACACAGAAGCCAGTCAATGTTATTGTTTTATATACTTAGGTATTGTATGGCACTGCCTGGCAGGTCGCTGTTGGTTTTGATCCAGATAGCTGGTCGTAGATTGACTCTATCATGGTGATCTCCCTTGTCCCTTGTTGTGTTGATTAATCACAAGGTAGTCACCTGAGTTCTCCACTAGCTCTCTCTCTGTCGAACTAAACCAAACCAGGAAGCGTGCACACAATTGAGTAAGAAAAGAAAGAAATATAGCACCAAGAAAAATAAGTGAACCGACATCTGAAGTGTTGTAAAATAGAAAAGTAAATCGAATTATTCTCCTAAGCAATAACGAAAAATCTGGCTGGGTGCAGCTCACTGCTCTGAACAGAGTTCTAAGTTTGTTGTAAGTCTAGTCAACTTGATACTTGTTTTCTGGAATGTTGCGGAAATTGCCGAAGTGTTGGATTGTGGGTAGGTTTGCTCGGTTCGTCTTCAAAAACAGAATCGAGATGGATTTCTTGTTCCGGGTTGATTCACTCTCACCAAAAACTCTCTTCATTTGGCAATTTCAAACTTTGTCTGCAAAGTTTCTTCATGTCTGTTTCTTAACTCTAGTTGGTTGACAAGCTTCTCTACGGTTGGCACCCAACAGCATGGCAATTATCTCTCTGTCTCTTTACTTCTTCAGCTGGGAACAGTCTTTGGCAGGCGGCAATTTTTCTATGGTTGGCACCCAACTGTGTGGCAATTATCTCTCTGTCATTACATCTCTGGACCGGGAAGTCGGACTCTCTGCCACTTGAGCTGCAACTCAACTTCAACTGAAAACTGCATTCAGTTGGCGATCTCAAAACTTTGTCTGCAAATTCTCTTCTTGTCTGTCTTTAACTCAGGTTGGCCGGTATCAGGCCTCTCTACGGTTGGCACCCAACAGCATGGCACCTATCTTTGTTCTTACATCTCTGAGCTGGGAGCTGACTGGAATTCAACTGGCAACTCCAATCCAACTGGTATCCAGCTCCAATCCAACTCAAACTGATTTTGGTCCCTCAGGACCCTGTATCTATGCCCATGACATGGTGTGGGGTCGATGGTCACTGGGTGTCTAACCCCTCATCTCGGCAACCAATAAAATGCTGAGGTTAGCTGCTACTCGTTGATGCCTTTAGTTTACCTAATGAGATTAGTCTTCTTTCCATAATGTCAATTGTTGATTGTCTCCTCCTTTCGGCGCAGGTTCACAAAGGCAATGAGGTTCCTCTCAGTCTTATGATGTCATCTTCCCATACACCTTTTTTGGGCTGGACTTAACCGGTGAATTTTTTTCTCATGAAACAATTTTGGGGATTTTTTCTTAATCAGTCACTTTTAACCTTTTTGAACTTGCCTCGCCCAAAACAAGTTGACAACGGTCTATTAACATTGTCACTTAGATAAGAATTTTCTGCATCTGCGTTTTTAATATCCATTTCTGAGTCACCGACATTTTTAGGTGACGGAAAATATTTTCGTTATCTGCTCTACTCTTCCTCCCTGCCTGATGTCAAGCCAAATGTCTTTTCTCTAAATTACTATTATTATTATTATTATCCAGTTTCAACTCGGAATTAGATATTTGTTATCGTAATTCTTTTCACAATTCACGTAAGCAAGACAATGCCCTTTGGATACAATAATAAAAATACCTGTTTAGTGCCATGTGGTTATTTTTATGTTTCAGACCTCCAATGTCCAGCTAAAAACAACAATTGAATTTATCTCTCTTCTCTTCTCTCTCTCTCTCTCTTTCTTTCAGGTTTAGAATGACAGTTGTTAGCTTTCATGGTTGGGCTGAAACCAGCGTCCATTGTTCGTGGCACTCCCTGACATTAAACAATTCCATTTCTCTTTTCCTCCTCTTCTCTCTCCTTCTTTCTCAAGTTTAAAATAACAGAGAAATACCATTTGTTATCTTTTGTTTTCTTTTCCTTTGCTCCTATTCGGAGAATAAAGAAAAATGTCTTTTAATACGTTTTCTTATGATCTATAATAGTAATTAGAAGATTTTCCAGTTATAGTTAATAATTAATTAATAAAATTAATTACCTTCGTTTCAAACAAAATATTGTTACAATTGCTCAGCACGGGAATTGAACTCTCAACCACCAGCAAAAACTAATGCTTTGTTGTTGTTGGATTGTCCTATCTCTCATGTTCTTTGTAATAGGATCTGCCATGGAGTTCAATAAGCCTGTGGTATTTCTTTCAGAGAGCAGACTTTCATTTGCCTGGTGGATCCCTGACAAACCACTCAAATAAGAACCTTGAATGTGTTCTTTTTTTCACTGCATTGATGAAACCAATCAAAGGACAAAATGACTAGTACAAGCCACCTTATTGTGTTTCTAGAACACTTGCAGTATATTTTTGTTTTTGTTCTGGTCAAGTGTACAAAGCCATGTAAAGATATGGCTTTGTACACTTGACCAGATTTTGATTATATGACATACTGTTTTGCCACATAGCAGCAGAGTAAAATTATTCTTCCCCTCTTTAAATTCTGGGTTTTGGTTGGTACTCACAAATATAAGTGAGATTCAACATTTTACATATTTTCATCATTTTTCAAGACTTGCTTGTTCCTGAAGTACTTTTTAGAGGTTTTCTGTGAATTCTGCTGCTTTTCTATTGACCAATAGTCAATAATAATAATAATAATTCTAGAAACTTTCTTGAGATTGTAACGTTTTATAAAGCTGTCCATCAATATAAAATATAAATCCCCTTACTGTAATGCTCATATAGACTAAATAACTTTTCACATAGACAGTTTTGTTAACAGATAGATATCTGCTTTATATTCTTTAAAATATTGATTGGTCTTTAAAAGTATTTTATAATGAATATGACAGACCATTTTTACCATTGCTTGTGAAACACTTTTGAGATTTAATTTTTTATTGTGTGGATAAGACTTGTTTTTACCTTATGCCCTTGCTATTTTGGTCATTGACATGGTTTTTCAACTGATTCAGTACTTGAAGCTTTTGTTAGCGAATTAAAATTCTGTCACTTAGGTTTTTTAGCACTGTCTCTTATATTTTATTTTAATTTTTTTTTTTATCTATGAATATGCCAGAACTCCCATCAGATTTAAATAGGTATCTCCTAGCCTAAAGGAGGACAACTCCCCACAGGAGTTGTTCTCCTTTAGGCAAGGGTTACATTAATTTGCGACACTTGAAACAATATGGAAATACTGAGGACGTATCAACACATTTTGTCATGTACAAGTCTCATGTACATGTGGGATTGCTACTTAAAAATTGATCTTGTTTGAGTGGGCATATGTATAAATACCACCATTTTTCACACTAATAACTAAAACAACACCATTAAGAAAGGCATTGGGAAGTGTTTAATGTAAGAGAAAACTCTGGAAATAATTATAGTGCATGTTATTTTCTTTTAAGGGAGAAAAATATGACAAAGTGAAAATAGTTTTTGTGTGACATCTTTTGTTTGTTAGAACATCATGAAACTATGTTTTCTTTAAAATTATTTTTGATGTATAAAAATTTGTACATTATCCCAGCAAAACAGATCTGTCTGCGAATGACTATTTACACTCTCACACCCTGATTGAGCACTCTGTAAGAATGATAGACTTTGAAAATTTAGTAGTTACTCTAGTACTTACACATCGCTCATTCAGTAATGAATTAGAGCACTCTGACTACTGGCATATGATACATCATATGCTAAAAATAGTCTGCCTCTTTCTACCGAGTGCCCATAGCTCAGAGGTAGAATCGCCGACTGACACCAATTCAATTGGGTTTCAATTCTGGGTAAAAGCAATCGGATGTCTAGCCGTACTGATGAGCTGTGATACAGTGAAACAGATCTGTCTGTGGATGACTATATATATATATATATATATATATATATATATGTATATATAATGTATGCATGTATGTGACTGGCTGGGTACATACTAAAATTTGATTCTACTTAAAAAGGGAAAATAGTCATATATACAATAAAGTGGAATATTAATTTCCTTGAATATAAGTGATTGTTTATGAAGGAAAATGGAGGAATTGTTTGTAGCTTTGCCTTTTTATTTTAACATTATCTTTTTCAAAAAATATTCAATTTAGATTAAAATTACTACTGGAACAGTAACAGAAACTTGACATGAAGCAAGCGGACAACATGTTGTGTTTGAAAGAAACAGCTTACCTTGTTGTTTTGTAGATTTTCAGCTGTTTTTGAAGTATTTCATTTCCAGATAATGTTGGGTCATCAGGAGAGAATACACACCATTTCGGGGCCTTTAATTTATATACTGTGTCGTTAAAAAAAATTATTTTTTTGTACATTTTGAAATTTCACAAAATAATGCTAATTATTTATTTTTAGTGACTAATGCATCCACCAGTACACAGCAAGCTCGTGAAAATCTTCAAATACAACTTCAGCAGCATCTTGGACAGACACAGACTGCTACTTTACTAACTCCATCCACAACTCAATCTCAGACACTCGTCATTCAATCTCCTGGGCAGTTATCTACTGCTCCTCAAACAGTTACTTCAACAGCAACTCAAGTAGCTGTCTCTACTTCTACGGTGCCAGCTGCTAGTAATCAACCTAAGAAGAAATTATTCTTACTGGTAAGGTCCTTTGTCTTTTTATCCCCATCCTATGTCTGTAAAATAATGTATACATCACAAAATAGTAAAACTTCACTCAGCTGCCAGAATCTCTCTGCTGACACAAGTTTTTAAAGCTAGATATTGTTTACGATTGGCAAGGAAAGAAACAAATTTGCATGTTTTTATCTATCTGACATTATCTGAGTGGGTAGAATTTTGACTAAGTTGCCATTTTCTTCTGCACACTCCTACTGATCTTATTATCCCAAATATGACTATCTGGTGTGGGCTTTTTCATTCTGGTGCTTTGTTGTAGCTGCCTTTTGGATGAAATATTTTTTGAGGAATCATGTGTATTTGATTTGAATTTTGAACCTTCATCTGAGGAGCCATTAGATACAACAAATCCAATCACACAAACACTTTCAGATGTTCTCAGTAAGTTGCCTGTGTTGCCCACTAATGTAATAGCCCATGATGGAGCACAAATTTCTCAGGCAGTGCAGCATCCCATTGATCAAAATTGTATGGAGGTTGTTGATACTAGTAGCATGACCCAATGTAATATCTCAAGATATACAGTTTGCATTTTTTTTTCCTACCCATATACAGTTTTCCACATGCATGTACTTTTTGATATGCATTGTGGGGCAGTGAATATCGGCTCGAAATGAGAAATCGGTGATCCGAGTTCGAGTTCCAGTTGAATTCCTTGCATTCACATATGCACAAATACCCTTGGGAAAGGTATTAATCTGTCTCTTCCCTTCAGTTATGGTTTAAATAACAGGACAGCTTGGATTCTATAGCCTTGGTTGGCAACCAGTCTACTGCAGACAGTAATGGCAACCTACTGTGGGATAATCTTCTGCCCAGTCAGTCATGTCTCTTTTGAGACAAGATCGCCCAAGCGTGTATCATGTATGGCACTTAACTGACTGACTTTTTGATGTGTTCATTCCCTTTAACTTTACATGGTAGCAGTGGAACATATTGGCAGGTGCAATAAAGTGTGAGATGTTTTTTTTGGTGTGATATTAAGCAATACACTACCTCCATAAAGCACTGCTTCCAAGTGGCAATTCTTTTTACAGTCTGATGACATCTCTCAACTATACTGTTGTCTGTGAGGATGTACTTTCATTGGAATTGAAGTTAGACTTCCCCACTCCTTTAAAACCTTTTTGATCAGCTGATTATGAAATGGTGGTGTTATCTGTTATACTGGTGGACTGTAGTTATAAGAGGACCTCTACTTGGTGGATGACACTTGTTGAGTTCTGTTGACCCAGATTATCAAATTAGCTATGTTTTAAAAGCTGACTTCCAACTTATGTGGTGGATCCACTTTATGCACTATAGTGTAAGCTTGATGGCAAAATACACACTTTTGCAGTGTAGAACCTTTCTTAAGGTGGGACCAACTTCATCTGTGGATGTGGCACAAATAGGTTTAACTTCTTTTTACTGTGTGGAGCCATACTTGTGATACTGTTATCAGCTTGTCCACCCAGTTCTGATCTGATATATTACATCCACTATTTATATTCTATTAACTTCTGATAAGCAATTTGTAAGCTTTTGATTTTGTTCCTGTATATCAGAACCCCACTGGTAAATTAAGCAGGTGCATTTTAGTCATTCTCTTTGAGACCTGAGCTTATTTGCTCTCTGCTGTCTCTTCTGTCTGCGTCAACCCAGGAAAACCCAGTTTTATAGATTCAGGCTCTGTCGAGCTTCACCCAATTACTTTAATAGTTGTCTTTAGCCAGTTGCATTTTGATGTAATCAAATTATTGTTTATTTCATTGTTCAAATTTTTTCCAACTTTGATACACTGATGCAATGCTTGTTTATTTCATTGTTTCTGACAACCAAAACATATTTGCCAGCTTACTAAAATCCTCTAATCATTGTTTTATTATTCTGAAATAATTTAATGTAAATTATATTCTCTTCTGACTGAATAATTTAATTAAAATATATTCCATTGTATTATATTTTGTGACTTTGAAAACCAGCTTTTTTTGACACAATTATTTTTTTTATTATTTTTATTTTTTGCATTCCAGTTTCGACTGAAAACATCACAAGTTCTTTTTTCACCTTCAACAGGAATAAATTCTTTTCAAGTTGTTATATTCTGGTGGTCTCTAGAATATGTTATATTGGGTTCTATAGTCTTGGTTGGCAATCAGAAAGTAATGGCAACACACTCTGGGAAAATCTTTTGCTAAGTCAGTCTTGTCTCTTTTGAGACATTATTGCCTAAGTGTGTATCATGTATGGCACTTAACTGACTGATCAAACTGTCCCAAATTGATGTGTTGTCAGATTTTTACTAAGCACAGCTAACTTGCATCTTATACAGTACTTTCTAGTGAGACTTTGGTGACAAGTGAGCTCACCTCTTATGCAGGTACCACCACTGATTCACTGAAAAAACAGCATGGCTTGGTGAAAAAAGGCCCCAAACTTCATATGACAGTTTTATCATCAAAATATTTGTTGTTATTAAGAGGTCTGCATGCTCTTGATAAGAACAGGGAAGCTCAAGCTTTAAATCTTGAAAGCACTTGACAGGGTTTGACATGTTGGCCTTCTGTGCAAGCTCCAAGTCTATGGTATTTATGGACAATTTAATCCAATTGTTACTATTGAATCATGTAATGAATGTTGTTTTGTACAGGCAAGCTTTCAAATCTTTTCACATGAATATGAACATCCCTGAAGGCTCTATCTTAGGTCCTGCACTGTTTCTGGTCTTCGTTAATGATCTTCCTGATGTCAGCTCCCAAGTATGCAGATGATGCCACTATTTACTCCCATCTCAATAGAAAATCTGCCAAGGCTGACAAAGTAAACCTGGCTGCTGCTCTTGAAATATACCTCCAGTCAGTGGTTAACTGGAGCAGGAAATGGCTTGTAAACTTTTATTCTTTCAAAACAAAACTGCTCTCCTTTAAGAGAAACTTTCCTGCCAGCCATCAACATGGCTGATGTCAGTTTCATTGAGAGCAACACACAGTACCTCTTTGGTGTCACTTTTTCAACCAACCTGAAGTTAAATGAATGCATCAAATCCATAGCTGGATCTACTGTTAGGAAGGTTGTATCTCTGTGTCAGGCCAGAAAGTTTTCTTGTCAGATTCCATATTGCACATTGATAAATCTACCATTTGTCCATGCATTGAATACTGTTGCCATATATGGCTGGGTGCTCATGCTCTTCAAAAAAAGGATCTGCAATGTAATCAATCCTGACTTGGCATCTTAACAACTAGTGTTTGGCTTAAAATGCATTTCTATGTTATCTTAAACGTTAAGTAAATATTTGTTTAAAATCAAATTTATTATGCTTTAAATCAGTGAATACTTCTCAAAGTTTAAAAAAATATTATTTTTGAAAGATTTTTCAATAAAGAGAATTACTTTGTGATAAAAGACAACAACAAAAATTTAAATTCCAATTAATATAATTTCAGTTTGGAATATACACTACTTACTGGAAATAGTAAATTTTATCATTTTAGCTTGTAATTAAAGTTAAAATGAAAACTTCAAGAAAGCTTTTTCTTTTAAAAAAATAATTTTAAATCTTATGTATTGCAAATTAGTGGGAGGTACCTACTCTTATATATCCATCTGCACACTGGACATACATTGCTGTGTGACAGATTGTTGTAACATTAACAAGAAGTTTTGCAGTCTGGTTTTTTGAGATGAGGTAGCATCATCTGCTTTATCATCTCAGTCAACTGTGACTGCTGTCACTTTGTTTTATGAATGCTTTTGCTGCTTTGAGCCAGCTATAATTGGTGGGGTATCCTGCCAGTTCCCCCACACTGTGAAAATATTTTGCATTACACTATTAATTCTGGCACATTAGGAACTTTATTTCTACATTTCTAATGAAACATTTGCTCCTCCCCTATATTCAAGCCAATTTTGCACTGATCCCTAACTGCTCCAACTCCTTGAATGTCAATTCATATTTAGTTAAATGTTTTACACACACTACAGATGTTATACTTTGATCCATATATTTGTTGATGTTGCCAGCTAGATGGAGTCATGGTCTGAAAGTATGTCTCTGATTGCTCTCATTATTGCTTGTGTCACATTTAATGCAAATCTCATTCAGGTCAAAAAATACCTTTGTCCCTTGAAGAGTCACAGTGACTTGATCCTGCACACATTCAGTTAAGCATTTTGCAAATCAGTGATAAAGCCATTCGATTCTTAGACACCATCATTGGTATCAGACCTTTGACTGTTAAGGTGTTCATTCAATTCCTGTTAATCCAATACAGAGTGCACCTAATTTCTCTGCACCACTTTCTGGGTAAGGTAGCAACCATGTTTTGTCTAGCTATGTCTACAGTTCCCATTCATATTCATCTTTGACTTGTTTGGACAAAGGATATTTGGACATGGTTTCACAATTGCTTTCGCAGATGTCCATTTGACTGTTTCCATGTCACAAATTAAATCTTCATGTCTTTGTTGAACTCTAATAAAGTTGATTTTGATTGCTTCATATATCAGCAAATTGTGTTGAAGAAAGCCTTACCTAGTTTAGTTATGTGAACATTCTAATACTATCCATGCTCAGGATCAGATAATACCAGTAATTTACTTTCTACAGCTAGGACTTTGACATTGAATCTTGAGGACCAGTCTGTTGTCCATCAATACATTTACTTTCTGTTTGCTCAAGGTAATAACAACCTGATTTATTCACATGTGACAAAAAACAACCCAAATCTACCAAGGATATACATTTTTCTCCTGCATATACGCTTTGATCATTTGAAGCACCATCTTTTGTGACGAGGAGACTGACATTTAGATTTTACTAATGATTTCATGGCTATCTATTTTCTCAGCAGTAAAATAATTTCTAAATGTTATATTTTTGTCAATACTGAAAGACAACTGCTATTTGAAAGAATCATACTTGAACTTGCATATGCATGTTTTAAATAATGCTGTGTGCCAGTTATTATAAGCAACACTGCCAATATTGTACAGATACTTCTAGATTGATTTTTCACAATTTGAAATAACTGCAGTATGAAGACATTATCAATCCAAAAGTTGACTTTTTAATATCACCAGAAGTTGAAAATTTCGATATTTTTCATTTATTCTGTTGTAAAATATTCCACAATATTTATAAATCTATGAGTAACATTAAGTTGCAATTATTAGTTTAATTTGGTGATTTTGGTTTATTTGTAAACTTGTAAAACTTGAATTCTTGCCTCCCACTCATTGACATTATTTCATACATGTGAGGAGATGACTTTCCATTTTGATTAAAATACTGTATCAATATTATTGTAGAAACAGCAAATGTTTGAAGCCAAAGAAATGTTTAAAGTATCCAATAAAGTTACACGTCCTGAAAAGGCACTCATTCTTGGTTTTATGGCGGGTTCTCGAGGTAAATGAAATTTATTTTAATTCTTTTCTCCAGTTTGTATTTTTTACACACACATTTACATCTAAAAATATGTTAATGCACAAAATATTAGAAATTCTAAATGTAAAAAAAAAAGTTAATTAAAATATGTTTCATATTAAAAACTAATTAAAATCCAAAATGGTTAAATTTACCTAATTATGCTGAATTCTAAAAAGTGATTTTAATTGCTGCTCTTGCATAATTTGATGTTTAATTGTAACAATAATCTAAACATTTTAATTTGCAAATTATTTAGAAAACTTGAACAGCTGCAGTGAAACAAAACAAAATTTTTCAAACATTAAATTCTAACAAGTTGATGTTGTTTTTTTTTTTTTATCTTGATGTGCATTATTATGTAATTTTTTTTTTTTAATCCAGATAATCCATGCCCAAAACAGGGTGACATTCTTAATATCCTGTTAAGTGAGAATGAGGAGATATTGCAACAGCCTGAAGGATCTAAAAAGGTCATTGTGGAAACTTTCTTCCAAATGAACTATGCCACAGGAGAATGGAAAAAAGTTAAAAAAATACACTGAGAACAATTTTTTTTTCTTGAGACTGAGTTTAAAGTTTTAAAAGGACCAAATGGACTAGAAATAAAAACTTCTTTTTTTGATACTAGAAAAATAAAAATAATGGGTAACATGCTGAAAAAGAAAGTTGTTTTAATTATAAAATGTGAAAAAATGTCTCAACCTGATGAAAAAAAAATGTTTCTGTGGCTTAGTTTTAATATAACCAACATTAGCGATTCTTAGATTATATGAGATGCCTGTGTAATAGATGAAAAGTTTGTGATGACTACCATATTAGCAGTTGTGTATATATGAAGTATGTCTAGAAATGTACAAAATATGTAGCTGGTTGTTTAGAAATATACATTTTTCTAAAGTAGCACCTTGTACTTAACCTTTGTAATCTTGATTAAACATTCTAAAAGACCATTCAAACTAGTATTTAAGTATAAAAATCTTTGTTGGTTCTTCATAAAACATGCCTTTTGTAATGCAAGCCCAAAGAACCTTCAAAGTATCTGAATAGGATACTTTTAAGATTTTTTTATCATGTTATTGACTAGTGTGGATTTTAATAGTAAATAAAATCTACAATTAATGGATGTTTATGATAAGTTTGTGAAAAGCCAATATGACTCTTGATTATGTCAGTTCCTATCTATTTTCTTCAGAGAACCACATGAGAAGGCCTCCTAAATCTGGTTAACCTAGAACAATGGAAGACAATATAATTTTTATATGCAGTTTATTTTTCTTTCCAAATCATGGCCTGAAATGATAAAAGGTTCTGGAAATTAAAATTATTCTGAAATCTTTCAGAGGACAAGTTTTTATCAAGTTTTCAAAATGTTTAGAGGTATCTGATTTACCTTGGGGAAAGTATTTTATAATAGATTTGCTAACTTTTATCATTTTAAATCTTGTATCTACAGAAAAAGGTGCACATTCTTTTGGCCAGGATACATAATTGGTTGAAGATGGATGTTTGGATGATGTAAGAATTAGTTGATAAGAAAAAGTTGAATCAAGAAAACTACTAAATAGCAACATGAAGACTGCACTTAAGAATGACTGGCTAAATTTGCATATAGTGTGAATATTAAAAATCATTAATCAGAAAGTCAGGGATCCCAGACTATAGCTCTATTTTCAAAGGTTCTCAGTAAATAATGGTTCCCTGGCAGTTAGAAGTGGTGTTATCAACAAACTCTTTTTTTTTTTCTTTTTTGCAACATGCCTTTGGGGAAAGGAATGGGTTTACCTCTTCTCAGAACCCCCAGCTATGAGTTAATTAGTGGAAATTATCCTCCAAACATTTTCACAATCTAAACCTATTTTATGCCTTTAAATAACTTGCAAAAAAACCCAAATCAATCCTATTAGGACCATCATAAAAAAGGGTCAAAAGTTATCTCTCCTGGACCATTCAAGGGAGTCCATTCCCCAGCTAATAGGTGCATGCTGGGAGAAAAGAAGAAGGGACTTCTGGTAGAAGCCAGTAACATGCCGTGCAGAACGTTGCTAGGCTCTCCATAACCACATCCTTATTCAACATCCACAACTGTTCGCTGTACACATGTTTCTACAATAATAAATTCCCTAGTTATTTCCAATACTCGGCAAGTGTGTCATTTTTCCATAACTGTTTTATTTTGTCATGTTAAAAACATAACAAATCCATACCTGGTTTGTTTGTTACTAGGTGTCAGAAAACTCCCATCCACTTATTTACTCTTCTGCTTCTCTTTGGTCAAAGTGTGCGGTGTAAAAAATTTTAAAGAACCCATTCACTGTCTATAAAACAAACATGTTCCATATCTATGTGGGTGTCACCTCTCACACCATCTTGTCATAAAATTTTTATAAATTACAAACAGCAAAAAATGAAATCTGTCAGTCCAAAATCCCTTAAAAGCACAAATTAAAATGCCATTTTTACACTTTAGAACCTCGTAAAAATTGATTTCATTATTCTCTGTAAGCTGCACACCCTGTCAGGACAATTTATTTTTCCCTCAAATCAAATTATAGTAACGAAATTGCTAAAATGAAAACTTCAGCATTAACATGATTTTCACTAAAATTTACTTTACACTTCAACATAACTCTGCAAAAGCACTTTTTGCTTACAGTTTCCATCTTTAGTCTTCCTTCTTATTACTGATTACCACCCCTCTACATTCTCAGCACAAAAACTGCATTACAATTTCTTTGTTAGCAAATTCCCTACCAATATGATTTTAGAGAATTCTCCTCCCTTTCTGCTCAACTCATGCTCTGTAATTCCTTAAACTCTCAGTATATTCATTCAGTGGCATAGCTAGTGTTTTTGCCACCCCTTCCCAGAAGGAATACAGTATTAAAATGCACATTCAATTAAGTTTTATATGTGATACATGCTTGGGCAATCATGTCTTAAAGAGACATGACTGACTGGCCAGAATATTTTCCTGCAGTAAGTTTGCATTACTTTCTATGGTAAACTGGTTGCCAACCAAGGCTATAGAAACTTTTGCCATTTAACCCATAGCTGAAGGGAGAAAAGCAATAAGTACTTTTCCCCAAGGGTATTTGCATGTAAATGAATGCAAAGAATTCAATGGGAATTAAAACTTGGCTCATTAATTTCTTGTTCTGAGCCAATATCCACTGCACCACAATGCGCATTAACCCCTTTATATTATGAATCTTTGGTTAGCTCCTGACTATGTCTTAAAGGAGTGAACTTCAATTTCATTGAAGTCCCAGACTTGGACTCAGATTGTAACTGAAAGAAAATAAATTATAATAGTCCAGTTTGGTTCAGGTTCTGTTTGTAATATATTGTTAATGTCAACGTGTAGAAGAATATGCGAGGAAATAAAAGACTAACTCAGCACCAATGGAATGAAGTGACAAATGACCATTTCAATAATGGAAACAAGTTTTTTTACTATACATATAATTTAAACAAGTTGTGTTCTGTGTTATACAGTGTATGCAATACATGTAAAGATATTATACTTGTCTTTGGGACAAAGAAATATATTGTCCAAAAGATAATGTTTTCAGCTTGATCTGACCACTGAATGCTCATCCAGATCCAATTGCAAATATGACAATGTGAAAGACCATCCTTGTCTTACTACTGAAGGCTTGTTTAAGTCTGATCATAAATAAAACAATGACTTGCAAAGGATTTTCCTCATGCTTCAAGTGATAAGATATTTATCTTTCTAGACAGACGGTTACTTCAAATAGAAGATAATATTTGCATTTGAAGTTACCATCTGGTTTCTTTTCATCTCTTTAGCAAGGCCAAAATTCCCCGTTCAAACAGATTCATGTCCATTCCGTCTCTCCCCTTAACTTTGTTCCTTTTTTTTAGCAATTTCATGAGATAAAAGGGTCTCTAGTTTCTAATTCATGGGTGACCTTGTCTTGACTTCTTCGCCCATCATCAGTCAGTCAGTTTCTACTACTATTATTACTCAGCTTAGTGGAAGGGAGATGTTGTCTTTCTTGTTTTATTTATCTCTCTATGTAATATATATATATATATATAAGAAAAAAGTGTGACAAGATGTGAACGTTTTGTTTAAAGTGTAGATTTATTGTTGTTATTATTAATATTACTTGCTTTTTTTATGATCCATTAAGTGTCCATCATGGTATTTGTGTCGCTATATGTGTTTTGAGTCTAAAATTGACTCTCTTCAGGTGAATAAACTTGTGACTTTACATATCGAGATCTGTTTCTTTTTCTGATGGCCAAAGTATCGTGTATAAATAGATAAGTGGTGAGCAGGCCAGAAAGTTTGTGTGTGTGTGTGTTTTTTTTTTTCACACTCACACGTTAAATTTTTTCCGTCACTGTCTTCTGTTTATATATATATATAGACAAAATATTTTTTTTTTTTATTGATGTGAGAATGTAACAGGAATGTTTGACAGGCCTACTTAATAAGGATTTCCTTGGCCTAGGCATAATTATCAATAGCACGCACAGGACTCATAATGTAAAACAATTGTGAGAGACTGATTAATAACAATTGTACAATGGACCAAAGATGATGCCATGAACAGACCTTCTCCCACTAGCTACGCCACTGTATTCATCAGTGTCCCACAATCAAATTCATTGCTAATAAGCCACTTTATTATCACACATCAAATCTTCTATATATATTCTGGTAATATTCCTTAATTGTCAATTCTTTTTCAAGAAACACTTCAAATCAATACTAACTGGTCTCTCCAGTAATCTATTATCAGTAATTTAATTTTTTTTGCAACATAACTTAACATGTACCACTGGACGAAACTTTTGGTAATCCATTATCATCAATGTTTTTTTTTCTTAAAGCACTTCACCTTGTTACGATTTACATTTTGTACCCTTTCTATGGTGTCAGGTTGTTGGGTGCAAAGTATTGTTGAGCAGACAATGAACACTCATGAAATGCCAGCTCAGAGCTACTCAGTGATGAATAAGCACCTGCTAACTGGCAGCTGGTTATGAAGTCAAGATCAAAGGAAAGCAAGAGACTGGTTGAGAGTTCTATAAGCAAGTGCAAGAGGAGAAGCTTAGCATAGAACTTAACTGTTACAACTAGCAATTTCAACTGTGAAATGTGATCTAGCTGCCAATATAGTCAGTTAAGTGTTGTATGTGATACACGCTTTTGGCGATCATTTCTTGAAAGAGACATGGCTGACTGGGCAGACAATTATCCCGCAGTAGGTTGCCATTGCTTTTTGTGGTAGACTTGTTGCCAACCAAGGCTATAGAACCCAATGTGTCCTATTATTTAACCCATAACTGGAGGGAAGAGATGAATTAATACCTTTTCCAAGGGTATTTGTGCATAAGTGAATGCAAGGAATTCAACTGGAATTCGAACTCAGCTCCCCGATTTGTTGTTCTGAGCTGATATTCACTGCACCACAACGCATATCCAATGTGCTTAAATTCATGAAGTTGAAGTATCAAAGGAAAATTTAATAGACTGATAGACAGAAGAGGTAGTGCTTAATAGACTGATAGACAGAAGGTTCAAATGGTTCACCTAAGTGTTATATACTACACTGGATCTGGACAAACAACAAGAAACATGTATATATATATATATATATATATATATATATATAAAAGTATGGTCTAATATTTTTGTTCTTTGATGGTGACGGTTGTGTGGAGCAAGGAAGTAGCTGGAAAGAGTTCACACATACAAAGGGGCCGTCAGCAGCCGGAAGTCAGCGGGAGTCTTAAAACTCCCATACATTTTTGCTTTTTTGGGTTGTCGCTTTGTTGATGTTATCTATGGCTCGATGTATCTGTCAACCATCCCTGGCGGTCCATTGCTTTTCAAGCCAGTTGACGTTTGTATTATTTTTGTGTTGCATTTTGTTGACATCTACAGTCGGATATATATCTCAACCCCCACTTGTTCTTTGTTGGCCTTACCTATGGTTGGATGTACCTGTTAATTACCTCTGCCATTCAAGGTAATATACTCACTGTCCTATTTTTCAAAATATTCACATGTGAACATTTTAAGTGCATCTCTCCTCCACCCTCACTACCCAACACAATTGAGGCAGTTGTACAAAAACGTGTGTGTGTGTGAGAAACGTCTCTTTACTGTGAGTCTATGGTTCATTAAAAATCGCAAAGAGTTTTTTTTTCTCTCCCTGGCATGATCTGAAACACTATGGTTGATCAATAGCTTGATTTCTTTAGCCCTTGGTCTGTTCTGACTCCACATTGTGATCATTTGATCTCAGACAGGCCAAGATTTGTTTTCAATATCCCGCCTTGGCTCAATCTGAACAGAGTGAAGGCATACAGTAATAATAAAAAATTGAATAATTACTCTGAGAAGACTGATGAATAATAAAAAATATATGATTCATCTCAAGTACATTATACAATGATCTCATTAGAAGTATACACGCATGATTGTCAATTTAAACTGTCCTCAAGTCAGACACAACACTTGGATAAACTGGTATAGGTTGGCTGAAGCACAGTTAATGTAGTTTGTTCAAATGATTTTTGGTAAATTCTTGGTCAGTCTAGTGTTGAAGTTACATTAGAGAGTAGTCTCGTGTGATCAATATTCGTCTGTCCTCACGACTTGAATCTTTGATCTCTCCTCTATATCTCTTTGTGCATTCACTTTTATTGGTATTGATCCTGAACTGGTGCAGAGGAGGGATTAGTAAATTATATTTCAAATGGTAATAGTGACAAGAAGGTTCATCCACTTTCTTTGTTATTACTCTAAAGTGAAACAACTATTGTTTCTCATGCAATTCACAATAACTTTGCTTTCTCAGGCGAAACTGGTGAATTGTTTTAGCCAAAATAAATTTTACCAGCTAAATTCTCTTCACATGGTTTTGAACACCTGATTTTTTGTTGAGTAAACTTTTACTCACCTTTTTAACTGGCACTTAGGGCTTTACAGCCTCTTTCATTGGCCAAACTGTCAACACCTAAATTAGATTTGTTCCCAGCCAGGTATCTGACTTGTAACTCAGTTTCAATCCCTGGGAATATTTTTATACTGGTTAACTTTTTTTCATGAGATGTGTATCAGTATACCTCTTCATATATCTAAATAATAAAATTTATTATTAATTACCAGCAACCAAATAGTGTCACATCTCTCCCTTATTCTTCCTGTCATTTACCCATAAATGACATCACAAGCTCCTAATTCTACCAATACACTATTTTCTATGCATATTAATTCATGTGGTACTAATAAAGAAAAATGGTTTACATGCAAGATTTTTCCTTTTTTTTTCATAAAATATTTGCCTATTCCTCTTTTCATTATTTTTTTCTTGCAATATTTTTTCCTCTCTTTTTGCCTACATGCAGTATTTATACTCTTCCCCTTTTCATTTTTTTTGTATGTCCATAAAGGTCTTTTCATTGGGTATGTGTGTGTATGTGTGTCTCATGGTTTGTTTCTTTTGGTTAACAGTATTATCTCTACAGTAGGAGGTTTCAATTGTTTTTCAGCAGGAGTTGACTCTTCTTTTATTCCTGCTGCCAAGGTTAATCCAGTCTCGACTTGATTTGATTCACTTGGGTAAGGATCACTTAACAGTATCCCTCTTTCCACTGTTGTACATTCATGAAGGCATCATTAATCTGTTACTTTCTATACTTTTTATTTTCCATATCGCTGCTATTACTGCGACAATGATTAACAAAGTACTTATACCTACCAACCAATTTATCATTATTATTTTACTATTCCTCCAACCCATACTTTCTTTTCCTAGGATATTTAATCTGTCTTTTAACTGATCTATGTTAATTGGCTTTAATAATTCTGGCATCTGCTCTAGGGTGACTTTAGGGAATTCATTCATTACTAGCTCCCATAACTGTGTGCAATTACTTAAGGTTTTGTCATCTACCACTATTATTGAGTCCTTCTCATACTTCTCTTCGGCCTGGTAATACAGGGGTAAGGAGATAGACATGACAAATGCCGAACAACCCAAGGATAGCTTTATTAGAAATTAGGGTGGTTTCACTAAGCATCTTAGTGGAGTCTCCCCCATATACTTGGGACAGATCAACTGGTTTCTGAGGAACTACTACCTTAATTTCGTCTGATATATTAATAGCTTGTGGTAACACAGTGTTTGTCACTATCTCTATTTGGCAATTCCTCCTTGACCCCTTCATAATTGTCATTGAATAATTTGAGTTTATACAATTTGTGCTCACCTGTCATATATACAGGACTCAGTGAAGTACATGTTCCCAGGGCTTTGACTTCCTCTGCTGTCAGCATCATAAATTTTGTTCTGGCTGAATTCACATTTATATACTCTGTCTCAATCTAGTATCTCACCACCATACTCAGCCCCTGCTCTGCTTGTGGGTATGGAATAGGTAAATTTATAACCTGATAAATCACAATCTGTCTCTGTCTAACAATGGACACCACCACCAATAATTTATAATGTTACCCAACCCAGAGCATTATAATATTTCCATAATTCCTTGGTGGGGTCCACTGGTAGCTTCAAATGACAGAGTACTTCAGTCTGTATTCTTAGTAATAATTCCCTTAGGTGTCCAGGGGCCACTATGCTTGGAGACAGATGTCCCAAGGACAACATATTCAACTGAGCTTTCACATGCTCCAACAATATCATCAGGGACTAACAGGTTGTTGTACTTTGTTAGCAATGGTTACCAACTGAAAATACTGTTGTATAACCCCACTCAATTCATCTAATTTAGCTGTCACAGCCTCTGTACTATTGGTTATTTTGTCTTAGCTCTTTCAGGTTATTTATTAACCAATTGATACTGGCCCTATTCTTGGCCGATTCTAACAGTGTCACATTCAGTATTGATGCACTTTCTCTAGCTACCTGGGCCAGGATTCTCTGATCCTTTTCTACTTTTCCAAGTTTTCTCCTTATAACCTTAATGTCATTTTTGGTTACTGTCTCAAACAGGAAATTTAGCCATATCCCAACAATAGGGATCACTGCTCTCTTCTGTCTCGTTTGCAGCGGCTTTATTCCTTTCAGTTAATTTTTCATATTCTTCCACTGGCTGTTTCCAATTCTAAAGAGTACAACAGTCTAAGTTACCTCCCTTCCATGGAATAATTTCTCACAACCTTTAACCTGACTAAGCCCAGCTTTTTTATCTCGCCCTTCAGTTTGTGCAGTAGTGACTCGTATGGTTTCAAATCAACAAACAAAGGTGACCAGCCATTTTGACATTAATATCACCTTACTCGGTTTCTTAAAAATTCTATTTTGTTTGTGTCTCCAAACTCCTGTTATCATCAACAATAGTGTCGATCTCCTCATGCCAGCCATTCCAGTAAGGGTAACAAGAATTTCTTGTTTTTATTATTCCCTTTATACTACCCATTGTTAATTTTAATTCTTAAACTTTAGGACACTCCCACTATTTCATTCCATTCTCTCTTATTTTTCTATCTTCTACCTTTCTTCTGTCTTAATCAGCTCCCAGTAGGTTGATTGGTTCCGACATGCGTGTGGCACTTTCCGCCCTAAAGGTCTTGTCTTATCAGTACTACTACTGGCCAATCGGCAACACTGACAAAGACAAGTAAATTCTTTCACTCTCTGTGACATGTATCCCACACACCTACCCTCTACAACCAATCCCACCATTTGTGGCTGAATAGGGTCTTTAGGACAAGCCTAACATTGTTGTATACTGACAACAACCCTATCCATCCCTCATTCACAGCCAAAAATTCCTTTTCTATTATTGGGATTTGGGGTACTTCACCTCTCTCAATTTCTTAAGTGGTAATTCTGGCTCCACCTCTCACTCTTTATTTTTTCACCTTTTTCAGAGTTGGGAGAGAGGTATTTTATTTACTCCACTCACTCACCTGACTCCTCTTCGAGCTTGGGGTGTTTAATATCAAAACCCTGTACTGTGTCACTAGGTTTCCTTACTTTTTGTTTCCTATTTATTGCTTTATAGGGTTGTGGGAATGGAGAGTGATACCTCGTGGCTGTTCACGTAACGTAACAGACAACAAATGAATGCCCCTGGCTGCTGCTAATGGGTCCTGTGATGGCACCCGAATTGCACCACCTAGTTGGCTATGATCACATTCTACTAGCTGTGATCTTATTCCTCTATCTTCTTCCTCTCCATAGTCCTCATCTGTTTCCATATTTTATGGCTCCATAAGAGTTGCTTTCCTTGCCTTTTTATTAGGTTTGCCTATTCCCCAGTCAGTTATTTCGGCTAAATTTAAGTCATCTTTTTGTTCGTCCTACCATCTGATTCTATATCAAAAAATGACACAAGTCCTGTCTGTTCTACTCTCCTCTAATATGGTTCCCACCCTGGGTTCAACTTCCTTTCCTTCAGGTTAATCTTATAGTACACAGGGTTTCCAACCCCAAGTGTTACCTACTTTCTGCCCGTATTCACCTTCTCATTTCTCTTCTTTTGCACACTTTGTATTCTCCTTTTTACATGGACAAATAATCTATGCTGCTGTTCTATTATTAACTGATGATGGTCCTTCCCCATATACTTTCTGCAGGGCTTAACAAATTGTCCATTGGCAAGACCACATCTCTGCTAAACAGCATGTAATATGGTGAGAATCTGGAGGTTTCACTGGTTGGGAACCTCACAGCTGCCAGGGTCTGTGTCAGGTACAGGTCCCAGTTTTCAGTATTGTTTCTCGCCAATTTAGCCAATATGTCTCTTAAGGTTTTATGGCACCTTTCCACTTCAGTGTTACTTTGGGGCTGATAGGGAGATGATGTGCTCCACTTTTAGACTAGTCAAGACCTCCTGCATAATATTATTCACATTTTCTGGTTCATTGTCTGTAACTAACTGCATGGGGGCACCATATCTGGAGAAAATCTTACCCACTACCAGATCAGCTACCATCCTTTTTATCTGGCACAGCAAAGGCCTTTGGCCAATCTGTCAGTCAAAGCTTACAATGTAATTGTTACCTCTCCAGCCTTTACTCTTTTTCTCCATGAGCGGTTATTTCGGTGTTCACCTGTTTCTTCTCAATTTTTTCCTTCTAGTGGGGGTCAGTGACCACCTGTGTATCTTACTCTCAATCCATCTCTAACACAGGGCGGTTTTTCAATATATTAGAGTTAATTATTCCTGTAAGCTCTTTCATCTACCCCCAGCTCCACTCTCACAGATTCCCTCTCCAACCTTTGAGGTGTCCTAGAGAGCAGATTGGCACAGTTGTTATCTCTTCCAGCCAGATACTCTATTTTACAGTTGTATCCGCTTAAGTTTAAGGCACACTGTTGTCTTGTTTGTCCACTCAGTGTCCAGAAAATACTGAAGAGGCCTATGGCCAGATTTTATAGTAAACGTGGCTATATCCAAATAGTAGTCTGGAGAGCATACATCATAGCAAACGCCTCCCTTTATATTACAGACCATTTCTGCTGGGTCTCTGTAGAAAATATTCTCTCGCAAATTGCTCGAATTTCGGGCCAGAAAAAGAAAAATGCTGACAATTCAACTCGCCGGTCCAATCTCGCCAACTGCTATCCACCTAACCAGTTAAACCTCCTCTTCGCTTCGAGAACGACTGCTTTTATCGGCCGATCAATTTTTTCCATTGGCCGACAACGCAGAGAGGACGCCAAAGATTTGCATACACTCCCATAGCGACTCCTGCGGCGGACTTGTTTTGGGTATGTAATTTTCTTTTTCGCCGCATTTTACGTCGTAGTATTAACGCGACGCGCTGTCGCTTGGTTTGACGAGGTAAGTCGCCGTTTTCTTCGCTATACACCCCCCATGATCTCATTATCACAAAACGAACAGTTTGGAGCAGGTCTTTTTATCCTGGTGCTTCGTCGTAATGGGACGATTTCCTCTACTCGTGTCGGAGAGTCTTCTCCTGAGGAGTCATTAGATGTATCTCGAGTTTCTGGAATCTCGAGGTCTGTAGAAGCATTGGATTCGCAGATTTCGATTATTCGATAGCTGTCAGACGAAGAATCATCATCGGATTCGCTCGACGATGCATCAGAACCAACGAAAAGACGAAGATCTTTTACGTGCCGTGGCATCCCGTCAACTATTATTGTTTGCGGACTTACGATGTCCGTTACGCGACCAACTTGATACCTGGAGGTGCACCGGCCATGGGGAGTTTTCACCCATAGTCTGTTCCCAATATTGTATATACTATGATCCTTACAGCGATCAGGTGGTAATGTAGTAGTAATTCCCTTCAGTTTCAGTTGGTAACGGTGAATCATATTGGCAGGCGCATTAGTCGACGATACATCATCCTTCGGCGTGATATTATGCCAGTATACGGCCTCCATTATCGAACATTGCTTTCTTGCTGCAATTCTCTTTATGCTGCGATGAGATCTTTCCACTATACCGTTTCCTGCAGGAATATAAGCGCAACGAAAACGAAGTTGGACTCCCCATTCATCCACAAAATCTTTAAAGGACTTACTGCGAAATGCAGTGTCATTGTCGGTTAGTATTTCTGATGATGGGCCTCGTTCAAAAAATACTTTCCAACTGTCGGATGACGCTTCTCGAGTCTTGTTGAGGCAAGCGTCGCCATATCGCAAATCGACTGGTGCCGCAATCAATTAATGTAAGGTAGTGTTGTCCACCGTAATGCGTAATATTCATTCCCAAGCGGGTCCAGGTTCCAGTTACACTTAGGTTGCCACGTGGCCAACGACTCGGGGCTGGGTCAATTGATGGCATTCTTTACATTTTCTGACTACTGCCTTGACGGCTGCTTTGGATGTCGTAGGGTAAACTAGTCTCACGAAATACAGCGTTCGGCTGATGCCAGGATGCCCACTCCGGCAATGAATGACACGTATTTGATCAGGGGAGGTTCCGTTCACCATAGAAGCGCATACCGGACGTGTTGGTTCAATTTTCTTCTTAATCACATCATACCATCGTTGCGGTACTCTGGTAAGCTTATCCGCTCGATTCTCACTTGACGATACTAAACTTACCGTGATCAATAAGTTATACTCTTGAATCAGCATTTCAAGAGTACTCAAACGTCTCCGGATTAGCATCTCACTTGCCGCCTTAGTTCGTATTCTGGCTTTGCTAGTGAGCATGTTTGATACCCACTGGTGCACACATGCGGAGTCCGTGAAGAGGTGTAGCTTCGTTGCGCCCCACTGCAGGGCTAAATTAACGCCCTTCCGAATAGCATCCAATTCTGACAAATTGATATGTTGGACGTCCTTCTCAGGCCGCAGCCAGCATGCGTCTTCTACAACGCTTCCGTCAACTTCCAGCGAAACCCCTGTGGCGAGAGAACTTGCATCGACCCATACCTCATAAGTGTATCCGCTTGTGCACCATTTACCGTGTGCAGGGTCATTCTGGCGAATTCTTTCCGCTATGTTCTCAATCATGTTCTTAAGGGGAGCGTCTGTCACTTCGTCGTCCCAACCAGACGTGATCGATACGGTCCTGCGTTTAACAAATGATGTAGCAACACGAAGCCATCCACACACGGGAACGTGACCCACCAGTTTTCCTCACCACGAGAAAACGTTACGTCGCGTCAGGACCTCAGGAACTGATGGAATCTCATTTTCACGCTTCCACTTAAGCGTGTCGTTATCTTGTTCGACATGCAAACCCAGCACACGTGCGCCGTCCCGTAACCGTTCCGGATCCTTGCAGGTCAAACCAAACGCAGCCAAGTGCTCCTTCACGTGAGCTGCTGAAATCATTCTCTCGTCAACATAAATATCATCAATATATGATGAGGTTGCCCGCTGAACTGACTTGTCTTTCGACAACGCGGCGTCCACAATGGCCTTCATTATGGCTGGTGCAACATTCAACCCAAAACCCATTCGGGTCAAGCAATATCTTCGCCCCTTGAAGATTACAGTTTGAAAGGGCCAAAGTGACTTATGGATATGAACTTGCAGATAGGCCTGCCGTAGGTCAAGGATAGCGACATCTGGTCCTTTTTTACGCCACTCCCTCAGTTTCTGTGCACTGGCTGTGTGTGCGTCGAGACACTCGTTAGCTCTCGATAGTCTAATACTGGCCGCACTTTATTTTTGTTTTTCTGCACAACTGCCATCAACGGAATTAGTCCTTTTGGAGGACTAAGTTCTTTTTCAGGATAAGGCTGCAACCAACCGTTGTCAAGCCAGGTCTGCAGTTCCCGGTCGTATTCCTCCTTAATTGCCGTTGGTATAGGGTACTCGGGTATCCGATTTCGCAAACTCTCCGGTGATCGACCATCAGACCACTTCCATGATGCGACCCATATCTTTCGGTTTGGGTCGAATTCGGCACAGAAATCAGGTTCTTCTATTTTAATAGCGGCGCAACAGACAGTGCCATGCTTGGGAAATCGTACGTCGCCACACTCTGTTATTTGGAGTCCGCCTAACTTTTTAATGGCGTCGAATCCAAGTAATAAATCAAAGCCCAATAGTTCTCCATCCACTACCAAGACTTCGATTTTGAGGGGGGTTGCATTGGCTACGCCAAGCTTAACACGTTTAACTCCGCAACATCTAAGTGTATTTCCGTTTACAGTGAGTACGTCCACCTCCGTCATCTGCCAGGATTGACAGATTGATTTAATCACGAGTATCTGTGAACAGCCAGAGTCCACTAGTGCTACTCTCTTAATTCCGTTCACGTAAATATTCAATACCGGTAGCGCCTCATTCATCACTCGCTTGGGGAAGAGACCGGCGCTGACCTCTTGACCCCTTCCTCTTTTCCCGGACAGAATGAAGCAATGTGGCCTATTTCTTGACATCTGAAGCAACGCAGTGTTGTGCGTGACCTGCGTGACTTACGGGCATCTTCTCATCGAACTGGGCAGTCCCTGGAAAAGTGATTCCACTCAGAGCATCTGTAGCATCGCATACCCTCCCGACGTTTATCATGTGGATATTTACCAGCTCCGCCTGGTGAAATGGTAGCTGCAACCATTTCCTCAGTTGCGATTTCATCTTTCATTATGGCTCGAGCTCGGTCCAATAGTTTGTTTGTCTTCATGTCTTCCATTCTGGAAGACGCGCGCAGTAGTTGTTTGACGTGCGCTGGTAATCCTTTTATGAACGCACATGCGAGTCCTTGCTCGGATATTCCGCCAAAGAGACACGCTAGCTTCTTCAAGTCGGCTAAAAACACGTCGACGGATTCGTCTGGGCGCAGTCGGCGTTCTACGAACTGCTCGTAAGCCAAGAAACGATCTGGTGCAAAGGCAATCCGCAGGGCTTGTTTTATTTGCTCGACATCTGACTTTTGCTCCGAGTTTAGTTGTTGATAAACAGCAAATGCTCCGCCCGTCAACCTCAGAGGAAGAACACGTTCAACCTTTTTTTATTCCACACAGGTCACAAACAAGTTCTGCCTTCTCAATCCATTCAGTCACTGCCGGTCCGGTTACCGAACCATCAAACTCTGGTATCAACTTCACGTCAAATGTCTTGTCCGTCATAACGCCGAAATAGCTTGTAGAAAATATTCTCTCGTAAATTGCTCGAATTTCGGGCCAGAAAAAGAAAAATGCTGACAATTCAACTCTCCGGTCCAATCTCGCCAACTGCTATCCACCTAACCAGTTAAACCTCCTCTTCGCTTCGAGAACGACTGCTTTTATCGGCCGATCAATTTTTTCCATTGGCCGACAACGCAGAGAGGACGCCAAAGATTTGCATACACTCCCATAGCGACTCCTGCGGCGGACTTGTTTTGGGTATGTAATTTTCTTTTTCGCCGCATTTTACGTCGTAGTATTAACGCGACGCGCTGTCGCTTGGTTTGACGAGGTAAGTCGCCGTTTTCTTTGCTATAGTCTCTAAGAGTTTGTGTGACAGGAAATATATTGTTACTTTCTCTAGTATACCTGGCACTGGGCCATCCTTTTCATCGTTCACTGGTGTCTATGTACAGGACCATGGGCTTGCTGAGATCTGGATAGGTCATCAAGTGCACAGTGGTCAGCTGTTTCTTCAATGTGTCAAATTCCTTCTGGCAGTCCTCAGTCTGTTTAAATCTGCCATATTTCTTAAGGCTATCAGAGCAGTGGCTATTTTGGAAAATGCTGGGATAAACCGTTTATAGTATCATATGGCCCCTATAAAACCTCTCACCTGTCTTATCGTTTTGGACTCGGGCATTTCTATGATCACCTCAACTTTGTCCAAATCAACCTTGATCCCTGTCATATGCCTGACTCGACGATAAACATTAAGATAATTACACATCGATTCGGGAATATTTACATTTTCACATCTATGGATAGATATAGGTTATCTCTCCTAGATCATGACAAATGGACAATGATAAACAAAAATAAGAAAATGAGATCACTGTTCGATTGATATAATCAAACTGTAATCTTCCCAGGTCTGCTTCAATATCAACACATGCGCTGACCAACAATTCAAGGATGAGCGACAAAGTGAAATGGTTTTTGATATAAAGTTTTAATAAGTAACAAAGTATTAAAATAAATAATATATATATATATATGAGTATGAATAAGAGTGTTCAATGACCTGAACCTCAAAACTTATATTCGGATATCCAACTCAGTCGAAATTACAATTTACGACAAATATGAACAAATATGAATGAATGCAGATGAATACGAATGCAAGAGATTAACACAAAATAAAATGGGGAAAATCATATAATTATGAGCATATGTGGTATGATGTTTGTGGTAACATAATATTCGTGGAAGTGTATGCGTGTTCTAACATGGGCCTAAGAATATAATAACTTATCTTTATGTCAGTTCCTTCTCTCTTATTTTACTGTCTTTTCTTTCTTCCTCTTTCTTTATATAACTTGAAATGTATGTATCTGTGACTATCTCTATTTTCTTTCAGTTAGCTGTCGTATTTTCCGCATACAAATATTTTGAAATATCCACACCCTTCTTTATTTCTTTCTTTTATTTCTTTCTTCGAACAAGCGTCGTATTTTCTGCACTCAAACAATTCTGCAGCTTCTTCTCTTCAATATCTCTTTGTTCACACGTTCTCTTCTCTGCGTCGCTATATTTCTTTCTTTTCCTGATAAACGACTCGGCTTTGCCGTCTTTCTCTTCTTTTAATAAATAAGAATCAGCATACAAATAACATTACAGTTTCTTTTATCTTCTTGTCGTCGCTATCTTTCCTCCTTCCTTGAGAAACGATTCGGCTTCATCTTCTTTTTGTTCTTTTTAACAAATAAGAATGAGCATACGAATAACATTACAATTTCTTCTCTTATCTTCTCTTCGTCCCTATCTTTTTTCTTGACAAACGATTCGGCGTCGTCTTCTTTTAATGAATAAGAATTTATAAATTCGTTTTTCTTATCTGGAGTTGCTTAAGATGAATCGGTCAAATTACGCCACTATCTCAATTGCGTTTTCCTTTTAATTCTTAAGTTATCAGCGCTCAACAGTCGTGACTTGCTAACCCAAGATCTGATCTGCAACTAATTTCCAATCTCCGCTTTCCACGTGACTTGTCTTTGGCGCGGATTCTAACTCCTGCTGCTTTACGACTTCATGTCTAGCTTCTGTCTATTTCCTGTCTAGACATTTGTTACTAAGGGTGTCTGGGTCAACCAACCTTGACCTGCTATCCCAAAACTGACTTTAGATACCCATGTGACCATCTCCTTGTTGCCACGCAGAGATCAATCTCAATATATGTTTGAAGGTGTGTGTGTGTGTGGCTATCTTTATCCGTCACACCTAACGTAAACGAAAAAAAAAAAGAAAAATCTTTTTTTTCACCTTCTTCTTCTATGTGCCCTGTCCTTTCAGGACGTAGGTGATCATAGCTTTTCACGTTTCCCTATCCTTGGTGGCTCTGAGCACGCCTTCTCCTGTTACACCATGCAATCCTCGTTCCGTCATCCATCTGATTAGGTCCTTCAAATATAGTATCCATTGCTTTCCCTTGTCTCTTTTCCCCTCTATATGGCCTGTTAGTATCAGGTTTTCCAAGCCATCCTTCCTCATTGCATGTCCCAGGAACTTCAGCTGTCTCTTTCTGATACTCAGTATTAATTTCCTTTTTGTTTCCACCATTTCCAAGACCTCATCATTGCTCACATGCTCGACTCATGATATTCGCAGCATCCTTTTGTAGAACCACATTTCAGTTGCTTCAAGTTTTTCCTTCATCGTTGATGATATTGTCCCACATTCACTGCCATATTGAAGGACAGACAGCACGTAGCAATCCAGTACTCTCTTCCTTGTTTCTAGCGAGATTGTCCTGTTTTATTAATACCTTACTCAACTTCTGGAATTCTTCCTTCGCCATGCCAATTTGCCTTCGAATCTCCGTGTCGCATACCTTAAATAATCTCTGCATGCGCAATTGCTCATCGCCTTTTTTTCTTTTTTTACGATTTCCTTATCAACATGTACGTATTCTCTTTCTTTTTTCTTTCCTTTTTTTTTACATGACGAAAGTATACATAAAAATTTTCTTACAGCTTTGTCAAAATATACGCACAATATATTTCAGTTTCAATAAAATACATACAGTATGGTTAAAACATATACATTTTTGTATCTCTGCTATACAAGAGAAATATACATGCATTTTTTTTTCAGTTCCATACATATTTTCTTTTCTTCAATTTCACCAGGATATGCACATTGTTCTTACAACTTTAACAGAATGTACACGTGTTTTTCTTTTCAGTCTCATTAAGAACACGTTTCTCTATTTAATTCTCACCCAAATTATAGTTAATATCTGCACTCGCCATTTTTGTTTTCAATATCTCGACAGGGTATTCGCTATTTTGTTTGCCGATCCGGCAATATGTTTTAGGCTGAATTCCTGTAATATCAGGCTCCAATTTTGCAATCTTCTGTTTTTGTTTCTCATGCGATCTATAAATGTCAGGGGATTATGATAGGTATAAACGATCGTGGGAGAAAGAGAATTCGTGATATAAATCTCAAAGTGTAGCACTGCCAATATTAATACTAGGGCTTCCTTTTCTATCGTCGAATAGGACTTCTGAAATTGATTCAGCTTTTTAGAGTAAAAGCTTACGGGATGTACTTCCCTATTTTCATCTTCTTGCATTAATACTGCCCCAATTCCCACGTCACTGGCATCTACGTGCTGAAATGGTTTCCTGAAATCCGGAGTCTTTAGTACTGGGTTTGATTTTAATTTATCCTTAATGGTTTCGAAGGCAACTTCACACTCTGTAGTCCATATAAATTTGTGCCCCGTTCCTAGTAAATTTGTTAGTGTTGTAGCAATCTCGGCTAGGTTTCTACAGTACTGCCGATAATAATTTGCCATTCCTAAAAATTTTCTTCGACTTCAGCTGTTCGGAGGACGCGGAAAGTTTACAATGGCTGCAGTCTTCGCCTCTATTGGCTTAATTTTTCCCTGTTCAATCACATGTCACAAATACTTAACTCTGGCATTAGAAAACTTGCTTTTGCTAAGATTGTCTGCCAGTCCTGCATCTTTTAATTTCTCAAATACCCACTGTACCGTATCTGAATGTTCACTTTCGGTATTACTGTAAATTACGACATCGACGATATATGCATCGACTCCTGGAATGTCGGACAAACATCTTTTCATTAGACGTACAAACGTGGCCTGTGAGTTTCTCATACCAAATGGCATAACTTTATATTGATATGCTCTATCCGGTGTTACAAATGCCGACGGCCCTGTTGGCGGGACAGCAGAATACGCCAACTGCCCCCCTCCACTGCAGAGGGTAAAAGTCCCTCAATGGGGCCACCTATTGACCGTGGGTGGGGACCCGTAATGCTTGAGAACGGAATCCTGGTGGTTGAGCTGATCATGTCCAGGATATTATAAGGACATGATCCTGCAACGCACCACTTTGGCCCTGACTTGAGTTAGACGGGCGGTTGGATAGACCCGATCCGATCAATCGGTTGGTCATGTCTAGCTCTAAATCTGACCAACATAAGAAAATACGCCCACGCTCTCCACATTATACAATAAAGGGATTTAGTAATTGGTGGCTGAAGGGTTAATCAACTTGCTAGACAATGGACCCAACATAGCTGTGAAACTGATAGTCTTACTAAAAAGAGGCTTTAAAATAAACTTTTAGTAACAATGGACGAACCACAGATGCTTGGACCCACCAACAAGAAGAGTATATCCCTCCTGTATCCCTGTTGTATTGGGGCGAATGGGTTTCCCCCAACACTTCCCATATAGGGCTCCGAGGTGGGTGGGGAGCAGAAGAGATGAAAAAACAACAAACACCAAATATGTATTGCAACAAGCCTAAAAAAAAAAAAGCTACTCTGAAATCTCTGACCTTACCAGCTCAGAAACTGAAAACAAAAAACAAACCTTCCATACATATATCGTTATAGAAACAACTGAAGGAGAACCAATAACTAAAATGTCTCCATTCAAAATAAAAAGAATCTTATCAGACAAAATCAAACCAAAAACAGCCAAAAGACTAAGTAACGGCACACTACTAATAGCAATAACAAACCAGAAACAAGCAACAGGAATCTCCAAATGGAAACTTTTTGATAATCAAAAACCTATCTCCACAAAACATTGAGCACTAGCAAAGGCGTGATCAGAAGTCCTGAACTATCATTGTGCTCCTTGAAAGAGATCAAGAGCAACCTTAAAAATCAAAATGTCACAAACATCAAGAGAATTCAAACAAAAAAAGAATCCGGTGAAATAGCCAATACAAATACCTACATTTTAACATTTAACACTCATCAAACCTAAAATAACATAAAAATAGGATACGAAAAATAAATATTGAACCCTACATTCCAAATCCATTCAGGTGTCACAACTGCCAAAGGTTCGGACACCATCAAGACCGGTGTACATGCCCCTCAGTATGTGTGAGATGTGGGGATAACGAGATACACACTGACTGTCAAAAAGAACCAAAATGCGTTAATTGTCATCAAGACCATGGCGCAAATTCAAAAGAATGCCAGAAATGGAAGAAAGAAAGAAAAATACTTAAAATAAAATATACAAAAAACATAACTTTCTAAGGAGCTCGTAACCTAGCCGAAAACACAAAATACTTCGAAATAACAAAAAAAAAAAAAAAAAAAAAAAATACAGTTTACCCCCGAATCAAATAACAATACAACAAAAACAAATCCGTCCAACACCAAAATCGAAGACTTAATGAAACTACTCAATGAAATGAGAGAACTAATGGAAGGTTTAAAAAACAAACTACGAAACAAATCAACACTGAAAATAAAGATTACATAACAAAGAACATAAACAAAACTGGCCAAAGCTCCCAAACTAAAACTCAACCCCCAAAATCCATAAAACCTCAAGATACTACAACACCAATAGAAACAACTCCCCTTACAGAAAAAAAAAAAAGAAAAAACCGACTCCAAAAGACATTCAGAAAACCTCACCCAATAAAGAAGCAAAAAGCAAAATAAGCAGATCACGTTCAACCTCCAGGCCAAGAGACAACACAAAACAGATTTGAGGGAATGGATATGGAGGAACAAAGATCAGACACATATGACTAAAAAACAACAACAAAGTATAACACTTATCCGTGCATATATATATATATATATATATATATATATATATATATATATAACCAAACTACCTTTCCCTTCTCTAGAATCTCTGTCCTTACTAGACAAACAAACAAAACTACCACAAGACAAAACTCAAAACCAAATTACCAATTAAGGGTAAAAAAATAATCCAATGGAACTGTCGTGGTTTGAAACCAAACATAAATGAATTACTACTACTAATAACACAAACAACCCACAATTATCTGCCTTCAAGAAACCTTTTTGAAACAAGACAGCATCAACATCAAGAACTATCTTACATTCAATTACACCCACAGTTCCGGAGGCAGGGCCTCTGGGGGAGTGTTGATTCTGATCCGAAACTATACACCTCACAGTAAATTAAATATCACCACCAATATCCAAGTAATAGTCATCAAGGCCACACTGAGACATGGAGGTCTGAGACTAGCACTCGGAGCTTTCAGGACGTCTCCGATTGAAAGTCTACACGCAGAGGTTAACGAGATACCAACAAAAAAAGCCTTTAATTAAAAAAAATAACCTTGTTCCCAAGGAACAAAAAAAAAAAATCTGAAAAAAAAGACCCCCCCACCAATAAAAAACAAACAAAAACAATAAAACAAATAAACTAAATAAAACAAATCAAAACGATTTTCAGCATTAAATGACCTAATGAAGGTTGATATGCTGGTTAAATGAACCAACCAACCAACCAATTTCCTTTGCTCAATCAGTTAACGGTATGGCCCAATTTCCCTTTAGCATATCTAACTTGGTAATATATTTTGCTTGACCAATTCTGTCAATACAATCTTCCATCCTGGGGATCGGGTATGCATCTGCTTTAGTGACGTTATTTATCTTTCTATAATCAGTGCAAAACCTTACCGTTCCATCCGGTTTGTTAACTAGTATACAAGGTGACACCCATTCGTTTTGGTTTGGTTCGATAATCCTATGTTTCAACATATACTTAATTTCTTCTCTCATGACTTTCTAGGATTCAATCGATACGGATGCTGTTTGATCGGTTGCTCCGAAGTCAATATTATGTCATGAACTGCAGCGTTAGTCCGCTGGGGTGTAACCGAAAATATGTCCCGATATTTGTTTATCAGGGTTGTCAGTTTACTCTTTACCTCACCCCTCAAATGAGCCAATTTTTCTTCCAAATTCTTTAATATTTTGAAATTCTCTAACTTCAGAGGCTGGTCACATTCCATCCAGTGACTAACTTCTTCATGGCTTTTCACTTTCCATCTTTCTTGTTCATTCACTAGCATTACTGTTTGCCTTCCTCCTCTCGTACAAAATCTTTTAACATGTTGACATGGCATGCCATTTTACCTTTTCTTCTACTAGGCATGTGTATTAAATAATTCACATCGCTCAGCTTTTTCAATATTTTGAACGGTCCTTGATACTTTGCTTGAAATGGTTGGCCGTTCAAAGGCAGCATTATAATTACTTCATCAACCTTTTGGAGTTGCCTATTAATAGTCTTTCTATCATATTGTTCTTTCATATTCGTTTGTTAATTTGCAAGTGTTTTTTTTTCGCCAGTTCTTGCGCAGCTTTCAGTCTCCATCTCATGCCCGTTACATACGCATGCATATCAACATGCACAGGTTGATCTAACATCCACTCTTCCTGTAACAACTTGAGTGGTCCTCTCACTCGATGCCCAAAAATTATTTCAAACGGACTGATTCCTGTAGATTCCTGAACCGCATCACGCATTGCGAATAGCACAAAGGGTACTCCCTTATCCCAATCTTCCTGGTTCTCCATACAATAGGCTCTTAACATAATTTTTAACGTTGCCTGAAATCGCTCTAGCGCTCTCTGAGATTGTGGGTGATATGCGCTTGACTTAACATGAGTAACTCCCAACTGATTTGTGACCTCTTTGAACAAACTCGATGTAAAATTGGATCCTTGATCCGTTTGTATTACTTTCGGTAGGCCCATTCTTGTAAAGAAATTTACTAACGCATCCATTACCTTCCTTCCTGATATATTTCTTAAGGGAATCGCTTCAGAATATCTAGTTGAAGGGCACATTATGGTTAATAGGTACTTGTACTGATTTTGGTTCATGGCAAAGGTCCAACGCAATCGATTATAACTCTACTGAATGGTTCTTCCATAGCTGGTATTGGTTGTAAGGGTGCCTTTGGAATCTGTTGTTTATGCTTACCCGCGATCTGGCATATTTGACACGTTCGGCAAAATGAGCTTACATCCTTTCTTATCCCAGGCCAGTAAAAATATCTTGTAACTTTGTCGTGTGTCTTTGCCACTCCTAAATGTCCAGCCCATTGATTATCGTGCGCCAGAGATAAGATTTCGTCACGATATTTTGTAGGTACTATTATTTGTTCATATTGATCATACTGATCCATCCCGGCACCGGTTTGTGGCTTCCACTGCCTCATTAATATACCCTTTTTAATATAATAACGTCCTGACTTGTCTTCCTCTTCCTTATTTCTCCCAATTAACGATTGCAGTTTCCTTATTTCATCTTCGGCCTCCTGTTCCCGCTTTAGCTCTTCTTTAGGTATGTTCAATTTGGGACATGTCTCCGTTCGTTCATGTTTTCCCGCTTCATCTCTGGTACTGGTTCTTTTATTTATGGTTATATTTGCTTTTCTATTTTTCTCCTTTTCATAAAGCCTTTTCTCCGTCTGTTGTGTAATCGCTGCGGCGATTCTCCTTCTACCGTTTTCTGAGTTACAGTACTGCCTCTTCCCCTGATGTGCTGATACATTTTTAATTTCCTTATTCACCTGTTCTTCATCTATATCATGTCCTATTATCACTGTAATCCCCTTCATGGAAAGTGAATCTAGCAGCCTGACTTCTATTTCTCTGGTTTTCCACTTGGACCTGAGTTTAATTTTTCATATCTCCGTCCTTATAAGTTTTCCTCCTATACCGACCACTGTCATTGTTTTCCCAGTCCTGCACCCCATATTTTCTGGCACATCCTATCGTTTTGCCAACGATTGGGAGGTTCCCGTATCTCTTAACATTTTTACGGTTTTCACACTCCTTCCATTTCTAGCGATTGCCGCCCCTTGGGGTTTTGCGTTTACTACTATATTCGCACGGTTTCCACAGTTCGTAACAATATGTCCAGGCTTTCCCTACTTGTAGCAAACTATCGGACGTATTTCTCGTCCGGCTGAGTTTCGTCGCTCTGCTCCTATCTGCGTTCCGATGCGCTTAGGTTCTTCGTTCCCGCGTCCCTGAGTTGCGTTTCGTATTGTGGGCGTACTATGCTTTGAACAAGTTTTCTTATGGGTAATATTGCATTCGTTTGCTAACATAGTTAAGTCATGACAGGACTCCATTTTCTTTTAATTTAGGTAATTCTTCAATTCTTCCGGCAAGTTATTATGGAAATCTTCTGTCAATATTAAATTTTTCAAGCCGTCGTAATCCTCGATTACTTTCTTAACTTGACACCATCTATCCAAATATATCTCCTTCTGCCTAACATATTTAACGTATGTTTGGCTCTCAAATTTTTTGTAGCTCCTAAACTGCTACCTGTAGGCCTCTGCCACGAGTTCATATGATTTTGTTATAGTGGAACATCCTGTTATCCCCGAGAATAGGATGCTCTACTTTATAAAAGTCGGTAACGATCGGTAAAAAGGTCTTAGGTGAAGGCATTCACTATTCCATAGTCGATTCCACTCCAACCCATAGCTTGCTTATATGTGTATTATTGTTAATTGTACCTTAGTACAATAAATCTGTATTTCTTATTCCTGGTGTGGAGCCAGAATGGAAATCCACACTCCTGGTGTGGAGTTCCATTCTTCAACTGATCATTTTATACTGTATTCCTTTTCGGGATATATCAGTTTGGCGACGAGGATGACTGTCGCCTGATACCAGTTTAGCGAATTAGGAAAATTACCACCGAATATCAATTGGCGACAGAAAAAGTAAACGCACACGGAATTTTCAGTTGTCAAATAAGGATTTGGACCCCTAAGGAAATACAACCTGCAACAGTGACGACCATATAAATATAAATAAATTAAGGTAAGAAGTAGTCTTTTCTACCCACCTCATAAAAAAAAAAAAAGAACTACGTGTTATTTCTTGCCAAAGTTAACTTATGGGTTGAATTATTTTTCCATATACATATTTTTGGTGTGTACGGAACATGGAACAACTAGCAGAATGTATGAAGACGCTAGGCGTAGCGGTTCAACAATTAATACAACAACAGAAAAGTCAACAAGAGTTTTTGCAAAAAATATTATTAATGCAAGACGAACCAAAGGAAGGTACCAGAATTTTCTCTGCGTAGGGTATATAAAACTCTCTTTCAGAATTTTTGTACAAACCTGATGAAGGAATAACTTATCCTGTGTACTTTAAAAGATACGAGACAATTTTTTCAAAAAGGTGCAAATCATAGAGCGATAAAGAAAAAATTATGCTCTTTTTACAAAAAATCAGTGCTCAGGAAAATACGAAGTACACGAACTTCATTTTGCCAAAGAAACCAGAAGAGATTTCGTTTGATGAAACGGTTGAAATGTTATCGAAAATGTTTGGCGAACGGGACAGTTTGTTTCATACACAGTATAAATGCCTAAATATCGTGAAAGAAGAGGACGAAGACTTTGTTGCGTACGCTGGGAAAGTTAACTCTCAGTGTGAACATTTCAAAATTAAAGAAATCAAGGAAGATATGTTCAAATGTCTAATTTTTGTGCAAGGTTTAACGGCGCCTAAGGACAAGGAAGTTCGTTCAAGGATTTTAGCAATGTTGGAGCATGATACGGACAGAACACTAAGAAAATTGTGAGAGGCATTTCGGGTAACAAGTTGAAATTCAAGGGTGAATTTTTCGCATAGGTAGCATTCGACGAAAAAATCCACAAAACTAAATTCTGTGATTTCGGGAAAAAATGCAAATTTATTTGGCATTGATTTGATTGTATTGTTTAATTTATGGGAGAAACACATGAATACGTTTTGTAGGAAAATAAATGCGTCGAATATAGGAAAGTTTAAACAGACAGAAAAATTTGTGAAATATTTGAAAAATGAATTTACTGAAGTATTTTCGGATGAACTTGGTTGTTGTACTCAGACAGAAGTGAAATTTGAACTAAAGGATAATATAAAACCGGTATTCAAACCGAAAAGAAAAGTTCCCTTTGCATCGTTAGAGACGATAGATAAAGAGTTACAGAGATTGGAAGAGAACGGAGTAATTAAGAAGGTAGATTACTCTGAGTGGGCATCACACAGTCTATGTAAAAAAGAGAAATAATAAAATAAGTTTCGGATTTCTCGGATTATACGGCGGGAGTAACTATGACTCTCTTAAGGTCTATCGTTTGCTGGGTCGTCTTACCGCTCCGTATCACTCTGGGTGACAGTGGTACTCGATTTAATTTATTTGACGGTGGTTTTTTTCTGGCAAATGGGGAAGGGCGAGCCCCATTGAGACCAGTTGTGTGATCGGAGCATTCCCTCCATCCTGCGTAGGATGGCCTAGTCCAGATCCACCTGCTAGTGGTTCCCGCCGGGGTGCCACCCAGTCACGTTGAGTGATCTGGTTGTCCTCCCTAGACAATAAATAGCGTTCCCAAAATGCGCCGCTCGTTGTGGGGTTGCCGTCCCCCTTCGAATGTAATATACTGGTTCTCACTCTATAAATAAAGCCTCGACAACCCCCGTGTATCACGGGTGCCAGATGTTAACGAATCGGAACGTCCCTCGATTCATGACCGTGCTGATCGTCAGGCTCAACCTACCCTCTGGAGCTGCCAGGTATGCTCTCGCGCTTTCGAGCGACCTGCCGCCCTTTCAACCCATTTATTTAAGGTGCATCCAGAAACATGGAATTCTGTTAAGAAACAACGGGATGCTGCCTACCGCTCCCGCACTCGCAAATATGTGAAGTGGTCCAAGGAGGAACTCCGGCATATGGCCGAGCTGGAGATTCAGGCTAGCAAAACAGGAGAACATGTTAACGTATACATCGCTCGATTTTTGTCTCGAAAAGTCGACGCGATTGGATGCAGGAGAAGGAGCGACTACAAAAACCTTCTGAAGTCGCTGAAGGATGCGGCCCCACCCGACCAGTCTAGCGACCGAGACTCTGTGGTGCCGGAGATTGCCATAGGCAATACCCTTATAGGATCGAATCAAACATCTTCCACCTCTAGCCGCAAGTGGAATAGCAGGGAAATAAGGGTGCTGCTCGGGGCGTCGAAGGACACCACGGACTCTGAACTGGTCCCACTGCTGCCGGGTCGTACCGCCCAGGCTACTAGATCTAAGCGGAGGCGTCTGAAACATCACACCGCTGAAATTGAAGACTTGGGATGTGTGGCTCCGGCACCAGCGGAGACGGTGGATGACACGACCGCAGACGACCAACGTCAGAACATCGACGTAAACGATACCACCCGCGCTATCTGCGAATACGCCATCAGTTTGCTCCCCAAGATCACTAATCCTGAGATTAGGGCAGCGGCTGAGAGTGTGATCGTTGAGAAGCATAATTTGAACAAACTGTACTACAAAATCTTCCCGAAGTTAAGATCCTTTAAAAAACGAGTGGTCCCGGCGGTGAAGGAGAGATTGAAGAGGAGACGCGCTCAGCGTGCGCAAGTCTACAATTTCCTCCAACGCCTCCACAAACGTAGTCCGAAATCAGTCGCTGAGAGGGTCCTTGACAGCGACCTCTCTTATGAGGGGCTCGTTGCTGAGAGAGCTTTCTCCGACGATGACTTTCTGCGGGCGTGGCAGCCGGTCTTTGAACGGGAATGTGAAGTACAACCGGATGTGACCGCTAGTGTGGATACGCGGCGTGAAATCGTAGCTCCGATCACAGTCGAAGACGTAAAATCGACATTAACACCCATGAAGGACTCATCTCCTGGCCCTGACGGCATCCGCCTTGCCCTCCTGCGTGAGATCCCTGCGGATGTGCTCGCTGTCTTATTCAATACTCTGCTCCTGTGGGGTCCGCCACATTCTTGGGAAAAAACTGGTTACCTATTCGTCTCCCGGGTCACCTTCATCAAAAAAGTGGAAGTGCCCGGCGAGCCCCTTGAATTCCGCCCAATAGCGATTGGGAATTTCTTTGTGCGACTGTTCCATCGAATCATGGCTCAGCGGCTTGAGGCTTCCCTCCCAAATCATCCAGACCAAGTCGGGTTTAAACGTCTGGACGGGATAGCCAATAATGTCCTGAAACTGCATGCAGCACTCACGCTTGCCCGATCAAAGCATGAGGACCTTGTCGTAGCATCAGTGGACATCCGCAAAGCTTTCGATTCCGTCTCGCACGAAGCGATTCTCGCTACGCTTGAGCAAAGAGGCCCCCCCCCTCATCTGCTGGACTACCTTCGAGCCTACTTTAGGAGCAGTAGGCTATTGATTGGGACACACATGATACATCCCAGGCATAGGGGAGTAAAGCAGGGGGACCCGCTGTTCCCCCTGCTATTCAATATTACCCTTGATACTGTCCTTGAGGGTCAGGAAGAGTTCGCAGTATCTGTCGGCGGTTTGGAATTGAATCAGATGGCCTACGCCGATGATCTGATTCTTTTCGTCCTGACCACCGAGCAGATGCAAAATCGATTGGACCGTCTCTCAGCCGGCCTTTGCCGGTTGGGTTTAGATTTGAGCGCCCCCAAATGTAACGTTTTGCATATCCGGGGGAACAAGAAGGGAAAATTCAGTTTCGTTGATACTGATGTGTCACTCACGGTGAATGGCACCGCCCTACCGGTCGTAACTGCTACCTCCAGGTTCCGATATTTGGGAGTGTGGTTCGACCATAGGGGTGTCGTGCATATTCCTTTGGGACTACCTCTGTTGTTGTAGAGGCTAAACCGGGCTACTTTGAAGCCACAACAGAAACTGATCATTCTTAAAACATTCTTGATCCCACGTCTCCAGCATCAACTGACATTTGGGCGATTTCGGAAAGCGGAGATAGTTAAATGCGACAAAGCCATCCGTCGCTCAGTTCGTAAGTGGCTTCGGCTACCCGCGGACTGCTCCAATTCCGCAATTCATGCTCCATCAAGGTACGGCGGATTGGGAGTCACCTCGCTAGAGTACCTGATCACCACGCTTAAGAGTAGCCGACTCCAACTCTTAAAATGGTCCGATGAAGAAAGTGCTGCTATAGCAGCGCTATCGACCGTTGCTAGGCTGATAACCTACCGCTTTTCCAATTCCACTATGTGCTCCCGGGAGTTGAAGACCTTTATAAAAGGTTGGATACGCGGGGTCTCCAGGGCTACGAACATGTGCCAGCTGTGAACAGTTGGCTCGAGCATGCTCCACCTCAGCTCGCGGGCTTCGACTTTCAAGAGGCCATTAGGGTTCGGTTGGGCTGTATGTTCTAGGGGGGGGGGCGTACTGTCGATACATCGTGTAAATGTGGCGGCTCTGCTCTTATGAGCTTGCAGCACATTGCCCAAACCTGTCCGATCCTGAAGGGTCTCAGAACGAAGAGGCACGAAAATGTCTTAAAGCACGTGAAAAGGATTTTGGCTTAGTGCGGCTTTAATGTCATCTATGAGCAAAGGTTTCTGACCGAGCGTGGGTTACGAAAGCCGGATCTCACAATTGTATGCGACCATACCATCATTTTGTTGGACATCCAAATCAGATGTGACTCCGTTGTAGGCTCACTTGACGCTTGCAATCGGGCGAAAATCGCTAAATACAATCAGGCCTATGTTTTGGATGCTGTAAAGAAATGGGGCGGCACCAACAACATCGCCGAAACAATCGCGCTAACTTACAACTGGCGTGGAGCGGTTGCTCAGCAGTCTTATCAGGACTGCTTAAGATTGAAATTATTCAGATGGAAATATTTTGGACCGATATCCAGTATGATCCTGCGTGACACTACTCGAATGGTGACAGCATATTGGGCAGCTCCAGGGGGGGAGCTAGTGTGGCATGCCATCTGGTGAGTCCCCTACCCCCGTGGGGGGGGCAAGCCGGTGGTGTGTTGCGGTGGCTTTCGATCAGCCCGGGGCTAACTCACCTACCTTGAAAAGGTTAAAGGGAATTTCACGCTACTACCCACAGATGACACCAAACGCGCCCCGCCTCCCCTAGGTGGCATTTGGGCAACGCCCTGTTGGATCAACAACCGAGCGGCTAGAGGGGCGCTAAGCCGGCGGGTTGGTACCGGTGAGTTAACCAAATGCCTCGTCATCTAATTAGTGACGCGCATGAACGGATCAACGAGATTCCCACTGTCCCTACCTACTATCTAGCGAAACCACAGCCAAGGGAACGGGCTTGGAACGATCGGCGAGGAAAGAAGACCCTGTTGAGCTTGACTCTAGTCCGACTCTGTGAGGAGACACGGGAGGTGTAACATAGGCGAGAGACACGGCTTTGTCGGCGTCGGGAGCGCGTCGATCGAGGCCGGGTGGCGGCCGTTCGTTTTCGGGGAGGAGGTCGGCTCGTCGGTGTTGGCCGGAGGGTGGCTCTCGCTGTCGGTAATGGTGGTTGGTGGCTGTTGGTTAGGGGGCGCGGGTTTTTGCTCACGTCTTCTTCTTCCGCCGCTGTCGCTGTCAGCGTCGGTCGTCTCGTTTGCCTTTCGCCGACGGCCTCCATCTCTTTGGTGGCTGGCGCGCTTTGCTGTCCGGTTTTCTGGCTGTCTTCGTCGTGACCGGCTTCGCTCGGTGTCGTCGAACCTGAAATACCGCCACTTCCGTCGTTTCCTCGCTCACCCGGTGAAAAAGGGGACGGGTCGCTCGTCGTTGGCGGCCCTCTTGCTAGCGCCAAGGGCGCGGGCCCCTCCCTGAACGATTGGGGCCCGCGCTCGGCCCTTAGCCGGGGACCGTGCCGGGCGGGGAGTTTGACTGGGGCGGTACGTCTATCAAACGGTAACGCAGGTGTGCCAAGGCGAGCTCAGCGAGGACGGGAACCTCGCGTAGAGCAAAAGGGCAAAAGCTCGCTCGATCTCGATTTTCAGTACGAATACGGACCGCGAAAGCGTGGCCCATCAATCCTTTCCGAGCGGAGAGCTCCGTTCCGCCGAGATGTGTCAGAAAAGTTACCACAGAGATAACTGGCTTGTGGCGGCCAAGCGTTCGTAGCGACGTCGCTTTTTGATCCTTCGATGTCGGCTCTTCCTATCATTGCGATGCAGAATTCGCCAAGCGTTGGATTGTTCACCCACTGACAGTGAACGTGAGATGGGTTTAGACCGTCGTGAGACAGGTTATTTTTATCCTACCGATCGACACGTGTGTTACGTCGGCCGTGGCCACGGCTATCCCGTCCAGTACGAGAGGAACCGCGGGATCGGAGCAACGGTTCGCGTGCTCGTTCGGACGAGCGGCGGTGCCATGCTGCTTCCGCGCGATAACGGCTGAAAGCCTCTAAGCCGGAACCGCGACCGGTGCCGTCACGGTATTACGAAAGGCGTCTCTTTTCGTTCCGCTGGAGTCTGCCATAGCTGGCGCCGTCGTCGCTAGGGGCGGCTGCTGTTGTTGGGGGTGTCCGCGGTAGCGCTCGTCGTTGCCGCGTCCCCTTTCGGCTGTTGTCGCTTCGCACGCGGCGGCGTCCGCGAACGGGCCACCCGATTTGACACCCGCGACAGGCGGGACTTTGCCGTTACCGTCAAATTTCGAATCCCCCGTGGAGCGTGAGACGAAGGATCGCTCGTAGACCACTTGACTTCAGGCTCGGGGTGTCGTACTTAGTAGAGCAGCCACCACACTGCGATCTATTGAGACTAAGCCCTCGACCGACTCGATTCGTCCTCCATGGTGAGACGGCCCACGCCCGACAAAAGTGCGGGCGTTTACCAATTCATCGTTAGCGTTAATCGTTAATGGGGTGTTTGACTCGATTTCTTTTTTTTTCTTTGGCACTTCCGCCATCTCTGCCACGGATGGTTTAAGGGTGATCGTTTTCACGCTGACAGCCTCACAACCTTTTCGCTTACTGTCGCTATCTTTCTTCATTAACACATTTTGAGGTCGTCTTTTCATGTCTTGGGCAATAACTTGCGACTTGCGTGGTGCTGCTGCTTCTCCTCGACCCTAAGTGCCGACGGGATCAGGATACCACGCGTGTCGAACGGCCGCTCGCTCTTGTAAGAGAAATCGCAAAAAATACAAGTCGAAAATGGAATTAAAGTGCTGTATTCTTACTGTCGTAACGTTGGCCAGGTACGGGAAGCGATTCGCTGTGGCTCAGTGTGGACTTTGAGAAAAAAAGCAAAAGTTGTTCCACGAATTAGAGCGATTGGCGACTGTGTGCGGGAGGTCGGTAAAGTCCCGCACTTTACTCTCGCAAGGCGCGCATCGACGACGACGCCACCGCCGCTGCTGCCCGCCTCCTCTGCAGCACCGCGTCGTCCTTCGCTGTTGCTCGAGCGATGGGCCTGCCACCCGCGTTCTGTCCTTCTCACGCGGTGGAAACCGGTTGTCGGACGTCTAGCCATCTTGTGTCGTCCGTCTTCAGTTGTTCGCAGGCCACCGCAACGCGTCGACGACGCTGCCGCTGACGCTGCCTCATCTGCAGCCCCGCGTCGTCTGTTGTTCCTCGTGCGATTGATTGGCCTGCTGCTGCCGCCGCCGATAATCGTAACCCCGCTTTCTGTCCGTCTCACGCGGTGGTGCTGGAACCTGGTTTTCGGACGACTAGCCGCTTCGTGTCGTTCGTATTCCGTGTTTTTTTGGCTGCAGCAGGCCGTAACGGCAAGACGCCACCGTCCCTAGTGTCTTCCGTTGTCCTCGCGCAAGCTCGCCCACCCGCCCACCCGCCCGCCCGCCGGCGAACCGATAACGTAACCTAACTTGTCCAACCGCCGCGTTTTCTGTCCGTCTCACGCGTTGGGAGCAAGCTGGGATGTCGAACAGCTAGTGGCATCGTGTCGTCCGTCTCTCCATGTTTCGCAGGCATGTACCGTTTTCGAAAGAATGGCCTCCAAAGTGCGCCGAGAAAACGAAATCCGTGGTTCGCTGTTGTTGGTGGTGCTGCTGCTGCACGTCGTCCGCTGTTTTGTCGTTAGCCAGTGCTGCCGCCGTCGATAGTCGTCCTCCGCGTTCTGTCCGTCTCACGCGGTGGAAACTTGTTGTCGGACGACTCGCCTTCTTCAGTCCAACCAGCGTGCACGCGGCCGCAGCGGCGAAAGCCGTTTCCCGCGCGTGCCGTCCTCGCCTCGGCGTTCGATGCCTGGAGAAGACGACCGAACCCGATCGAGGAAGTAAAAGTCGTAACAAGGTTTCCGTAGGTGAACCTGCGGAAGGATCATTACCACCGTCGAAACGTAGAGTTAATTACGTTTCGCTGCAAAAACACTTCTCTTTGGCGTATTACCGTCGGGACGCTTTCATTCTTCTTCAGTTCAACCACCAAACTCGAAAGAAGGTGGAGGAGGGGCTTTCATTCTAACCCCTCCGCGCGTGAGGATCAGGCGCCGTCGCACGTCCGACTCCGGCGTAAGTTCTGCCTTACTTTCTACGTCTCCTTCATTATCCCCTCGCTGCTGCTGCTATTGCTGCTCACTGATGCTCGACACCGATCAAGTAAGCGCGCGCGATCCGCCGCCACACATCGCTACAGCCGCCTTTCAGCGCGAAATGTGATGGACGCCGTCGCACGTTCCATCGCCAACGCTGCCGTTGACGCAGCCGACTTCGCGGCCAGTAGCCCGCGCACGCTGTAGGGGACCCCCTTCTCGTCTCGACGGCGGTGCATGCGTTGCGGTCGACGAACGAACGTCCTGGTCGCGAACAGTAAGCCTGACCGGCGGTTCTAAGCATCTGCAGCACTCGTACACTTTTTTTTCCCCAAAACCATACAAACTAAAACTTAAGAAAAACCTGGACGTGGGGATCACTCGGCTCGCGAACGTACTGCCCCCTTCTGCCGGGGACGGAGGAAACGAAAATGCGATCCGTTATACGTGGCAAGCCAGCTTCTTCCCGTCGGGCCGTCTGCGCGGGGGCCCGTTTTCTCGAGTCCCTCTCGGCGCCCCACCGTCTCGGGCGTGCGCAGAAAGTCCTGCTGCCTGCGGGAGTCCTTCGAAAGCCGGCGCGGCCGCGTCGGGCACCGTACCGGCGTGTGACCTCGTTTTCTCCGCGTCGAGGACGAAAGTCTCCGGCGCGCGGGAGGGCACTGCCGGCGCGGTAACTCGGCGTGCTTGTCTGTGCCGCCCGTCACCTCGGGTCCACGACGGCTCGGGAGAGGTGTCGCGACGAAAGCGGTTTTTTACCGGGCGGGGGAGAGAAATCTCTGTCGATTTGGTGACGCCTAGCCGTGCCCGATCCCGCCGGCGCTTGCAGGGGGGGGTGCCGTCGATGGCGGGGTGCCGTCGATGGCGGGGTGCAGCCTCAAACTTTTCTCCCACCGCCCACCGGTGAGATCCTTCGGCTTGAACTAGTCACGATTTAGGTCGTCGAGTTTAGGCGCTGCGCGCGAGCGCATCACCCACGGGGTCGATAACCCTTTTTTTCCGAGTACGACTCGCCGACTCTGGCGTAGCGAGCGGCCAGGGACCCGAAAGATGGCGAACCACGCCCGGTCGGGATGAAGCCAGAGAAAACTCTGGTGGAAGACCGAAGCGCCTCTGACGTGCAAATCGACCGTCGGGACCGGGTGTAGGGGCGAAAGACCAATTGAGCCGTCTAGTAGCTGGTTCCCACCGAAGTTTCCCTCAGGATAGCTGGCGTTCGATCGTCGCAATTCCATCCGGTAAAGCGAACGATTGGAGGCCCCGGGGCTGTTCACGGCCTCGACCTACTCTCGAACTCGGAACGGGTGGAATACGGAGCCGTCCCTCGCCCTCCCCCTCCTCGCGGGGAGGAGGAGGAAGGAAACGAATGCGAGTGGGCCACTTTTGGGAAGTAGAACTGGCGCTGTGGGATGAACCAAACGTCCGGCTAAGGTGCCTAACGCGACGCGTATGTGATCCCCGAAAGGGTGTCGGTCGATATAGACAGCAGAACGGTGACCACGGAAGTCGGAATCCGCTAAGGAGTGTGTTACAACTCACCTGCCGAATCGACCGGCGCTGGACCGTCGCAGCGAGGAGTGCGCGCCTGCAACACGAAAAAAACTGCGCGCGCCTAACTGATGCCGCGACAAGTAGGAGGGCGTCGCGGTGAGCACGGAAGCATAGGGCGCGAGCCTCGGTGGAGCCGACCGCGGGTGCAGATCTCGGTGGTAGTAGCAAATATTCGAACGAGACCTTCGAAGACCGAAGTGGAGAAGGGTTCCGTGCCAACGGCGGTCGAGCACGGGTCAGTCAGTCTTAAGATGCGGGCGAAAGTCTTCCCGAAAGGCGCCGGATCAGTAAGTCTCGCTCCTTTTTGGTGTTGGGCGTGGCGCCTCCTAGTTAGTAGTAGTGGTAGTGGTCGTCGTGTGGTTCTGGTCCTGTCCTTCTTACAAGTCCTGCCTGCCTGCCTTATCTGCCAGCCTTTGCCTTCTCCGCTATCCTACGCTTTTCCCGCTTACTTCCACCCTGCTGCCGCCGCCGCAGTGTATTGTCTCGTGAACAACTCGCCTTTGACGACGACGACGAGTGGCCGGCCTTCTATCGAAAGGGAATCGAACCCGGACTCGGAAAGTGCCCGGTGGTGGCGGTGCCTCTGGCAGCGAAGTCGGCGGCGTGTCGTCGCTTCTCGGGCGAAACCGCGGTGACGCAAGCGAGCCCGGAGACGTCGCCGAGAGCCCCGGGAAGAGTTCTCTCTTCTTCGTAAAGGACCGTGTCCGTGGAATCGGATCGTCCGGAGATACGGAAAAGGTATCTGTAGAGCGCCGCGGCTCGGGCGGCGTCCGGTGCGCTTTCGGCGGCCCTGGAAAATCCGAGTCCGGTTTTCGCAGCTCTCGAGCCGGTCCGTATCCACCATCCGTAGCAGGTCTCCAAGGTGTACAGCCTCTCGCCGATGGCATCAATGTAGGTAAGGGAAGTCGGCGAAATGGATCCGTACCTTCGGAAGAAGGATTGGCTCCGAGGACTGGGTCGGTCGGGCCGTGCAACCGCGCGAAGCGAGGAAACCGGTTACGGGGCAGTAGCGTTTGCTCGGTTCGCGCTTTGCGGCGCGGGTTCAAAGCATCGTAGTGGTCAAATCGTCATTGCGACGTTGTGTTGCAGTCGTGCGCGTCCGGGTTGGAGGAGTCGGTGGCAGCTGGAGGAGGAGAAGCTGGGGGTCGGGTGGCTTAAGCGGCGTAACGGAGTCCTCTCGCTGGAAATAGGCAATGGAGAATGGGTTAAGGGGGCTTATGAGAAGTCGCCGTCCCTCCTATCACGTCGCCGGTAACGATCCTCTCGTCGGCCAAGTCTCCCGTCGTCCTAGCTGCTCGCGTCTCTGTCTCTGACTCTGTCTGTCTGTCTCTCTTTCGTCGTCGCCCTCTATTCCCGTTCCGCCGCCTTGTGCATCGTTCGCTGCGTGTCTTCCGCTCGCGGTGCCACCCCCGTCGCTACCGGCGCGTCAGCCTGCGAGCAAAACGGCTCCTCGCCCCGGTTCTTTGCGGAGCGCCACGGCTTCTAGCCCCTCTTCGGATCAGCAGCAGCAGCGGCGGTCGCACGCGCGCTGGGGGCTTCGTGCTCTCTGTCGTGCGTGGGGCTCGTCTCTCGGTGGCGTGGGGGCGTTCGTCCGGCAGCGAACGGTCGACTCGGAACTGGTACGGACCGGTGGAATCCGACTGTCTAATTAAAACATAGCATCGTGTGGGCGGTCGACCCGTGCAGACACGATGTGATTTCTGCCCAGTGCTCTGAATGTCAAAGTGAAGAAATTCTACTAAGCGCGGGTAAACGGCGGGAGTAACTATGACTCTCTTAATAAATAAATAATAAAATAAGAGTTTTCGGATTTCTCAACCGGACTGAATGAATGTTTAAAGGATCACAAGTATCCACTCCCCACACCACAGGAGATGTTTTAAAGGTTGAATGGGGGCAAAATCTTTTCGAAAATTGATTTATCAGAAGCTTTGTGGTAATACCAACCAAGCAAAAGCGAGAGACCGGATGTTTGCTTTATAACAACCAGAAAGCAATTGAACAAAAATCATCTCTGCGCAGGTCTATTCGCGCTGATGTTCCGGCTGAAAAATAAAAATTAATCAAATATCAAGTTTCCATTTCGTGAGCCTACGCGAATTTTATTTACCAGCCAATGTGAAACCCGGAATAAAATATAAGTATGAAAATCTCAAACGAGCTACTTTTGATCCAAAAAGCAGATATAAAAAGCAGAGACACAAAGCATCGTCAGACAGACTGACCCAGAGACCAAGGAGAAGAATGTAATTAATATCCCCTTGACTTAAGTCGAGCGGCTACTACATTCGCCTCCCTTCACCTATCATCACTTCTACCCTGTCTCAAAAGTACTTACTGACCTCAGGAGCGACCACTTCAAAGACCGTTTCCTCACAAACAAACTTACTGACTTACGGACCCTAGAAGTGGCAACTTTAAAATGAACATTCCTTATCTACACCTCCACATTCCTAAGCCTTTTATCTCTTTCAGCATTATTATTTGTCATGAACACTTTAACTTCTGTTGGACCTATCCTTCAAGCATTACTTTAATTGTAAAACATTAATTGACATGTGTATATATAAATGTTATTTTCAACTCAATTTGCTTTTCTTGATTTTATAATTCCGTTAATCTGTAACAATATAATACTACCCTTCACTAGAACGGATTCCCACTACTAACGGAAAAAGAATAAATAAGATAAGCAACCTACTATAGCTTATCTACAAGTCAAGGTCGAAATATTTAACCATCAACGCTCATAGAGGATTGTGTAGGTTCAAACGTTTACCGTTCGGTTTGAAGGTAGCACTAAGCGTATTTCAATAAATTATGGATACGATGTTGTCGGGCCTAGATTATGCAATGGCATACTTGGACGACATATTAATAAAAAGTAAAAATGTGGAAGTACATAAAATTCATGTCCGTGAAGTTTTCAAAAGAATTAGGAATTATGGATTCAAGGTAGGACTTGAAAAGTGCGAATTCTGTATGGATAAGATCGAATATTTGGGTCAAATAATTGATCATAAAGGAAGAAAACGTAACCCAAACAGAACTGAAGCAATAAAAAATATGCCTACTTCGGATAACGTGACTAAGTTACAGTCATTTCTGGGTCTTGCAAATTACTATAATTTGTATATTCCTAATATGCATGATTTAAGAACACCGTTAAACAAATTATTAGAAAAAAATAAAAAATGGTGTTGGACAAGGGAATGTGACGAAGCATTTAAAAAAATCAAAAAATGCTTATTGTCGGATTTAGCTTTAGTGCACTTTGATCCAAATAAATAATTAATTGTAGCGACTGATGCGAGTGAATATGACATAGGAGCTGTTCTTTTACACAAATTCGAGGATGGCGTAACAAAACCTATCGCTCATGCCTCGAGAGCATTGCTTCCAGCGGAAAGAAATTATAGTCAGATAGAGAAGAAAGCGCTAGCTATAATTTATGCTGTAAAGAAATTTCACAGATTCATTTAAGGAAGATCGTTCGTGCTACAAACCGACCATAAACACTTATTGTCGATTTTTGGGTCGAAAAAAGGAGTACCTACTCATTCCGCAAACAAGTTGCAAAGATGGAGTGTAATTTTATTAAATTATAATTTTAAAATGCAATTTTTTCCGTCTAAGGAAATCGCCCACGCTGATTGTCTTTCAAGACTAATCCCGAAAAACCCTGATTTGTTGGAGGAAACAGCGTTAAAAGAAGAGAAAGAACTTGCGAATATACTGGTGAACACCATTAGTGAATTAACGGTAACACTGATGGAAATTAACAAAATGGTGAAAACGGATGATTACATTTAAAATGTGATTAAACAAGTGAAAAGGAATGAGAAAAACAAAGGATATAAATTATCACCATTTTCAATTTGCAGTGAAACATTAATGTATGCTCAAAGAGTGATAATTCCACGGGTATATCCAGAATGAAATCATTAATGAGGAGCTATACATACTGGCCTAGGATGGACCAGGACATAGAAGATTTGGTGAAGCATTGTCAAGGCTGTCAATTAGCATAAATTAAATAAAAACTCAGCCATGGCCAAAAACAGATGGGCCGTGGTCATGGATACATGGTGACTATGCAGGACCAGTAAAGGGAGACTATTATCTAATTATTGTTGATAATTATCCTAAATGGCCTGGGGTTTACAGATTTAAACACCCTGTAGCGGGGTCGACGAGGCAGGTGCCGTTAACCCCGCAAAGAGTTAAAGTAAGACGAGGATTTATAAATTCAAGCCAAATTTTATTTACAAAATCTGGCAAACGTATGTATAGAATGGAGCAGTGTCAATCGAAAAGATCGCTTGGTTTCAGGGCGGTAGAGATGATGCTGGTTACTAGAGGTTATGCTTGGTAGTTCCAGGAAGGACTGTTGCTGGTGGCTGCTGCTCTTGCTGGTGATTGTTGCTGGAGACGGTTTAGCCCTTAGGACTGTAGCATATGTAAACGGTTAGTTCTTAGAAGAACTGTAGCATATGTAATCAGAAAGTCCTGAAAAGGACTGTAGCATATGTAAACGGTTAATTCTCGGAAGAACTGTCGCATAGGTAACCGGCCAGTCCTAAAAAGGAATGTTGCACATGTAATCCGCTAGCCCTTAAAAGGACTGTTGTATATGTAGCTGAGGCTGCAGCTTCTGTCTGGTGCTTGGTGCACCTGCTGGTTCTAGTAGCTACTGCTGCTGGGGTCGGTTAGTCCTTAGAAAAACTGTTACATATGTAGCCGAGTATCCCTGAAAAGGGCTATTGCATATGTAAACGGAGAGCCCTTAAAAGGACGATAGCATATGTAATCAGAAAGTCCTAAAAAGGACTGTTGCTGGTAGCGGCTGCTGCTGGACTTTGCAAACTAGGCTGGGAGCGGCTGGTTTCGCTAGGGCTGCTGCTGCTGGCTGTTGGCGGCTGCTGCTGCTGCTGTTGGTGGTTGCTGAAGACGGCTGCTGCTATGGTCAGCAACAAGGATCGGCCAGGAGCAGGTGGTAGGGGCTGCACGTCGCTCGACTCCGGAGCCCCGTTGATTTTTGGGAAAAAATCGGCCATATTTCTGTTAGCCGCGGTCGGTAACGTTGCCCAGCTAATAATGTCTTTTGTTTGTCTATTAAAATTCTCCTTCCACTTTTGAATGTACACATGGGTTTTATTTGAACACCATATGTACATAGATTAGTTTCAGGTCATTGTTTTTAGATACGAGTGCTTGTGTATGTTTATATTTCGTTTTGTTGTTGTTTTTTTGTGTTTTGACTTTTGGAAACCGGAAATTAATGACTTCGCTCTGTTTTCCGCTGTGATGCTTTTGGACGTGTGAGTAGCCGGCAGTAGCTTCCGGCCCGACACCAGCAAACACGATAAAGGCGTTAAACGAATATTTAGCCGTCTGGGAGTACCAAACACAATTGTGAGTGACAACGGTACTATGTTTACGGGAGCTGAATTTAAACATTATTGTGATTCGTTAGCAATCGCACACATAACCACGCCTACGTATAATCCGATATCGAATGGACAGGCAGAAAGGTTTGTCGATACGTTTAAAAGAGGTATGAGAAAATCTAATGGGATCGACACCAAAGAGAAGAATATTCAAACATTTCTGATGGTTTATAGAATTACGCCGAATCAGAATATTAATGGGAATTTGTCGCCTGTTGAGGTCATGTACGCGAGAAAGATTCGATCAATATTTGATAGGAAAAGAAGAGCTTTATAAAACTAAACTCTGATATGAAATCTTTCAAAGAAGGAGACAAGGTCTTCTTTAAGAATTATCGGACTGGAAAGTGCTTGTGGGAAGACGGTTAGGTAATTAGAAGAATCGGGAGAGTCATTTATATGATTAAAGGAGAGAAGTTTGTCTGTAAAAGACATATAAACCAACTGAGACACCGATACATCGAAACCGTTACAAATGACCAAGAGATACCTATGGAGGTAATATATGACACATTCCAGATAAAACCACCCATTAACAATGGAGTACCTATGGAGGGAACACCTACACAAAGAACTACTGATTTTCCTAAAAGTGAAGACACAGGGACTGACAGAAGAAGTAACAGAAAAAGGAAAAGGACTAAACGGCTATGTCCAAATCCTAAGAGAAAAAGATATTAAGAGCAAAATTCTAGGAAGAATTTAGCTCAGGGGGAGGTGTTCTAGTGGAACATCCTGCCATCCCCCAAGAATAGGATGCTCTACCTGATAAAAGACGGTAACAAGCGGTACAAAGAAGGAAGGTTTTAGGTGAAGGCATTCACTATTCCATAGTCGATTCCGCCCCAACCCGTGGATTGCCGATATGAGTATTGTTAATTGTACCTTAGTCCAATAAATTTGTATTTCTTATTCCCGGTGTGGAGTTCTATTCTTCAACTGATCATTTTATACTGTATTCCTTTTCGGGATATATCAGCTTTTAATATGGCGGCCTTTACGATTTCGTAATCGGCACATTCTTCGGTCGACAACGTCGCGTCTGCCTTTTGTGCTTTTCCCATTAATACCACTTGCAATAACATTGTCCAATGTTGTTTCGGCCACTTTACATTTATAGCAATCTTTTCAAAATGATCCATATATTCTTCCACTTCTCTTTCCACGAACATAGTCAAAAGCTTTATTTGCTTCGTAATTTCAAAATTGTTCTCTTCATTCACCTGCCTAATTTCCAATTCCCGTAATCTCGTCTCCTGCTCAATACGCGCCTTTTCTATTTCAGCTTTAGCCAATATTCTTGTCTTCTCAAGCTCCAATTGGGCGTACGACAATCCTGCTTCCGCCCTTGGGAATTCTTCAAGCGCCTCTTCGTCGAATTCATTATCATCCACCATGTGTTCTGTCATTATTCTTCTTATCTCCATCTTTTTCATAGATTTTCTAACACTCAATTCCAGCCCATCCCCAATTTCGTATACTTCGTCTTTGTTTAGTTGTCTTAGTTTTCCTGAGGTGGGCTCTTTCATGAATTCTTCTACGTTCTCCATTTCGTCCCTTATTTTACTTGTTCACCTTGTATATATGAGTATGAATAAGAGTGTTCAATGACCTGAACCTCAAAACTTATATTCGGATATCCAACTCAGTCGAAATTACAATTTACGACAAATATGAATGAATACAGGCGAATACAAATGCAAGTGATTAACACAAAATAAAATGGGGAGAACCATATAATTATGAGCATATGTCGTATGAGGTTTGTGGTAACATAATATTCGTGGAAGTGTATGCGTGTTCTAACATGAGCCTAAGAATATAATAACTTATCTTTATGTCAGTTCCTTCTCTCTTATTTTACTGTCTTTTCTTTTTTTTCCTTCCTCTTTCTTTATATAACTTTGGACTCAAACACGGTCCACTTGAAATGTATGTATCTGTGACTATCTCTGTCTTCTTTCAGTTAGCTGCCGTATTTTCAGCATACAAATATTTTGAAATATCCGCACTCTTCTTTATTTCTTTCTTCGAACAAGCGTCGTATTTTCTGCACTCAAACAATTCTGCGGTTTCTTCTTTTCAATATCTCTTTGTTCACACGTTGTCTTCTCTGCGTCGCTATATTTCTTTCTTTTCTTGATAAACGACCCGGCTTCGCTTTCTTTCTCTTCTTTTAATAAATAAGTATCAGCATACGAAGAACATTACAATTTCTTCTCTTATTTTCTCTTCGTCGCTATCTTTCATTCTTTCTTGACAAACGATTCAGCGTCGTCTTCTTTTAATGAATAAGAATTTATAAGTACGTTTTTCTTATCCGGAATTGCTTAAGATGAATTGGTCAAATTACGCCTTTATCTCAACTGCGTTTTCCTCTAATTCTTAAGTTATCAGCGCTCAGCAATCGTGACTTACTGACCCAGGATCTGATTTACAACTACTCTCCAATCTCCACTTTCCACGTAACTTGGATTCTAGTTCCTGCTGCTTCACAACCTCATGTCTAGCCTCTGTCTATTTTCTGTCTAGACATTTGTTACTAAGGGTGTCTGGGCCAACCAACCTTGACCTGCTATCCCAAAACTAACTTTAGGTTCCCATGTGACCATCTCCTTGTTACCACGCGGAGACCAATCTCAATATATGTGTGTAGGTGTGTGTGTGGCTATCTATATCCGTAACAATCTCCTCCCCGCTTATTAAAGTACCTCTTCTCTTCAACTTGTGCTTGGCACTACAACAACTTCTACTAATGCTCTTAATCAAGCAAATACATGTTCCAAGTCGTCAAAATGTTGTACTGGCATTTCTGAGAAATCAGAATGCCGTCCAGATTGGCCACTGCATTCTTGACATAAATTTCTGAAAGATGCCTGGAGCATTAACCAACCCGAATGGCATAACTCTGAGCTGGAACAGTCCTAGGTGGCACGCAAACGCTGCCTTTTCTTTGTCTGTCTCATCCAGGGTTACTTGCCAGTACCCTGATCTTAGATTTAGGTTGGAGAAGTACCTAGCCTTTCTCAACAGGGCCAGTATATTGTCTATCAATGGCAGAGGTACCGCCAATGGTCTGGAAACCATGTTCAGCATTCTGAAGTACACAATGCCCACCATCCAACCAATGCCCACCATCTTTCTTGTTTGCTACCACTATGAGGAAGCTCCAGGGGCATTCTGACCTTTCTATAATCCCTGCTTCCATTATATATTTAACTGTCTCTTTTACCTGTGGCCTTTTGTATATGGATGTTCTATAGGGTTTCAGCTCATTTGGGGAATGGTTACCCATATAAATAAGCATCTTAACTGTGCTAGTCTGGCCCAACTCTTTATCCGATCTGGCCACTATGTCTTGGTTAGCTCTTAGCAAAGCCTTCACTTTGGCCTTAAACCTGTCAGGGGGTTACTATCTCCTTGTTGTTCACTCCATTCACCAGCTTTAAGTATTTCTTCTTTTTATTCATCTTCACCCGTTGCAAAGTCCTCAAGGGTAGGGCTCTTTGTACCTTGTCTCCCTTCTTCATTTTCATAGTTTTACTATGGGTACTATCTCTGCAGCCTCCACAACCCCTTCACGCAGGACTACCTTACTTTCTTCACAGCTATTTTCCTCTATAGGAACCAACTGAAGAACTTCTCTTTTTATCTTCTTCCCGGTCACCAGCCTGCCCCTTTCGGACACTGCAATTCTAGGGGTAACTTGATATCTTTCTATATTATCACTGACCCAGAAACCTCAGGTGCCTCTCCTCCAATGGCATTCTTTTGCCATTTACTATCAGCATAGTGGGGTTAAATTCTATGCTGGCTCCATGTTGGTGAAGCCAGTCCTCCCCCAAGATAACCAGTGTGCACAGATCTGAGATTACATAAAACCTCTGGATGCTTCTTATCCCTCCTATTTTTACTAGGAGATTCACCGCCCCGTTTATCTTCATAGGAATTCTGTCTGCTTGGGTGATTTCTATATTCACCGTCTTCATCCAACCCCTACTTCTCAAGCACTTATATTCTTTTCTCTCAGAAGCGAGACTGATGTCTTAGTATCTATTAGGGCCTTCATCACTGATCTCCCCACTACTGAGAAAGCTCTTTTTCCTGTATCAATGTTGGGACCTGGATTCTCAGTTGAACCAGTCACGAGTACTGTGTCTACATCATTATTTTCACGGGGATTCCCTCTTGGCCTTTCCGCTCTGGGTGTCCCTGGGCGGGTCCTGTTCATCTCTTTTGCCTTTTGTCGCTGATGAAAGTATTTTAGGTGGCCTAGCTTTCCATAGAACCAGCACCTTCTTGTTGGACAATTTGTTGTAAAGTGGCTCCCATGGCTACATACCCAACACCTCATTCGTTTTCTTCTTACTTAAGCCACCCTCCCTCTTACTTCCAGAGCTGAGCTTTCTCAACAGGAGTCTGGGCCCACACTACTTCACCTCATCACTATCGCTTCCTTTAGTGAGTCCCATTTCGAGTGTCCTTTCCAATTTGTTCTTCGTATTTGATTTTCACGTTTTCACATTTTTTGTGCTGCACTAGGCTTCTTCAATCTCCGGAGTTTCACCTTTAGTTTGCAGATGACTGGGACGTGGTCGTTTCCACAGTCGGCGCCTGGATAGGCTTTGCATTGAACCACTGCGTTTCTGAATCTCCTGTTTATGGTTATGTAGTCTATCTGGGTTTTTCGATCGCCTTCTGGGCTTCTCCATGTCCATAGACGTCGTGGGTATTCTTGAAACCAGGTGTTAGTTATTACCTGGTCATTTGCTGTGCACCGTGACACGATAACTAGGCGTATATTAAGGTGGATTTGTAAAATATGTATTTTATTATGATAGATTAAAATAGAAAATGATTAAAAATATGAAAATAGTTTAAAAACATGTTTCGTTTAACAAAAGTGAAAAAGAAGAGGAAAAAATAAATAACTAAACGCTTTTTCTTTTATGAGGAAAACTGTGGAAGAGAAAAGGGTATCAGATTACTATCAAATCCTACCAGTCTTCCGGTAAATATTTGACTAAGTGATTTGATGCGATAAAAGATAAAGTTGAGGAAATAGATTTTTTAGTGACCAGGTGAAAAACTGTATCTTGACCACACATCAAGAATTTTCCCTTTCTTCAGGCAATAAAAAACGTCTGGTTACGGGTAAAGTGTCAGGGCTATAAAAACATCCGGCGAAAGCTTTATTAAGATAAAAAGTTAAAAAAAAATCCTGGAAAATACTTGGAGGCTTAGTGCAAACATCCCGTTTACACATCAAAGGAAGCAAAATTTAAGTACCTTGAAATTTTGGACTTACAGTCGCCAATGCTTATCACTCGGTGGTCTAAGCATTTCCGGATTAATTTAAATAAATACAAGTGATTTTTTCAAGCCGAGCAGTTAAGTTAGTTGAGTGAGTAGAAACTCCGTTCGTCTTGAGTCGGTCATTTCGGATTTGATCTCCATTAATTAGAGTTAGAGCTGAACGTCACATCGCCTGCCCCCAACCGAAAAGACTAACTCTAAACGAAATAAAGCATCGTTTCAACTCACCCAATTTGTGGAAGTTCGTTCCTTATAGTTTAATCTTGTACCCCCAGCTTGAGGCTCCGACTTTTTCAACAAACTCCCGGCAATATCACAGCGTGGAGAACGGCCACCGGAGAAATTGTTCGGACCGTCAATTGGGGTGTTACAGCACCATTGGACCCATTTTCTCCTCGTTCGTTTCGAATTCCTAATCCAAAGTTGCCAGTTGTCATACCTTCTCTCTCCTTGCCTACTTTGGCTTTCAAATCTCCCATGATGAGTCTAATTTTTTGGTTTTTACATTGAGCTTTGGTATTGTCTAGGGTGGAGTAAAAAGATTCTATTTCTTCCTCAGTGCTTTGCGTTGTTGATGCATAGACGACTACAATTGCTATGTTGAGCGGTCTCTCTTTCAGTTTGACCAGGAGAACTCTTTCAGAGAACTGGCAGTATCCCAGAACGAATTTCTTTGTCCAGTATTAAGCCGACTTTTTTTCGTTATTTTTGCATCTTGCGTATATTAGCCTGTGGTTGTTGCTGCTGAAGTCTCCATGGTTTCGCATATTCCCAGAATATTGATGTTCAGTCTGTTCAGCTCTTGCTTGACATTCTCGAGTTGTCCGCATTTGTTGAGCGTCCTGACGTTTCATGTCCCCAAGGTAATTTTTTCTTTGTTGCGCACAGTCGTAGAGTAACGGTCCAGAGACACCTGTTGCTTATGTCATTCCTTCCCGGGCGAGGGACAAATTTTGGAAAAAGTGTCCCCTTTACGCCGTTGTTGCTAACAGTCGATGGATGACGGTCAGGTGACACCTGTTGCCTATGTCTGTCTTTCACGCTGTTAGGTCTCATATATTTATGTTGTACAGCCATGATTATGCGCAGGATAGATAGATAGATAGTGGAGTCGTATCCAGTTGACTTTTTCATGGTGATTTATTGAGACACCACCTCTAGTTAGCTGGCCTTTGACTCCTTAAGAGTTCTTCCGCCCTTTGTAGGTATAATGTTTTACTTTACCGAGTTGCTAACATCCCGTAACAAGGGGTGGGTGGGAGAAAGAAGAATATAAATATTAAGTATATACTTAGTATAAGTTCAAATAACTAGTATGTAAAGGAAAATATGTCAATTCCCCAGATTAGAATTTCGTTTCTAGGAGACAGAAAAGCTGGACATTTTCCTTGACTTTTCGTAATTTCTCAAAGATAGAACGCTATGCAATATTTTACATCAAAAAATAAAAAATTAAAATAATAAAAAAACATTCATTTCCATTTTAAATTAAACATTAATCTACAGAAATAGAAAAAAAAATATAATAAAAAAAAAAATTGTTTCACCCATGTTCAATTTCTTTAATGTTTCGATTTCAAATTATTATTATTGTTTTTTCTATTAATGTTTAATTTAAAATATAAATGAATGCTTTTTTATTATTTTATTTGTTTTTATTTTTTTAATGTAAAATATTGCATAGCATTATATCTTCCCCACCTCTGTTGCTCTGTTACTTTGGGTCTCTTATGCTAAGGGACGTTGAAGTTTTCCAAGAAAGACAGTAAAGGTTTGTCTTTGAGAAATTACGAAAAGTCAAGAAAAATGTCCATTAATGCCCTCAATGCATGTGCTTTTTCTCTTTAAAAACATACACATCAGAAGAAAGTTCTGAAATGTTCAAAAATTCGTTTTTCTCCTATCATACCAGTAGACATCTCAATGTATGACCACACCCCAATTTTCAAATTGACTGAACATCAATATTTTGGTAAAGAACCTTAAATGAACTCCATGCGTGCCTTTACACACATGTAAATTTTTAATTTCAAACATATGATTGAATACAGAAAATCTGCCATTATCTGCAGTACGTGTTATTCAAAGTATGAAAACAACAAAAAGAACAAAGAAAATTTCTCAAGGGCCTGATTCTATCTGCTGATGATGAACATGCGGTTTGCTTGGAGAATTAGTCGTATCACCTACAGTACTTAACTCCCAACTAAGTCTAAAAATGGACCCGTGACACTCTAAATACTATTTAATTTCCTGTTTTCTACACAGACTGCAGCTTACAACATATCTGCCAGTAAGTCTACGAGACTTTTCAATTGCTCCTTCTTAGTCTTGCGATACTGTGGAATATATAGGCGCATCAGTTTTTTTCCCCAATGGACATTTGTCCTACTTGGACATCGTTGCTCACCTCGCTGCCAGGTGATCCATCAGAAACTCCCCCATCTACATAAGTAAACTCCGATTTTCCACCCTTTGAGAAATCATCTTTGAGAGTGGATGAATAATTAGTCATGCCTCCCATTCCAAACTCTTCATCAACAGTTGACACGTTTTTATCTCCCGTTTTACATCTTGTTCGGATATGGCGCTCTATTAATGGGACATCGGAATCATTGTCTGATTTCTCACATTGGTGTTGACACTTGCCTACTGGAAATCGGCCTGTTCCGCCCTGGATTCGCTGTCAGATTTGTTGGATTCTACTGGAGCAGCCAATATTATTTTCCGGCCTCATTGTAGTGGGAATTTTCCATTTTTCAATGGACGCCACCCGAAGATGCTCCAATGAATACCTTTACTTGCCGAACAGTGGTTGGAGTCGAAACTGATTTTATAGCCTTGTATCAAAATCTGGCTGTATTTCCTTTTCACTAATTTTGGAGTCCAGGTAAAAGAACTTTCTCTTATCGGGTTGCAACTTGAGATTATGCTTACACAAACTACCAAAAACTGTGTATGCTTCCAGTCGTCTTCTACCGTATTCAAAATTATCAAAATATCATTCAATAACTGGAAGTGGTCGAAAATATTTCTTTGCTTTGCAACGACTTCATTCCTCCTGTCATCTCCTGCGTATGCGCTCTTTTCCAGGCGTACTACCCGACTTAATGCATTCGTTATCAAACAAACCGCATTTCTCAACTCCACGGTTAAACTTTACACAAAATCGGGTAAAGTAAGCTGTTTCATTTTAGATGTTTTTCTTTTTAATTTTTAACAACTTTTTTATGTGCTTGGGTAGGTTTTGAAGGCTATCACAATGCGTTTAGTAAAATAAAGGAAGGTAAATAAGGTGTTGGGTATTACTTATTTATTACTCCTAAATATTTCAAGATCAAAATATTATCCTCAGAATAATAGGAGAGCTTGATTTCACGTTCGCTCGTGAACGGTACCTTTCAACAAATGGTCATCTTTCGCTGCTACTACTGTCGTTAGTTGTAGTGTGTGTGTGTGTGTGTGTGTGTGTATGTATGTATGTGTGTGTGTGTGTGTGTGTGCGCGCCATGTACATCCGCCATGTAATATAATAACAATCGCCCACTTCTCTAACTTGAATGCGGATAACAGAATCCACTTATTCATTTCACCCAATTTAATAATCACGTAATACTTTCATGTGGGACCTAAAGATATACCTTTCTTATCCATGCAATCGTATAACTTTATGTGAAATCGACTCTGTCAACTTGCTTTACACTTTCTGAATACTACTTCGTGTCCGACCACTAAAAATGCACATTTTCTTTCCTGACTATTCATCGAACCTCAGAGTCTCATGTGTTTGAATAACGCCAATGTTAACCCTCTAGGGCCATTCGTATCATATTTGATACAGTATTTCCCTATAAGGAAACATTTGGTATTTTCATATAAGGAAACATTTGGTATTCATTGACTGAGCAGTCAGTACTGCTTTCATTTGAAATTTATAAAATATTTCTCTTAAAAAATTTTTCAGGAAAATATTTCTTTCAAGGCTTGTTTTCATACTGTATCAAATATGATACGAATGGCCCTAGAGGGTTAAATTATACGCCGATACATCATCAGCCTCTAATGAGAACAGCGGAATTTCAAAGAACTCTATTCACCATGGAAACTAAGAACCTTTTTAATGTTTGATTACTTTTCCTGAAACACGGTAGTGATAACTTCAAATGTTTAACTATGTAAAAAGAAATTCTTCATTTTATTTTGTTTGGAATAGCATGTGTTATCTCCTTTTTGTGAAGTAGTTTTCGCACTGAAAGTTATTATCATGCTATCGGTTGCTAATCGAATTAACGCACCCTAAATGTTAGGAACTTGGTAATCTTCCACTGAAAGCTGACTCCTTAGTATTCGGTTAACTGCCGACTAATATCAACTGCCTAGTAGTTCTACTGAACTCCAACAAAACTCTAAAGAACTCTTTAGAACTTCTAAGAACTCCTATGAACTTTCCAAGAACTTCTCGAGTTAACTTGAATCCATTATCTGAGGAATAGGTGTGTTTTACCATAACATTCCTCAGCCTTACGTTACTTTATTGGAACACTTTTTAATACAACTGTGTAAATGTGTAAATAAATTCTTTATTTTGTGTTGTTAAAATATACATACGTGTTTCCTCGTCATTATATGCCACGGCCTCTACCTCTTTCTTCAACATAAATAAAATAATCTAATGATGAAAATTAAGTTGAGATAATAAAGACAGATTGTCTAGGATTTAAAACTCCTTTGTTTCTGGTAAAAATCACATTAATTTGGAAATTCTTGAAAAAATCTAATAATTGTCGAATTTTAATGAAACCTTCAGGATTTATTTTTGAAATTTTTTTTTTAGAAAATCTAAAAACAGGTTTGTTTTTTTTTACATCTGTTACCCTCCTTTACGGAATTTAATGAATTTTATAGAAATTCAATACTGAGGCGAAACTTTGTTTTATTAGTTAAACGCAGAACCCTTTGGGGAATATAAATCATCTTATTTTTTTCTCAATCAGTTACAACTTTCCCGAGAATCTGTTTCGAATAATAAAATAAAAACACAAGTATAACATGTTGCATGACACAGCTTTGAAGAATTTTAAATTATGAAGTGATTAAGTGAAAACTATATTTATCAAATGAAAATTGAAAAGCTTAATACAAATCTTCACGCAACAAATTTTCAATATAATTTTAAATTTTTTGTGTATTTTGCTTTAAATATCTTTCATGCGTTTCAAATTTCAACAGCCATTGCAAACCATCTATTCATAATTTAAAGTTTTCTTTTTTTAATTCCTAGTTTCCTCATTTTTAACAATTAATTGCGAATGTAGGTACCTCCACTAATTCGTGATACCTAAGGTTTAAAAAAATGAATCTAAAAAAAAAAAAAATGGAAAAAGCTTTCATTTTAGCTTTAATTGAATTTAAAGATTTTCACGATAATGCTTGATTTCGTAAAATTTCCGAGCTTAGTGTCGGATTTGAGATTCGTAATATTTGATTGCACAGAAAATCCGAGCTTACACACACCTGCTTCCGGGCCGAACTGAGTTTCTTGATTTCAGATTTCGAGGTTTATAAAAAATTAACAAAGCTGGCTGGAGCCTACCTTCAAGAAAAGTTCACAAAAAGCGATGAATAAATTGTCGCCAAGTTGCAATTAGTAAACTGTTCTATAATAGTTAGTATTTTTTTTTTATCCAGTGACATTGCGTGTTTGCAAATCGTAAAAAAATTAAGTTATTTTCATTTCGTATCCACCACAATGTGTTTGATAGAATTAATTATTAATGTAATAAATTATTATTCTTTACTTATCACCGAAACATGGACAAATTGTTATTAGTAATTGGATTATTTGAAAGACAGTGTAAAAACAGGAAGGTTTGGTTCCTAGACAACACCCATTCTCCTATATGAAATGCAATGCAGCTAACATACAGTTGGTATGGGTAGTTCTTCCATCGGTTACATATTGTTCTGCCCTAATTAATTCAGAATGTTTTCTTTCCTAACAAAGAGTTGCAATATTGAAACATTCCTCGAATAATTCATCGAATCAGAATCATTCTTTAACGGTGGAATACATAATTTAGATGAAAAGTAGGTAACGATTTTGCTGACTGAATTTATTATACTATGAATTTATTATTAATAAGAGATTATAAAATATAAAAAAACTGAAATATTTTGCATCAGCTAAATACTTTCTGAATAATATTAAGGTTATATTTCGTTCTATATCTTCCTTTTTTTATCTGAAGATGTGACTATAAAATTGTTTCTCATTTGTCGAACTCAAAAGTTATACTTTATCATATTACCACCGTCATTTTGTTTTTCTTCTTTCATATTTATGTCTTTTGTATGAATTTCCTTAAAATTCTTCTTGTGTTTTACAAGAAATTGTAAACTCAAACAAAATCTTCATGACGATTGATATAGAAATCGATTTGTCACGTATTGAAACAAATCAGATCTTTTCAAAGATCTGTAGATGATTTTTAGATCCTTTACGATTCGTCCAACATAAGATTCAAGAAAAATAAAGACAACTCAAATTTGTAACCAATAAATATATGTATATTCAATAAATACAGCAATAAACAAACAAAGCATGTAATATCCGTACACATATAGTAAGAGGAAAAAGTCGTTCCCCTTTGACTGTTTGTTGACCAGAGTCAAAATATGTTAAGAAAGTTTTTTCGTGCGCTGAAAAGATTTGTTATAATTGTTAGGAAGATTTTCATGTAAGAATGAATAACATGAAGAATACAATTATTTTGAATATGAAGGAAGTTATTGGCGAAAATGTTCAGAGAGAAAATTGTGATTACAAAGTTCTGTGTCTGTGTGTGCGTTAAGAAATGTTTGAGTAGAACTAGAGTCGTTTCGCAGCCTGGCGTCTACTGCTTAATTTGCGAAAAGTATCCGTATTTAACGAAGAAGGGTGGCTCAGAACGAAGCGTGGAAAAAAACTGATTTTACATAAAAAATGTGATTGGCTAAAAATTAAGCAATCACCACACACATATGAAACAGCTGCTTCAGAGCTTCAGGCGACTGCGATTGCTAAATTGTCCTATACAAAAACAGTAGTGATTTATTACCCAATCGCAGACATGTGTAATAAATAAAAATGACATGGAGCGAATGTGGATAAGAAAAACATAGCAACCGCTATAACACAACATTACATGGAATCTGAAATGTCTTTGGAATTTCACCTTTACATATTGCAAGACAAGGTGTGAAAACAACGAAAAGAAAGTAATGAGTATAAATTTTAAAATCAAACCTATTCGAAGCGGTATTAAATATTATATGGGATATGAAACATCCTTTCACTTTCGCCTCTACATGTTATGACAACATGTGAAATCAACTAAAGGGAAGTATTTTTATATGAGAATAAATCAAACCTTCTGCAAGTGCTACACAGTTACATGGAATATGAAATGTTTTTGGAATTTTGTCGGTACTTATTATAAGACGACTGGTGAAAACAACTAAAGGAAAGTAACTTTATATTAGAATAAGACCTTTTGCGAATAATACTCGACATAACATTGAACAGAAAATATTTTTGAAATTCGCCTCTGTATGATGTCTACTCCGCGGCCGGTCTCCTCGGCTGATCGTTGATTTGATCACTTCGGCTCAAAACTTATCTCGCCCCACGTTCTGACTGCTTGCAAGACTGGCTTGGTTCGAATGGTCGATTGGAATTGATTACTTGTGCCGGTCTAGTCAGACTAAAGTAGATACCACCACTTATTTTGATACCTAAGGTTTTAATTGAATTTTGAAAAATAAACAGTTTTTGAAGCTTTAATTTTAGTTTAATTGAAGGCTAAATGAGTGAATTTACTATGTCCAGTAAGCAAAACACACGTCGGATTTCTAACAGAAATTATATTGACTAGAATCTAAAATTTTGAGATGTAAATTTTATTTTTCAATTTTTCGGCCATTTAAGTTATCGACACATAAAGAAAAGCTAATTTTCGGTTTTAAAAACCTTTCAAAAATTAAATGCACATCTGTGACGCATTATTTTTGAAGAATTAGCAAATTTAAAGTTAAATTAATTTGATTTGAAACAAATATTACTGTTTTATAGCAGGAAATTGGGAATGGAAATGTTTCTTTATCACTGCAAAATATTCTTTCTTCACTTTAGAAATATGAGAACCTGTTAAATTCTCTTCGGCTTTTAAACCTTTTATTCGAAATATTAAAAATTTGCAATATGTTATTCTTAGAAATATAAGAATCTGTTACAGTCTCTTTTTCTTTTTAAGTTTTTATTTAAAAAGTTGAAAATGTGAAAGATGTTCTTCTTTTTCACTTTATTTAGATTTTTTTAAAAATCATTTCACGCCAACAAGGCAGAACTGCGACTGATACGCAGGGGCTACAAAAGAGGAACAAGTTACAGGGGAGTCAGAGAATGAGTAAGAAAAGGATGAGAATGCGAGCAAAGAAGCTGTAGAGTAGAAGTTGCGGTTACATTTGATTGGTTTCACTGTAAAATGGACCTAGCTGCTAGACTAGTAGCTCGAGTAAATTAATACTGTGGTAAAACCAAGGAGTTAAGCTGATCAGAGAAGAACCCGCGAAAGTATTTGTAGAAGAGACAGAAGGAAGCCACATTACGTCGGTGAGAAAGTGACTGGAGTTGAGCTACCAAGTCGCGATTAATTACATTACAGATTCTTCGATGGAATTTGTCAAGAATACTGCTGTCACATCTGGACCGGGTGTGACAGCAGTATTCAATGCACGGGCTGATGGTAGATTTTTATATGTGTAAGATGGATTTAGACGAGAAAAATTTCTAAGCCATAGAAAAGGGAACCAAACTCCCGAGTAGCAGATTTAGCTATGAATTCAATGTAGTCATTCCGCTTGAGGTCGGCTGATAAATTTAGGCCTAGGAGGTGCAGTGTTTTGCATTCAGGGAGACTAGCCATTCCGATGGGGAAGGGGTAGAAGATGTTAGGTGAGTTTACTTTGATGAAAAAGTTGGTACGGATGCCACGGACGCTCGAAAAAGATGTTAATATGTAGTTAAATGATAGCATCTTCGTTTTGAAAGCATTAAAATTTACAAGCCATTTTTTACACCAGTCTACAGAGGTTCTTTTTAAGATTTCGAAATTTGCCTTGTCAGCCTCGGCAGATTTCTTATTGAGGCAGGGGTAAATTGTTGTATCGTCAGCATAAACGCCTACTTGGGATCTGATTACATCAGGGAGATCGTTGATGAAGATCAGGATAAAAGCGTAGAACCTGAAGGGTCTTGAGGGACACCTGCGTCTGTATGATAGTATCTGGAAGCATGCCCATTCAATACTACAGGGGCCCGACAATATTTTTCGGACACTTTAGTATTCGACTTTCCGAGTACCATAGAGTGGCGAAATTCCTTCAATAGAATAGTATAAACATATAAAGACAATACCTGTAATAAAAATGGAAGAAAATTGATTAGGTAAGGAAAAATATATATTTTTCATCATTTTTTACAAAACACACGCGACATTATTTTTCGGACATCGTTGAAAAACTGTTAATAATCTGTAATATCACCTTTCTTCTCAATAACTTTTATCAATCTCTCTTCATAATGATCAAACATATGCACAATAACATCTCTACGTGTTTTTATTAGTTGTTTTTTGGCATCTAGTACCGTTCCCATAGTTGAGCCTCTTTCGTTATTTCAGGTCCATCATAGACAAGTTGCGCAAGCATTTCCCAAGCATTTTCTATTAAATTTAGATCTGGGCTTTTTGCAGGCCATTCCAAAGTAGTCATATTCACTTTAGCCATCCATTCTTTCATGACTTTTGACACATGGATGCTGCAATTGTCTTGCTGTAGAACGAAACCATTCCCTATCTCTCTTCTTATCCTTGGTAGGGCTTTCTCGTCCAGTAACTGTTTGTAGCTTTCGCTGTTCTGTCGTCCTTTCAGCCACTCCAACCATATATTTCCATTAGCAAAGATCATACCCCAAACCATAACTCCTCCTCCTCCTCCTCCCATCTGTCGTTTGTTCAGTACAGCAGGCTCACCCCTTCTCGACCAAGTACACCATCCATCGGGCCCATCAAACTTGAAACGCTTCTCATCAGTAAATATAACCTTCTTAAAGTCAACATGCTTTGTTAGCCACCTTTTAGCACACTCCAGTCTTGCTCCTTTGTGTTTCTTTGTTAGTGTAATTTTTTTCTTAGCCTTTGCATACTTCAAACCAATCCTATGCAGCGTTCTTTGTACTGTTCGGACGTTTACATCTAATTCACATTTCTCCTTCACTTTTCTTGCTGTGACTTTTTCTCCAGATGTCAAAAGCCGTGTCACAGTCCTCTTCATTCTCCTTTCAGTCCTCTTGCCAATTGATCTTTTCCGTCCTCTCTTCTTTTTCCGCTCGGAGTTTGTCTTCAGCATGTATTCGACCGTTGATTTCGACAGCTTCAAATCCATGGCGATCCTTCTGATGCTGAGGCCATCATCCCGCTTCTTCCATGCCAAACAAGCGACTTCTTTTGAATGCATTTTACCTCATTAAACTTAATTGTTTTGCCAGTAAAATAGAACAGATAATTGATTCTAATGATGACAGCTAAGTGTACAAGCAGAAAATTTGCATACAGCAACATATACATGAACTTAGCTCTTAATAAAATAGGATTTTTTGTCATGTCCGAAAAATAGTGTCGCGGAAGTTTTCGCAAAAATCACAAAAAACTAAAATTATCAAAGCCAAACTAAAAAAAATGATTACACTAGTAGTGGATTTTCACTCCCCAACTACGTACTTACAATCTCAAAAGTTTTTGGCACTAGTAACCACCTTGAAGTAATTTTTTCAAAGTGTCCGAAAAATATTGTTGGGCCCCTGTACCTTCATTACGCGATTTGAAAGGAAAGACTGGATTAGGTCAAACAATCATCTAGTTAGCCTGGCAAAGCTACATTGCTATGGTATATGTCAAAAGCTTTGGAGATATCTAGTGCAATAGCTCGAGCTTCGCCTTTCGTATCGAGAGCCTGGTATATATACTCTGTGATGGTCGTTAACATATTAGCAGTAGACTTGGTGAAACGGAAACCATACTGTTTATCGGAGAAGAGGGCTCTGAGATGTTGAACCACTTCAGCATTAATAATAGCCTCGATCATTTTGCTTAAAATTGGTAGGAGGCTGATAGGGCGATAATTGGAGGGGTCTGAAGGCTCTCCAGCGTTCTTAAATACAGGAACTACAGGGGAGGACTTCCAGCAGACAGGGATGAAAGAAGCAAAGAGGCAGTAGTTGTAGAGTTTGGAGTGGACAGAGGAGAGTTCAGGAGCACATTCCTTCAAGATAATGATTGGGATTACGTCACCTCTACTCGCCCTATATGGTCAAGCTTTTAAATTATGTTAGAGACTAACGAGGGAGTTATGTGAACGTCACTAAGTTGAGCCTCAGTTCTAGGTGGGAAGTCAGGTGCGGATACCCCAGACGAATCAAATGTCGCATTGGTGCAGAATCTGCGAGCAAAGCATTCAGCCTTATGCGCTGAAGATGTGGGGACCTCGAATTCATTGGGATTGAGGGCTTGTTGTTATTTAACACATTTTCACAGAGCCGAAATTGTGAGATGCTGTTTCATTTTTTTCAGCAAACAACAGCTTGGAATCATTTAAGATCCTCTTGCACTGATTACGAGCAAAGGCAAAAAAGGTGCCTATTATGGTCAGACGCGTGTTTCCGATATAGCTGGAAGAAGTAATTCGTGTGGGCAACAGCAGGGTGGGGAGAACTAGGGGGACGAATGGGGTTTAAGTCGTAATTTACTGGCTGAGATGAAAGCACCAATGCCAGCTATAACCCATGAAGAGACCTAGGATGCACAGACCTCAACGGGAAGACTAAAAACTTTGTTTCAAGGAACGTCACTCAGGAAATCGCGGAACGACTCCTAGTCTGCTCTTTGGTAGCAGTAAGATATTCTGTCTGGGGTTCCTGGGAGGAGGGGATGTGAAAAGCTATATTAACGGAAACCACAGCATGATCAGAGTTTCGAAGAGGGAAAAACTGCATAACATGGCAAGAGTCATGGATAGAAGTGAAACAGAGATCTAGTAGCGAGTAAGTTACATTAGTGTTATTAGAGCAACGCGTGGGAAAATCAACTACTTGCGTATGGGATTGAGTGATTGAAAAGATCTGTGACAGAGTTATCCAGTCACTTAGCATGGTGGGCATTGAAATCTCCAAACACATATATATGAGCGAATGGATGAGAGGAAATGGCCTTATCTATATTTTTAGAGATGCTGTCAAGTACGGAACAGTCAGGAGATGAAGGGCAGTGGTATAGAAAGAAAAACTAGCTTAGTAGAGAGAGACGGATACGCATGTAGGAACGACCAGGAGATTCAAGTTAAATCACCCTAGTTAGAGGGAGATATTTTACTGACATAAATATCAATTCCATGCATATGGACATTGGAGTCCTTCCTAAAGAGAGGAAGGTAACCAGGGATGCAGAAATCAGAGGAAGGATAGAGAAGTCAAGGTTAGTTTCACAGAGGGCTAAGATGTCAGGTGAGTTTACTTTGATGAAAGATTCAACGCTGCAAAAGTTGTTACGAAATCCACAGACGTCCGAAAAAGAGATGTTAATAGGTTTAGGTGATTTCTGTTTAGCTGGTTTAGTTTTAGTTCTTAGTTTGTGCGATATTTTTCGGTATGTAGAGACCTAGAGTCGTAGTATCAGTGGGTCGTCAAATGCAGTATGTATAGGAAAGAAACTGGCGCAGACTGCAGTATAATGTGGCCCCAGAAGCACTTGCAGCGACATCCATCCATGCGCGACATGGCACTACAAGATACCCGATATTATTCAACTGTTGATCAGAGCAGCCTCTCAAGATGTTACGCAAAAGTTTGGGCTCCTTTCACTCGGAAGCAGCAACCAGGAAACTTTCAACCCGGTACCTTCAGAATGAAGAGACGTCGCCACCATCCTCACATTGCAAAAAAGCTTACAACAGAACTACTATGAAGACTTAAGGAGAGAAACGAAACTTAGTCCCTTCCTAAACAGGAAACAAGACATGTACCTTTACGCCTGCACCCCCCCCCCCAAAAAAAAGAGGATGAGTATGAACCGGGCACTAGTAGAGTCTACCTACTTCAATTAAATATGAAAATCTGTTATATCCTCATTTTCTTTGATGAGTTTATTTAATAAGTTGAAAATCATCAATATGTTCTTATTTTATCTATATTTTTAGAAATAAAAAATATATGTTATATTCTCTTTTTCTTTTGAAGTTATTTTAAATTGAAAACCTGTAATATATCATTCTTGTTTTCTTTTAAATTAGATATATGAGAATCTGTTACATTCACTTCTAATTTTGAAAGAGCTTTATTCAAAAAGTTGAAAATCTGCAATGTTTTTCTATTTTCACTCTATTTAGAATAAGAAAATCAGTTACATTCTCCTCTGCATTTGGAGCTTTTAATAAAAGATATGAAAATATTCAATTTGTACTACTTTTACTTAGGAGTATAAGAAATTCTTAAATTTTCCGCTTTTTAAACATTTATTCAAAAAGTTGATAGTCTACAATATGTTTTTTTCATTTTATTTAGAAATATGAGAAACAGTTACATTCTCTTTTTCTTCTTAAGATTTTATTTAAAAAGATGAAAATCTGCAATCTTTCCTTTATTTAGAAATATGGGAATCTGTTACATTCTCATTTTCTTTTTAAATTTTTATTTTAAAAGATGAAAATCTGCAATGTGTTTTTTCACTTTATTTAGAAATGTGAGAATATGTTAAATCCTCTTATTCTTTTAAGTTATATCTAAAAATTAGAAAATCTGCGATATGTCCTTCTTTATTACATTTTTGGAAATTTTAGAATCTGTGATATACTCTTTTCTTCTTTGGAGTTAGAGTTAAATAGTGGAAAATCTGTGATATGATCAACTTTTTTCACTTTATTTAGAAATATGAGAATATGTTACATACTTTTGTACATTTTAAGTTATAATTAAAAATTGGAAAATCTGCGATATGTTCTTTTTCCACTTTATTTAGAAATATGAGAATATGGTAGATTTTCTGTTTCCTTTTAAGTTATATTTCAAAAGTGGAAAATCTGAGATATGTTCTTTTTTCACTTTATTTATAAATCTGCTACATTCTACTTCTCAAATGGAAACGTTTAGATTTAAAAAACAATTACCTAAAGTTTTCATCATATTATAACAATTTTTATTAATTTATCTGAAAGATAAATTAATTTTCTGAAACTTTGAAATTTTCAAATTTTGCGTAACAAATCTATCGCATTTTGGAGATATTCAAACTTGCGGAAAATATTGAAGACCCTAAACATTTCTTAATATCTAAGTGTTATCTATACATACCAAATGGTTTCAACATGTTTTACTTATTTTCATTAATTTATCTTAAGGATGAATTAATTTACTGAGATTCTGAATATTTCAAAATATACCTAAAAAAGTATAGCTTTTTAGCTGATTTCGCATAGTTTTTCAACGTATTTGTAAAAATTGTAAAGTATCGAAATCCCCAAAATTTTTTAAAAATCTAAGCGTTTATTATTGTTACCTAATGTTTTCATCATGTTATAATAATTTCTATTAATTTATCTGAAAGATAAATTAATTTTCTGAAAGTTTGTTAGCAAACGCCCTCTTAGCTTCGCTCAGTACTTTTTTACACTTATTCCGTGCTGAGGCGAAAAGGCGCCTGTTTTGGTTCGACGAGCAGCTTCAATAGAGCCGGAAGAAATGGTTCCGGTGGGCAATGGCGGCCGAGCAAGCGGGTGAGAACCAGGGGGACGAATTTGATTTTAGCTGGAATTTCCTGGCCGGAATAAAAGCATCGATGCCAGCCTTAACCCAAGAGAAGACCTCGGAGGCACAATCTTCGATAGGAAGATCGAAGACGTTGTTCCAGGGGACGTCGCAGAGGAAGTCTCGGAACGAGTCTCAGTCTGCTCTCTGGTAGCAGTATCATATTCTGCTGGTCTGGTTTTCTTGGGTAGAGTTAGCGCGGATTGAGATGTTGAGGGAAACTACGGCGTGGTCAGAGTTTCTGAGGAGCAGAGCTGCCTGGTAGTGCAGGAGTCTGGAATGGAAGTAAAGCAAAGGTCGAGTAAAGAGTCCCTTCCGTTAGGGTTATTAGGGAATCTCGTGGGGAAGTCCACCACTTGCGTTAGAGATTGGGTTATTGAAAAATACATGGTGCGGATCCCAGCAAGGTCGGTGGCTGAATTTTCAAGCCACTTGGTGGGGTGGGCGTTAAAATCACCAAACACAAATATATGGGCAGATGGGTGAGCAGAAATGGCCCTGTCGATATTAGTAGAGATGCTATCAAGTACCGTACAGTCAGAGGAGGAGGGGGAGCGGTAGAAGAAGAAGAGATGGCTAACCGAGCTTAGAAGTGAGAGACGGAAGCACATGAAAGAATGAACCAGGGATTCAAGAGATGTGACCCTGGCTAGAGGGAGTTGTTCGCTGACATATTCACCAAGCCCATGCATATGGACATTGGCGTCCTTCCTGAAGAGGGGAAGGTAACCAGGAACGAACAGCCCCGAAGAGGGGATAGAACGGTCAAGGTTAGTCTCACATATAGCTAAGATATCGGGTGAGTTAGTTAGAAGGAATGATTCTACACCATTAAAATTACTGCGAATACGTCGTATGTTTGTGAAGGAAACGCAGATAGGTTTGGGCGATTTATGACTAGCTGGTTTAGTCTTGCTGTTTTGTTTGTTTAATTGCATAGTGGTTTTAGTTGTGGATAGAGAGAGGTCTAGAGTAGGATCAGATGGTCAATAATTGCAGCAGGTGAAGGATGGTGAATGGCGCCGCCTGCAGCATAATGTGGCCTCGGGGTTGCCCATCGGAAATTCATGCAGGGACGCCGGTCCATGCGCGAAATGGCACTACAGGAACCCCGATATTATTCAACTGTTGATCAGAGCAGCCTCTCAAAACGCTACGCAAGAGTTCTAAGCGTTTTCTACTGCTGCCTATTTTTTTCATCATGTTATAATAATTTTATTAATTTATCTGAAAGATAAATTAATTTTTTAAAGTTTGAAATTTTCAAATTTTACGTAATAAATCTATTGCATTTTGGAGATATTCAAACTCCCAGAAAATATGGAAGAGCCTAAAATTTTTTTATATCTAATGTTTTCTATGAATACCAAGTGGTTTCAACATGTTTCACTTAATTTCATTAATTCATCCTAACGATGAATTAATTTTCTAAGACTAGGCGAAATCAGCTAAAAAGCGATATATTTGAGATATATTTTGAACTTATTTGTTAACGAAAGATATTCAAACTCCCAGAAAATATTGAAGACACTCAAAATTTTTTAATATGTAATTGTTTTCTATTCATAGCAATTGGTTTCAACATGTTTCACTTGTTTTCATTAATTTATACTAATGATGAATTAATTTTCTGAGACTCTAAAAATTTCAAAATATTTCTAAAAAAGAATAGCTTTTTAGCTGATTTCGCAGTTTTTAAACTTCTGTAAAGTATCGAAACCTCAAAATTTTTTTAAAAAACCAACCGTTTCTTATTGTTACCTAACGTTTTCATCATGTTGTAATAATTTTTATTAATATATATGAAAGATAAATTAATTTTTTGAAAGTTTGAAATTTTCAAATTTTACATAATAAATCTATTGCATTTTGCTGTTATTCAAACTCCCAGAAAATATCGAAGACCCTAAAGATATTTTAATATCTGTTTTCTATTCATACCAATTGGTTTCAATATGTTTCACCTATTTTCATTAATTTATCCTAAGGATGAATGAATTTTCTGAGACTGTGAAAATTTCAAAATATACCTAAAAAAGTATCGTATTTTATCTGATTTCGCATAGTTTTTCAACGTATTAGTTAATTTTTTAAACTTCTGTAAATTATCGAAACCTCCAAAAATATTTCAAAATCTAAGACTTTCCTATTGTTACCTAATGTTTTCAACATGTTATAATAATTTTTAGTAATATATCTGAAAGATAAATGAATCTTCTGTAAGTTTGAAATTTTCAAATTTTACGTAAGAAATCTATTGCATTTTGGAGATATTCGAACTCCCAGGAAATTATTGAAGACCCTAAGAATGTTTTAATATCAAAGTGTTTTCCATTCGCACCAAGTGGTTCAACATGTTTCTCTTATTTTCATTAATTTATCCTAAAGATGATTTAATATTCTGAGACTCTGAAAATTTCAAAACATACCTAAAAAAGTACCGCTTTTTAGCTGATTTCGCATAGTTTTTCAACGTATGTGAGAAGTATTTAAACTTCTGTAAAGTATCGAAACCTCCAAAAATCTTTCAAAATCTAAGCGTTTCCTATTGTTACCTAAAGTTTTCATCATGTTATAATAATTTTTATTATTATATCTGAAAGATAAATTCATTTTCTGAATGTTTGAAATTTTCAAATTTTGCGTAATAATCTATTGCATTTTAGAGATATTCAAACTCCCAGATAATACTTAATATCTAAGCGTTTTCTATTCATACCAATTGGTTTCAACTTGTTATAATTATTTTCATTAATTTATCATAAGGATGAATTAATTTTCTGAGATTCTGAATATTTCAAAATATATCTCCCAATGTATCGCTTTTTATCTGATTTCGCATAGTTTTTCAACGTATTTGTTAAAGTTTATAAAATTCTTTAAAGTATCGAAACCTCCAAATATCTTTTAAAATCTAAGCGTTTCCTATTGTTACCTAATGTTTTCATTATTTTATAATGATTGTTATTAAATTATATGAAAGATAAATTAATTATTTGAAAGCTTGAAAGTTTCAAAGTTTACGTAATAGATCTATTACATTTTAGAGATATTCAAACTCCTAGAAAATATTGAAGACCCTAAAATTATTTTATTACTTAAATATGTCAACGTTCAGTTAAGTATCGAACCTCTAAAATTTTATTAAAATCTAAGCGTTTCCTATTGTTACCTATTGTTTTCATCATGTTATAATAATTTTTATTAATTTATCTGAAAGATAAATTAATTTTCTGAAACTTTGAAATTTTCAAAATTTACGTAATAAATCTATTGCATTTTCGAGATATTCAAACTCCCAGAAAATATTGAAGATCATAAAATTATTTTAATATCCAACTGTTTTCTATTCATACCAAGTGGTTTCAACATGTTTCACCTATTTTCATTAATTTATCCTAAAGATGAATTAATTTTTGTGAGACTCTGAAAACTTCAAAATATACCTCAACAAGTATCGCTTTTTAGCTGATTCGCATAGTTTTTCATCGTATTTCTTAAAGTATTTAAACTTATGTAAAGTGTGGACACCTCCAAAATTTTTTAAAAATTTATGCGTTTCCTATTGTTACCTATTGTTTTCATCATGTTATAATAATTTATGTTAATTTCTCTTTCAGATAAATTAATTTTCTGAGAGTCTGAAATTTTCAAATTTTACGTGATAAATCTATTGCATTTTGGAGATATTCAAACTCCCAGAAAATATTGAAGACCCTAAATTTTTTTAATATCTAAATGTTTTCCATTCATACCAAGTGTTTTCAACATGTTTCACCTATTTTCATTAATTTATACTAAGGATGATTTAATTTTCTGAGACTCTGAAAATTTCAAAATATACCAAAAAATATCGCTTATTAGCTGATTTCGCATAGTTTCCCAATGTAATACCCACCGGTCGGTCCGAACAATTTCTCCGGCGGCCGTTTTCCACGCTGTGATTTTTGCCGGGAGTTTGTTGAAAATGTCGGAGCCTCAAGCTGGGGGTACAAGATTAAACTATAAGGAACGAACTTCCACAACTTAGATGAGTTGAAAGGATCCTTTATTTTGTTTAGAGCTAGCCTTTTCGGTTGGGGGCAGGCGAATGTGACACACAGCTCTAACTCTAATTAATGGAGATCAACAAATCCGAACTGACCGAAACAAGACGGACGGAGATTCCTACTTCAAGTACACGCCCGGCGGATCTAACTTAAAAACTCACTAACTAACTTCTATTTATTTAAAATGTATCCGGAAATCCGGAAATCCGGAAATGCTTTAAATCACCGGTTGATAAGCAATTGGCGACTGCAAGTCCGAAATTTCAGGCACTTAAATTTTCCTTCTTTTGATATGTAAACATCTTGATATGTAAACATTCCAGGATGTTTTTTTTATCTTTTTATCTTAATAAAGCTTCCGCCGGAAAATTCTTAATGTGTGGTCAAGATACACTAAAAGAACAGCCTTTCACCTGGTCATTCAAAAAAACCTATTTCCTGAACTTTATCTTTTATCACATTAAATCACCGAGTCAAGAGTCAAATATTTAGCGGAAGAGTGGTATGATTTAAAACAGTAATCTGATACCCTTGTCTCTTCCACAATTTTCCTCATAAAAGAAAAAGCGTTTATTCATTTATTTTTTTCCTCTTCTTTTTCACTTTTGTTAAACGAAACATGTTTTTAATCCATTTTCTATTCTTAACCATTTTCTTATTTTAATCTATTATAATAAAATACATATTTTACAAAGCACCTTAATATACGCCTTGTTATCGTGTCACATTTCCTACCCCAACGGATTTTGTCATTTATGTTAATAAATTACAATAAACAACAAAAAAAAAAAAACATGACACGATGCTTCTTCACGTCGGCACGCCATCACCACAAAAATTATTTTGATTCCCCTGGGATATTTTCCTCCTCTCTACAACCATCAATTATGAAATTTCTTATTAATCCATACCATTTTTTGTATTTCCCCAACACATTTTTCTTCTTATTTCAACAACCAATTCCTCAATTTTTGTCTTTGTAGCCGGTGGCATCAATGAATCCACGCAGTTGGTTTATCGCTACGTATGAGGGTCAATTCTTTGTTAACGAACACCTTTTTCAACTTAGTGTTTTGCTTTCCGCTTTACTTCTTCACTTCTATTCCTGAAGAGACTCCACTCTTCGTTAATTCATCTCCTGTTACCATTTTCCAGCCACAAATCTCTGGGCCTTTCCTGCATCCCCCCCCCCCAATGAAACGTTGTCATGATGGAAGTTTGCTGAGGACGTCCCCTCCCAATGGGGTCAGTGGCGCCCGACAAAATGATTGAAGCATAGTTTACACAATAAATTCAAGAGAGGGGTGTTTCCACCCTCACTCCCAAAGAAGAAAAGGAATTAAAAAAAAATTAATTAACACAAGGTGACAAAATAGTCATAACTCTGAGCAAGTCTATAAATATAGGAGCGATGTAACTGCTCCTCATTATCAGTCTCTTTTTTTTAACTATTTAAAGTTCTCAAAACATAGTCCATTTTCCCTTCTTTTTCTTTTCTTTCTTTTAATCAAACAACAAAAAAAAAGTAAATAAATGTTTTTCTGTTTTTCTCAAAAATATTTTTTCATCATCATCATCATCATCCTTTTTTTCTTCTTTCAAACAAAGCAACAAAAAAAGTAAATAAATGTTTCTAAAATGTTTGTTTTTCTCAAAAATTTTTTTTCTTTTTTCACCATCATCCTTTTTTATTTTTTTCAAAACATATTTTTGTCGTTGTTGTACACACTCACTTAGTTTTTCTCTCTCCCATTTTTTTTGCAAATAGTGCTTTTTTTAAATAATAACACACACTATTCTTTTACCCTCTTTTTTTAGCAGTTCTTTTTCATTCTTCTCTTTTTTTCACACCGTTTGCGTTGTTTCTATCTCTCTTTTTCTTTAACCTTCTTTTCAAAATTCATACCTTTTTTAAATTTTTTTTCCATTTTTTTATACACGCACAGTTGTTTCTTGCTGTCTCCCTTCCTCTTATTTTTTCCATTTTTTTTCGTACACATCTATTTTCTGATTATCAATCTCTTTTTCAACCAAACATATTCCATTTTCCTTTTTTTCTTTTTTTTCTTTTAAACAGAACAACAAAAAAAGTCAATAAATGTTTCTAAAATGCTTCTTTATGTTTTTCCCAAAAATACTTTTTTTCATCATCATCATCTTTTTTTCAAGCAAAACAAAAAAAAAAGTAAATAAATGTTTCTAAAATGTCTTTCTGTTTTTTCCCAAAAATACTTTTTTTCATCATCATCATCATCTTTTTTTTGTCAAACAAACAACCCAAAAAAAAGTAAATAAATGTTTCTAAAATGTTTCTGTTTTTCTCAAAAAAAAAAAGAAATTTTTTTTTCCATCATCCTTTTTATTTTTTTAAACACATTTTTGTCGTTGTTGAACACACCCACTTAGTTTTTCTCTCTCTCACTTTTTTTTTTCACATATAGTACTTTTTTTTAACAGTTCTTTTTCATTTTTTTAAGCACCCATTCACACTGTTTGAGTTGTTTCTATCTCCCTTTTCCTTTCTTTTCAAAATTCATACTTTTTTCTCTCAAAGTACTCACACTTTTTTCCATCAGTTCATTGTCCTTTTTTTTTGTTTTTTTTTTCACGCACAGTTGTTTCTTGTTCTCTCTCTTCCTCTTACTTTTTCATTTTTTTTTTTTAAGCACTCACATTTTTCTTTATGTGCATGCTCCCGGAACACCCTGTCCATTAGAAGGAAGAGGAATAAGGAATATCAGTTCTTTTTTTCATTTTTTTTTTAACCTCCAATCGTACGGCCGATAGTTGCAACCGTTCCTCTGCCTGGGTCCCTTTCTCAGGACAAGTTTCAGGGTTCTCTGTCCCTTGGCTCTCCGTGGTTTCAACAGGCGATCCACCCTTTTTGCTATTCAGTTCTCTCGTCGGCATAATTTTCCTACATCTTTTTAACCACTGCCTTCCCCAAACTACTTGGATTATTATTATTATTATCCTCACTAAAACACATCCCCCAACTGATAACAAGGCTATGGATTTAGTGGTCCAACTCCCCTGGGGAAGAACTTCCCCGTCTATTGTCTTTAGTTGATCAACTAAGTCTTGTAAATTAATTCGTTCTATTTTTTCTAATAGTTGTGGGAGTTTCCTTGCAGTAACATTCAACGACGTTCTAACGAGAGGTTTCCACAAGTCTGTCCAACGAGCCGATGTGATGTTTGAGAGAGCGAGGAAAGAATCTCTAGATTCAAATTTCTCTTCCGCTTGGTAAAAAGGCGGAAGTGTGATAGACGTACCGAAAGCTGTGCACCCCATAGGTAAGCTTATGATAGATAGGGGCGGAGTGGCTGTGATGGTTAGTGTTTGCCTCCCTTTGCATACCTGGGACAAATCTAACTTTGTCTCCAACGCTATCGCCCACACCCCGTCTGACAAGCCTATGGCTTGTGGCATCAATTTGCTTTTTGATACCTGTATGTTGCAGGTTCGTTTAATCTCCTCCTTGTTCCCATTAAATAACCCAAGCAAACAGGTTTGATGCTCTCCAGTGCCATATATAGGACTCCTTGAGGAGCATGTTCCCAGCATGTCTATTCTGCATTTCCCCGCTTCCGCTGCAGTGAGCAGCATGAACTTGGTTCTAGCTAGGTTCAAGGCTATATATTCTGTTTCTATCTTATATTTAGCAATTACTCCTAGCTCCTGTTTTGTTCCAGGGTAGGGGATGGGTAAATTAATTGCCTGGAAAACTTCAAATATACTCCCTCTGTTTAATAGCAGTATTGGTACTAAGGCTAACAACATCGTTTTCTATCAGCGTAACACAACCCAGGGAGCTATAGTAGCGCCATAATTCCATGTTGGGATCAGCGGGCAACCGAAGCCGATGAGGAAGTTCAGTCTGAATCCCCAGCAAGATATCTCTGAGATGACCGGGAGTTACAATACTAGGTGACAGATGTCCTAGGGAGAGCATGTCAAATTGAGCACCAACATGCTCGAGAGACAACTGCATGGACTGCGAGGCCTGTCGCAATCTGTTGATGGCCATGAGCAATTGTAGAAATTGTGCCACAAAGCCCCCGAGTTCCTGCAGCTCGGCCGACATGGAATGGGTCACTTGGCCCAATTCATTCTGTATGTCTAGTACGTTCTTTATCAGCCGATTGATGGTCTGCCTATTTTTTGCCAAGTCTATCCTGGTAACATTTAAAAATGATAAAATATTCCTTGTCTGTTTCTCAAGGCTTCTTTGACCTTCCCCTATTGCTGCTAATTTCCTTCTGATAGTTTCCAAGTCGGCTCCGGTTACCGTTCCAAAAAGCACACTAAGTGCCTTACCTACAATTGGTAAGACTGACCTTTTTTTTTCTAGATTCAAGTAACTTCAGTCCCCCCAGATAGTCTTTCATATTGCCCCAGTGCAACTCCAATGCAATTATTTCCTGCCTAAGCGAATACATGAGGTTATGATAGTTCCCCTTATCAGAGTAATAATTTACAGCTATGTGTTCACCAATTGTTTTTGCTTTCTGTATCTCCAAACCCGGGTTGGGTTTGAAGATACAGAAAGCAAAAACAATAATCCGTTAATAATCCGTTATATGGCTTCAGGTCGATCATCAACGTGATGACCCATTTGATCTGGTAACGACAACTTCCGCAGTCTTTTTGAAAAGGGTGTTCTCGCTATGTCGCAAGGCAACGGTTGACGCAACAAGGACGAGCAGCAACAGAATCCTAACGCTGTCCATCCTGAAACACAATGGGGAGCCCGGTTACGGTAGTGAAAATGAATATGAATAATAGCACCCAACCCCCCAAAAAATTTAGGCTAGGCTAAAATCAATATATCTTAAACCCCATTCTATCTTCCTCTTCTGTTTATTAACCTCCTGAAGGTTTCTATCGATCCCAGAGAGAGAGAGAGAGAGAGAGAGAGAGAGAGAGAGAGAGAGAGAGAGAGAGAGAGTTCTCCGTTCTTGGCTGAAGAAATAGTCCAGCTAGTGCTTTTTCCTAGTTCACTCTCGTCTCGTAACCTAGACTGTATCCTACTCAAGGGCACATCTTCCTCGTCGTCATCACTCCCATTCTCCTCCGTATGAGGGGATTGCTTATTGTTTGACCTTAGTTCTGCCAAAGGGATGTCGTCCTCCGAATCCCACTCTTCGTGGTCCTGTTGAGGCGGATAAGGGTTCTCCCCGGAGTGGCAGTAGCCTACAGTAAATTTTATGAAGGTTCTCTCCGACTCCGAGTCCTCGATATCGGATTCTCGATCTGAGGTGGGAGCCGCCAATGTTGATGGTCTGATTGGTCTTTCACCACTCTCCATCGTGGGTGTTTCCCAGCTTCGGAGTTCAGCCAACTTTAAATCATTGGCATGTGCCCTCCTGATTTTTCCACCAAGCTGGTCCCAAATTACGAATGTAACTGGCCCTGTTTGTTCAATTATTCTATAGTTAAGGCTTCCATTTCAGATCTAATTTGCCTTGTCTAACATGCTTCTTGTAATACACTGGGTCCCCGACTCCTAATTTTACTTCTCGGCGGTTTTTGTTAACAGTGTGGTTCCTCCTCTTTTGAGCCCGTTTAATCCTCCGTTGAGCTTGGACGAAGATTTTGTGTTGTTCGATTATAAGACGATGGTGATCTTCGTCCATGTACCTTCTACGAGGCTTCAACAGTTTATCTACCGGCAGAATCACGTCGCGTCCAAATAGCATATAATATGGCGAGTATTCTGTTGTCTCGCACATAGAAAATCTCACTGCTGCTAATGCTTGACTTAAATACAGATCCCAGTTCTCATCCTCCCCCATGGTTAATTTAGCTAAAATATTACCTAAGGATCGGTGGAAGCGTTCTACCTTCGCGTTGCTCTGCGGGTGGTATGGAGATGTGGTTATGTGCTTTATATTCAAACTGTTGAGAGTCTCCCTCATTATCTCATTAACGTTTTCGGTTCCATTATCTGTCACTAATTCTAAGGGGGCCCCATATCTTGGGAATATCTCCGTCAGAACTAAATTGGCTACCGTCTGAGCCTTTTTATCTTTTACGGCATATGCTTCTGGCCAGTTGGTAAGCCAGTCGACAAAGCTGACTATGTAATTGTTTCCGCGAGGGGTTTTGCCATACGGCCCTGAAATATCTAAGCTAACTTTCTGAAATTGATAGGCTGGAGTGTCCGTTTCCACAAGAGGTCCTATCGTATGGTTATCGGCTCTGACCTGACATGTGGTGCAGCTATTCACATATGCAGTCACTTCTTTGTACAGAGCCGGCCAGTAATATTTCCTACTGATAAGTCCGTACGTTTTATCTATACCCATGTGCCCTAGGGTGTCGCGATGCTGCGATAGTATCCTACTTCGGAGTGACCTAGCTACGTAAAGCCGGGGCGTCACTTCCCCATCTTTGTCGGAGAGATAATATAGTCTACCTTCTTGTATCAGGTATTTTCGTGCACATGCTTCAGTTACCCGCCCCGCCTCTATCGCTTCCTTTAGATTCTTAATTTCATCATCCATTTCGTACTCGCAGAATATTTCGGAGGGTCGGTCCTCTTCACTGTCACTTGAGTCTTCCAGTTCCTCTAAGCCGGTTTGTCTCCCAATTCGCTGAGAGTTAATCACGTTTATCTGGTACGCCCTGTCATCCATCTCCGGTATAATGTTTACAGATTCCTCTTCTAAAGCCCGAGGGATTTGAGACAGCAGATCGGCACATGTATTGTCCCTCCCCGCCAAATATTCTATTCTACAATTATACCCGCTCAATTTAATGGCCCACTGTTGTATTTTTCTGTTGGTAAGTTCCGCTTCAAATAAATACTGTAGCGGTTTATGGTCAGTCTTGATTATAAATTTCGCTCCGCTCAGGTAATAGTCTAGTTTTTGTAATGCATAAACTATGGCATAGGCTTCTTTCTCAATCACCGGCCACCTCTGCTGAGTAGGAGAGAGCCGGTGAGATAAAAAGTAGATGGGTACCTCTTCTGGTATCCCTGGAACGGGGCCATCCTTGTCTGAACAGGGCTAGGTCAGACATGCCCCAGTGCACTGATCACTCGCATCAGTGTACAATATCATTGGCCTATTCAGATCTGGATAAGCCAATAGGGGGACAGCAGTCAGCTGTTCCTTCAGGGCATCAAAGAATCTTTGGCAATCTTCCGTCCATTTGAACCTGGCATATTTTTTTGTCAATGCTATAAGGGGTGTGGCAATCCTAGAGAATCCCGGAATAAACCTTCGGTAGTACCCTATTGCCCCTATAAAGCCCCTAACCTGCCTAATCGTTTTTGGTGCAGGCATTGCCCTGATCACCTCAACTTTATTCATATCTGGTTTAACCCCCTGTTTTTTGATTATGAATTCCAAGTACCTTGTTTCTTTACTCATGAATTGGCACTTAGATAGCTTGATCTTCAACCCATGTTTTCGCAATTGGGAAAAAACAAGCTGCAAGTGCTGAAGGTGTTCACTTGCACTGGCCGAGAAAACTAATATGTCGTCCAAGTAAGCCATTGCAAACTACTGAAATAAGTTGCTGAAAAACTCCTGGGGCATTAGCGAGTCCGAATGGCATTACTCTAAACTGATACAGACCGGCATGGCACGTAAATGCTGTCTTTTCTCGGTCATTTCTGTCTAAAGCTACCTGCCAATATCCTGATCTTAGATCAAGTTTAGAAAAGTAGTTAGATTTTCCCAACAAAGCCAAGATATCATCAATCATCGGCAAGGGGTAAGCCATGGGCTTCGTGATTTTATTTAAGGCCCTAAAATCGACACAAAACCTATGTCCTCCATATTTCTTACTGACTACTACTAATGGAAAACTCCAAGGGGATTTAGAGCGTTCGATCACCCCTGATTCCAGCATATCATTGACTGCATCTTCCACCAGTTGACGTTTGTGTATTGGTGTCCGATACGGTTTTAATTTTATTGGTGGGTGATCCCCTGTGTCAATATTCATCTGCACTGTTTGTGTCCGACCCAAGTCCTTATCGGAGTTAGCCACCACGTCCTTATTCTTAAGTATTAGTCGCCTTATGCTCCCCATGTGTTCAGGCGGTGCCAGTATTTCCTCCTCATTTACTATCGAGTTTACCTGAACAAGAGCTAAATTTCTCCTGCTCATCTGTTGCCTTATGATAGTCGTGGGTGTTGCTCTTCCTATCTCATCCCCTTTCTCTATTTTTATCGTTGTGTTCGTCGTATTTCCTAGCATTATTGGGATGTCATTAGTGTCACTATATTCGACCACTGATTCGTGTTGCGTAATTTCCCCTTCTTCGAAGTAACCTTTATCAGTTGGAGTTACCTGATATATTCCTTGCCTTAGGTTTTCTGCTGGTAACAGCCTTCGGTTACATGCAATAGCCGTGCGCGGCGGCAAAACAATGTCCTTAGCAGTAAGAACGGCCACTTCTTCATCCATCGGAGCTCCGAGAGGAATCTCCTTCCCACCTAACTTTAAGAGGGTTGGATTAAAGCTGCTTTGGGCCTTATTGCTCTCCAACCAATCTCGGCCTAATATCATTGCCTTACAGAGAGTTGGGGCTACATAGAATTTCTGCATAGTGGATACCCCTCCTACACTTATAGGCAGGCATATCGCACCGGTTATTCTTATTTCTCGTCTGTCTGCCTGAATTATCTTTACATCTGCAGATTCGAGTCTCCTATTTTTTTGTTTTAATGCCTTAAAATCTTTTAACCTCAAAATTGATATGCATGTCCCCGTATCTAATAATGCCTGTATGTATTTTCCGCTTAATAGCACATTACAAGTTGCTTCAGTACCTTGGCCGAGCAACCCATAACTTTGGGCCACCCTTACATCTCTCGGGGTGGCCCTTCCGCGTTTCCCGGTTGTCGTTCGGGTTCTCTTCTGGCACGTAAGGGCCCCTCCTGACGAGGACATTCCATCACCAGGTGTCCCAGCTGCCCACATCCCCAGCATCCCGGTTTGCCAGGAACTGGGCGCGATTTTGTCCATCTTCTTTGCGGAGTATAGTTTCCCCAATGGTGATTTGTCTCGCCATACCTCCACCGTCCCCCATTGTTCTGAGAAGGTCCCACATATCTTCCATCATCTTGCCCCCTCGCCCCCCCCACATTTGTTCCCGAGAGGTTGCCAGCCTTTCGTGCAGCCTGAGGCTCTGCTGTGCTGCATTGAATGCCTCTGTCAGAGTCGTTGGGTATGCCCTGGCTGTGTCCTCTCTCACGAACGGGTTTTCGATTGCGTCCGTGAAAAACTCAGCCAGCTGCATCTGAATTACCTCGCCCTCTCGTTGAACTGCGTCCTTATATATATAAGTTCATCCCAACTACATTCTGGATGATCCTCCAAATGTAATATAACAATCTAGGCCCACCCGAGGAAGTGAGGAAGCGGGGGCGTTTTCCGGCCGTTGAAAGGAACGGATGGTTGTTTGACCTTATTTCCGGCAGTAGCGGAAATGGCTACAAGAGGCAAACAGAACAGGTGTCTCTGAGAATTATGTGGGCGTGCGTAGGCGAGGCAAAAAATCGGAAGTACCAGTTTGGAGATAAAAAGACCTCGGGAACGGATTTCAAGACGCAGTCAGAGAGACGAGACAGTCCGGTAGACCAGACCAGAGGAGCAACAGATACGACGACACTCCCCCGTCACCCCGTCAACCCTTAGAAGAGCGCTCTCGCACTCTCTGTTCACTAGGCTACACGGTCCATCGTTCATCAATAAAAATATGTCATATATTTTTATATATACCCGTGTTTGTTGTATATTGCTATATAACACAAATACAGCCCTATATATTCTGATACTACTCCATCTGAGTAGTCGTAGGCCACATTAACTATCACTGCCTGTGAAAGCTTGTGTATTCTACTCTTTTTTTTATGGCCTCAACCCAAACCTGGAATTCGGAAGATCTACCTTTAAATACAGGTATTCTCGACTCATTTGATCCGATAACATGAATTTTATCCATACTAAACTATTACAATTCTAACAAGTGGCAAAAGAAGGAGAAAGAAAAAAAAAATTCAAAACCAACACCAAGATTAGGCCATCAAGAATTTTGAATAGACAAAATAAGGGAGTAAAAGAATTCGGCTTACATTAAGTGGATCAGTGCTTGTTGATTCCGTGTTCCCTCTTCTTTCTTTCTTTCTTTTTAGTGGGTGTGAAAAGTTTAAAGGAAATTCTTCTATCTGGTGAGGTCCCCTGAGTACTTATTTATTTGGTTATTAGTGGTTCTTACTTCAATATTTTTTCCGTTCGTCTTGTTTCGTTTTCTGTCTAGTCGCGTCGGTTGGTTGAAATTTCAAACTTAGCATCCAGTGGCACTTCCGTGGGTTCCAAATCCTGCAGTCACGAGCACCAAATGTAACACCCCAGCGGACCGTCCGAACAATTTCTCCGGCGGCCGTTCTCCACGCTGTGATGTTTGCCGGGAGTTTGTTGAAAATGTCGGAGCCTCAAGCTGGGGGTACAAGATTAAACTATAAGGAACGAACTTCCATAACTTGGATGAGATGAAAGGATGCTTTATTTTGTTTAGAGCTAGCCTTTTCAGTTGGGGGCAGGCGAATGTGACACACAGCTCTAATTCTAATTAATGGAGATCAACAAATCCGAACTGACCGAAACAAGACGAACGGAGATTCCGACTTCAAGCACACGCCCGGCGGAACTAACTTAAAAACTCACAAACTAACTTCTATTTATTTAAAATGTATCCGGAAATCCGGAAATCCGGAAATGCTTTAAACCACCATTTCATCATGTTGTAATAATTTTTATTAATGTATCTGAAAGAAAAAGTAAATTTCTGAAAGTTTGAAATTTTCAAATTTTACGTAATGAATCTTTTGCAATTTGGAGATATTCAAACTCCCAGAATATATTGAAGACCCTAAATTTCTTTTAATAACTAAGTGTTTTCTATTCATACGAAGGGGTTTCAACATGTTTCAGTTATTTTCATTAATTTATCCTAAGGATGAATTAATTTTCTGAGACTTTGAATATTTCAAAATATACCTCAAAAAGTATCACATTTTAGCTGATTTCGCATAATTTTTCAACGTAATTTTCAAAGTTTTTAAACTTCTGTAAAGTATCGAAACCTCCAAAATGTTTTTAAAATCTAAGCGTTTCCTATTGTTACCTAATGTTTTCATGATGTTATAATAATTTTGATTAATTTAACTGAAACATAAATTAATTTTCTTAAAATTTGAAATTTTATTGCATTTTGGAGATATTCAAACTACCAGATAATATCGTAGACCCTAAAATTTTTTTAATATCTATGAGTTTTCTATTCATACCAATTGTTTTCAACATGTTTCACCTATTTTCATTAATTTATCATGAGGAGGAATTAATTTTCTGAGACTCTGAAAATTTGAAAATATACCTAAAAAAAGTAACGCTTTTTAGCTGATTTCGCATAGTTTTTCAACGTATTTCTTAAAGATTTTAAAATTCTGTAAATATCGACACCACCAAATTTAAAAAAAAATCTAAACGTTTCCTATTGTTACCTAAAGTTTTCATCATGTTATAATAATTTTTATTAATTTATTAATTTATACTCAAGGTAAATTAATTTTGTGAATGTTCGAAATTTTCAAATTTGACGTAATAAATATATTGCATTTTGGAGATATTCAAACTCCCAGAAAATATTGAAGACCCTAAATTTTTAAAAATGTCTAAGAGTTTTATATTCATTCAAAGTGATTTCGACATAGTTTCAAATATTTTCATTAATTTATAATAAAAGGATGAATTAATTGTCTGAGACTCTGAAAAATTCAAAATATACCTCATATTGCATAGCTTTTTAGCTGATTTCGCATAGTTTTTCAACGTATATCGTAAAGTATTTAAAATTCTGTAAGTATCGACACCTCCAATTTTTTTAAAAAATCTAAGCGTTTAATATTGTTACCTAATTTTTTCATGATGTTATAATAATTTTTATTAATTTATCTGAAAGAGAAATTAATTTTCTGAAATACTGAATTTTTGAAATTTTACGTAATAAATATATTGCATTTTCGAGATATTCAAACTCCCAGAAAATAATGAAGACACTAAAATGCTTTTAATATCTAAGTGTTTTCTATTCATACCATGTGATTTCAACATTTTTCACCTACTTTCATTAATGTATCCTAAGGATGAATTAATTTTCTGAGACTCTGAAAATTTTAAAATTTACCTCAAAAAGTATCGCTTTTTAGCTCATTTCGCATAGTTTTTCATCATATTTCTTAAAGTTTTAACCTCCTGGAAATTATCGACATATCCAAAATTTATTTAAAATCTAAGCGTTTTTTATTGTTTCCTATTGTTTTCAACATGTTTATTAATTTATCTGAAAGATAAATTAATTTTCTTAGAGTTTGAAATTTTGGACATATTCAAACTCACCCAAAATATTGAAGACCCTAAATTTTTTATATCTAAGTGTTTTCTATTCATACCAAGTGGTTTCAACATGTTTCACCAATTTTCATTAGTTTATTGTAAGGAGAAATTTCTGAGACTCTGAATATTTGAAAATATACCTAAGAAAGTATCGCTTTTTAGCTAATTTCGCATTGTTTTTCAACGTATTAGTTAAAGATTTAATGTTGTTTAGAGTATCGAAAACGCCAAATTATTTTAAAATCCTAACCGTTTCCTATTGCTAACTAATGTTTTAATCATGTTATAATAATTTTTATTAATTTACATGAAAGATAAATTAATTTTCTGAAAGTTTGAAATTTTCAAATTTTACGTAATAAATCTATTGCATTTTAGAGATATTCACACATCCAGAAAATATTGAAGACCCTAAAATTTTTTAATATCTATGAGTTTTCTATTCATACCAATTGTTTTCAACATTTTTCACCTACTTTCATTAATTTATCCTAAGGATGAATTAATTTTCTGAGACTCTGAAAATTTCAAAATATACCTAAAAAAGTATCGCTTGTTTGCTCATTTCGCATAGTTTTTCAACATATTTCTTAAAGTTAAAAAAAATTCTGGAAATTATCGAAATATCCAAAATTTATTTAAAATCTAAGCGTTTCCTATTGTTATCTAATGTTCTCATCATGTCATAATATTTTTCATTAATTTATCTGAAAGATAAATTAATTTTCTGAAAGTTTGAAATTTTCAAATGTTACGTAATAAATCTATTGCATTTTCGAGATATTCAAACTTCCAGAAATTATTGAAGACCCTAACATTTTTTAATATGTAAGTGTTTTCTATTCATACCAAGTGGTTTCAACATGTTTCACATATTTTCATTAATTTATCCTAAGGATGAATTAATTTTCTGAGACTCTGAAAATTTCAAAATATGCCTCAAAAAGTATCACATTTTCGCTGATTTCGCATAGTTTTTCAACGTAATTTTAAAGTTTTAAACTTCAGTAAAATATCGAAACCTCTAAATGTTTTTAAAAATCTAAGCGTTTCCTATAGTTACCTAATGTTATCAACATGACATAATAACTTTTTTCAATTTATCTGAAAGAAAATTAATTTTCTGAAAGTTTGAAATTTTCAAATGTTACGTAATAAATCTATTGCATTTTCGAGATATTCAAATTTCAAGAAATTATTGAAGACCCTAAAATTTTTTTAATATCTAAGTGTTTTCTATTCATACCAAGTGGTTTCAACAGGTTTCATCTACATTCATTAATTTATCCTAAGGATGAATTAATTTTCTGAGACTCTGAATATTTCAAAATATACCTAAAAAAGTATCACTTTTTAGCTGATTTCGCATAGTTTTTCAACGTTATTTTAAGATTTAATCTTCTGTAAAATATCGAAAACACCAATTTTTAAAAAAAATCTAAGCGTTTCCTATTGTTACCTAATGTTATCAACATGATATAATAATTTTTATTAATTTATCTGAAAGATAAATTAATTTTCTGTAAGATTGAATTTTTCAAATTTTACGTAATAAATCTAATGCATTTTCGAGATATTCAAACTCCCAGAAAATATCGAAGACCCTAAAATTTTTTTAATATCTAAGTGTTCCTTACCAAGTGGTTTCAAAATGTTTCACCTATTTTCATTAATTTATCCTAAGGATGAATTAATTTTCTGAGACTCTGAAAATTTCAAAATATACCTCAAAAAGTATCACTTTTTAGCTGATTTCGCATAGTTTTTCAACGTATTTTTTAAAGATTTTAAACGTCTTTAAAATATCAAAACCTCCTAAATTTTTTTTTCAAATCTAAGCGTTTCTTATAGTTACCTCATGTTATCAACATGATATAATAATTTTCATTAATTTATCTGAAAGATAAATTAATTTACTGAATGTTTGAAATTTTCAAATTTTACGTAATAAATTTATTGCACTCTCACGATATTCAAACTCCCAGAAAATATTGAAGACCCTAAATTTTTAAAAATATCTAAGAGTTTTATATTCATTCAAAGTGATTTCAACATAGTTTCACCTATTTTCATTAATTTATCCTAAGGATGAATTAATTTTCTGAGACTCTGAAAATTTCAAAATATACCTCAAAAAGTATCACTTTTTAGCTGATTTCGCATAGTTTTTCAACGTATTTTTTAAAGATTTTAAACGTCTTTAAAATATCAAAACCTCCTAAATTTTTTTTTCAAATCTAAGCGTTTCTTATAGTTACCTCATGTTATCAACATGATATAATAATTTTCATTAATTTATCTGAAAGATAAATTAATTTACTGAATGTTTGAAATTTTCAAATTTTACGTAATAAATTTATTGCATTCTCACGATATTCAAACTCCCAGAAAATATTGTAGACCCTAAATTTTCTTAATAACTAAGTGTTTTCTATTCATACCAAGTGGTTTCAACATGTTTCACCTATTTTCATTAATTTATCCTAAGGATGAATTAATTTTCTGAGACTCTGAAAATTTCAAAATATACCTCAAAAAGTATCACTTTTTAGCTGATTTCGCATAGTTTTTCAACGTATTTTTTAAGTTATTAAACTTCTGTAAAGTATCGAAACCACCAAAATTTTTTAAAATCTAAGCGTTTCTTATAGTTACCTAATGTTATCAACATGATATAATAATTTTATTAATTTATCTGAAAGATAAATCAATTTTCTGAAAGTTTGAAATTTTCAAATTTTACGTAATAAATCTATTGCATTTTCGAGATATTCAAACTCCCAGAATATATTGAAGACCCTAAAATGTTTTTAATATCTAATCGTTTTCCATTCATACCAAGTGGTTTCAACATGTTTCACCAATTTTCATTAATTTATCCTGAGGATGAATTAATTTTCTGAGACTCTGAATATTTCAAAATATACCTAAAAAAGTATCACTTTTTAGCTGATTTCGCATAGTTTTTCAACGTACTTTTTAAAGTTTTTAAACTTCTGTAAAGTATCGAAACATCCAACATTTTTTAAAAATCTAAGCGTTTCCTATTGTTACCTAATGTTATCAACATGATATATTAATTTTTATTAAATTATGTGAAAGATAAATTTATTTTCTGAGAGTTTGAAATTTTCAAACTTTACGTAATAAATCTATTGCATTTTCGAGATATTCAAACTCCCAGAAAATATTGAAGACCCTAAAATCTTTTTAATATCTAAGTGCTTTCTATTCATACTAAGTGGTTTCAACATGTTTCACCTATTTTCATTAATTTATCCTAAGGATGAATTAATTTTCCGAGACTCTGAAAATTTCAAAATATACCTAAAAAAGTATCACTTTTTAGCTGATTTCGCATAGTTTTTCAACGTATTTTTTAAGTTACTAAACTTCTGTAAAATTTTTTTAAGTTACTAAACTTCTGCAAAATTTTTTAAAATCTAAGCGTTCCTTATAGTTACCTAATGTTATCAACATGATATAATAATTTTATTAATTTATCTGAAAGATAAATTAATTTTCTGAAAGTTTGAAATTTTCAAATTTTACGTAATAAATCTATTGCATTTTCAAGATATTCAAACTCCTAGAAAATATTGAAGACCCTAAATTTTTTTTAATATCTAAGTGTTTTCTATTCATACCAAGTGGTTTCAACATGTTTCACCTATTTTCATTAATTTATCCTAAGGATGAGTTAATTTTCTGAAACTCTGAAAATTTCAAAATATACCTGAAAAAGTATCTCTTTTTAGCTGATTTCGCACAATTTTCCAACGTATTTTGTAAAGTTTTCAACTTCTGTAAATATGGAAACCTCAAAAATTTTTTAAAAAATTTAATCGCTTGCTATCGTTACCTAATGTTATCAACATGATATAATAATTTTTATTAATTTATCTGAAAGATAAATGAATTTTCTGAAAGTTTGAAATTTTCAAATTTTACGCAATAAATCTATTGCATTTTGGAGATATTCAAACTCCCAGAAAATATTGAAGACCCTAAAATTTTTTTAATATCTAAGTGTTTTCTATTCATACCAAGTGGTTTCAACATGTTTCACCTATTTTCATTAATTTATCCTAAGGATGAATTAATTTTCTGAGACTCTGAAAATTTCAAAATATTCCCTAAAAAAGTATCACTTTTTAGCTGATTTCGCATAGTTTTTCAACGTATTTTTTTTAAAGATTTTAACTTTTGTAAAGTATTGAAACATCCAAAATTTTTTAAATATCTAAGCGTTTCCTATTGTTACCTAATATTATCATCATGATATAATAATTTTTATTAATTTAATTTATCTCCCAGAAAGATAAATTAATTTTGTATTTTTCTTTCAAAGTATGAAAATCTGCTTCTTTTACATTCTATTTTGCATTTTTCCTTTCAAAATATGAAAACCTGCTTTTTTACATCTTTCAAAATATGAAAATCTGCTTTTTTATCTTTCTATTTTGTATTTTTTCTTTCAAAATATGAAAATCTGCTTCTTTTACATTGAATTTTGTATTTTTTCTTTCAAAATATGAAAATCTGCTTTTTTTACATTCTACTTTGTATTTTGTCCTTCAAAATATGAAAATCTGCTTATTTTACATTCTAATTTGTATGTTTTGCTTTCAAAATATGAAAATCTGCTTTTTTTACATTCTAGTTTGTATTCATTCTTTCAAATTATGAAAATCTGCTTTTTTAACTTTCTATTTTTTTTCTGTCAAATTATGAAAATCTGCTTTTTTACATTCTATTTTGTATTTTGTTCTTTCAAAATACGAGAATCTGCTTTTTTACACACTATTTTGTATTTTTATCATTCAAAATATGAAAATCTGTTTTTTTTACTTTCTATTTTGTATGTTTATCTTTCAAAATATGAAAATCTGCTTTTTGAACATTATATTTTGTATTTTGTTCTTTGAAAATATGAAAATCTGCTTTTTTACATCTTTCAAAATATGAAAATCAGCTTTTTTTACATTCTATTTTGTGTTTTTTCTTTCAAAACATGAAAATCTGCTTTTTTACATTCTGTTTTGTATTTTGTCTTTAAAAATATGAGAATCTGCTTTTTTTATATTCTATTTTGTATTTTTTTCTTTCAAAATATGAAAATCGGCTTTTTTAAATTCTATTTTGTATTATTTTCAATTAAAATATGAAAGTCTGATTTTTTTACATTCCATTTTGTATTTTTTCTTTCAAAATATGAAAATCTGCTGTTTTTACTTTTTATTTTGTATTTTTTCTTTCAAAATATGAAAATCTGATTTTTTACATCCTATTTTGTATTTTTATCTTTCAAAATATGAAAATCTGCTTCTTTTACATTGAAGTTTGCATTTTTTCTTTCAAAATATGAATATCTGCATTTTTGCATAGTATTTTGTATTTTTTTCTTTCAAAATATGAAAATCGGCTTTTTTACATTCTATTTTGTTTTTTTTTCAATTTAAATATGAAAGTCTGCTTTTTTTACATTCTATTTTGTATTTTTTTTTCAAAATATGAAAATCAGTCTTCTTACTTTTTATTTTGTATTTTTTCTTTCAAAATATGAAAATCAGCTTTTTTAATTTTTTTTGTATTTCTTCCTTCAAAATATGAAAATCTGCATCTTTTAAGTTGAATGTTGTACTTTTTTGTTTAAAAATATGAAAATCTGCTTTTTTACATTCTATTGTGTATTTTGTTTTTATCAAAATATGATAATCTGCTTTTTTTACATTCTATTTTGTATTTTTTCTTTCAAAATATGATAATCTGCTTTTTTAACTTTCTATTTCTTCTGTCAAATTATGAAAAGTTATCATTTTTACATCCTTTTTTGTATTTTTTTCTTTCAAAATATGAGAATCTGCTTTTTTTACACACTATTTTTTATTTTTTACCTTCAAAATATGAAAATCTGCTTTTTTAACATTATATTTTGTATTTTCTTCTTTCAAAATATGAAAATCAGTCTTTTTTAGTTTCTATTTTGTATTTTTCTTTCGAAATATGAAAACCTGTTTTTTTTTACATAATATTTTGTATTTTTTCTTTCAAAATATGAAAATATGCTTTTTTTACACCCTATTTTGTAATTTGTTTTTCAAAATATAAAAATCTGCTTTTTTACATCTTTCAAAATATGAAAATCTGCTATTTTTCTTTCAATTTTGTACATTTTTCTTTCAAATATGAAAATCTGCTTTTTTTACTTTCTATTTTGTATGTTTTTCTTTCAAAATATGAAAATCTGCTTTTTTTACAATCTACTTTGTATTTTGTCTTTAAAATATGATAATCTGCATTTTTATATTGAATTTTGCATTTTTTCTTTCAAAATATGAAAATCTGCTTTTTTTACATTCTACTTTGTAGTTTGTCTTTCAAAATATGAAAATCTGCTTTTTTACATTCTATTTTGTAATTTTTCTTTCAAAATATGAAAATCTGCTTTTTTACATCTTTCAAAACATGAAAATCTGCTTTTTTTCTTTCTATTTTGTATTTCTTCTTTCAAAATATGAAAATCTGCTTTTTTTACATTCTATTTTGTATTTTTTCATTGAAATTATGAAAATCTGCTTTTTTAACTTTCTATTTTTTTTCTGTGAAATTCTGAAAATCTGATTTTTTTACATCCTATTTTGTATCTTTATATTTCACAATATGAGAATCTGCTTTTTTTACACACTATTTTGTATTTTATCTTCAAAATATGAAAATCTGCTTGTTTTACTTTCTATTTTATATGTTTTTCTTTCAAAATATGAAAATCTGCTTTTTAAACATTATATTTTGTATTTTGTTCTTTCAAAATATGAAAATCTGATTTTTTTACTTTATATTTAGTATTTATTTATTTCAAAATATGAAAAACCGTTTTTTTACATTCCATTTTGTATTCTTTTTTTCCAAATATGAAAATCTGCTTTTTTTACATTCTATTTTGCATTTTTTCTTCAAAATATGAAAATCTGCTTTGTTACATTCTATTTTGTATTTTTTTCAATGAAAATATGAAAGTCTGTTTTTTTACATTCTATTTTGTATTTTTTCGTTGAAATTATGAAAATCTGCTTTTTTTACATTCTATTGTGTATTTTTTTTGAAAATCTGAAAATCTGCTTTTTTTACGTACTATTTTGTATTTTTTTCTTTCAATATATGAAAACCTGCATTTTTTACATTATATTTTGTATTTTTTCTTTCAAAATATGAAAATCTGCTTTTTTACATCCTATTTTGCATTTTTTTCTTTCAAAATATGAAAATCTCCTTTTTTACATCTTTCAAAATAGGAAATTCTGCTTATTTTCTTTCTATTTTGTATTTTTTTCTTTCCAAATATGAAAATCTGCTTTTTTTACATTCTACTTTGTATTTTGTCTTTCAAAATATGAAAATCTGCTTTTTTACATATTTCATATTCAGAAAATCCGAATTTTTACATTCTATTTTGTATTTTTTCATTCACAATATAAAAATCTGCCTGTTTTACACAATTTTTTTCATTTTTTTTCCAAATAGGAAAATCTGATTTTTTACATTCTACTTTGTATGTTTTTCTTTCAAAATATGAATATCTGCATTTTTGACTTTCTATTTTGTATTTTTTCTTTCAAAATATAAAAAGCTGCCTTTTGACTTTCTATTTTGTATTATTTCTTTCAAAATATGAAAATCTGCTTTTTTTACATTCTGTTTTGTATTTTTTTTTCTTTCAAAATATGCAAATCTGCTTTTTTTACATTCTATTTTGTATTTTTTCATTCAAATTATGAAAATCTGCTTTTTTAACTTTCTATTTTTTTTCTGTGATATTCTGAAAATCTGATTTTTTTTACATCCTATTTTGTATCTTTATATTTCACAATATGAGAATCTGCTTTTTTTACACACTATTTTGTATTTTTTACCTTCAAAATATGAAAATCTGCTTGTTTTACTTTCTATTTTGTATGTTTTTTCTTTCAAAATATGAAAATCTGCTTTTTAAACATTATATTTTGTATTTTGTTCTTTCAAAATATGAAATCTGATTTTTTTACTTTATATTTAGTAGTTTTTTCTTTCAAAATATGAAAAACCGGTTTTTTTACATTCCATTTTGTATTCTTTTTTTTCCAAATATGAAAATCTGCTTCTTTTACATTCTATTTTGCATTTTTTTTTTCAAAATATGAAAATCTGCTTTTTTACATTCTATTTTGTATTTTTTTCAATGAAAATATGAAAGTATGTTTTTTTACATTCTATTTTGTATTTTTTTCGTTCAAATTATGAAAATTTGCTTTTGTTTACATTCTGTTGTGTATTTTTTTTTGAAAATCTGAAAATCTGCTTTTTTTACGTACTATTTTGTATTTTTTTCTTTCAATATATGAAAACCTGCTTTTTTTACATTATATTTTGTATTTTTTCTTTCAAAATATGAAAATCTGCTTTTTTACATCCTATTTTGCATTTTTTTCTTTCAAAATATGAAAATCTCCTTTTTTACATCTTTCAATATAGGAAAATCTGCTTTTTTTCTTTCTATTTTGTATTTTGTCTTTCAAAATATGAAAATCTGCTTTTTTACATTCTATTTTGTATTTTTTCTTTCAAAATATGATAATCTGCTTTTTTACATCTTTCAAAATATGAAAATCTGATTTTTATCTTTCTATTTTGTATTTTTTTCTCTCAAAATATGAAAATCTGCTTTTCTTACATTCTAGTTTGTATTTTAACTTTCAAATTATGAAAATCCTGCTATTTAACTTTCTATTTCTTCTGTCAAATTATGAAAAGTTATTATTTTTACATCCTATTTTGTATTTTTTTCTTTTAAAATATGAGAATCTGCTTTTTTTACACACTATTTTTTATTTTTTACCTTCAAAATATGAAAATCTGCTTGTTTTACTTTCTATTTTGTATGTTTTTCTTTCAAAATATGAAAATCTGCTTTTTTAACATTATATTTTGTATTTTCTTCTTTCAAAATATGAAAATCAGTCTTTTTTAGTTTCTATTTTGTATTTTTCTTTCGAAATATGAAAACCTGTTTTTTTTACATAATATTTTGTATTTTTTCTTTCAAAATATGAAAATATGCTTTTTTTACACCCTATTTTGTAATTTTTCTTTCAAAATATAAAAATCTGCTTTTTTACATCTTTCAAAATATGAAAATCTGCTATTTTTCTTTCAATTTTGTACATTTTTCTTTCAAAATATGAAAATCTGCTTTTTTACATTCTAGTTTTTATATTTTCTTTCAAATTATGAAAATCTGCTTTTTTTACTTTCTATTTTTTTCGGTCAAATTATGAAAATCTGCTTTTTTTACATTCTACTTTTTAGTTTGTCTTTCAAAATATGAAAATCTGCTTTTCTACATTCTATTTTGTATTTTTTTCAATGAAAATATGAAAGTCTGTTTTTTTACATTCTATTTTGTATTTTTTCCTTTCAAAATATGAAAATCTGCATCTTCTACATTGAATTTTGTATTTTTTCTTTCAACATATGAAAATCTGCTTTTTTTACTTTCTATTTTGTATGTTTTTCTTTCAAAATATGAAAATCTGCTTTTTTTACAATCTACTTTGTATTTTCTCTTTAAAATATGAAAATCTGCTTTTTTACATTGAATTTTGTATTTTTTCTTTCAAAATATGAAAATCTGCTTTTTTTACATTCTACTTTGTAGTTTGTCTTTCAAAATATGAAAATCTGCATTTTTACATTCTATTTTGTATTTTTTCTTTCAAAATATGAAAATCTGCTTTTTTACATCTTTCAAAATATGAAAATCTGCTTTTTTTTCTTTCTATTTTGTATTTCTTCTTTCAAAATATGAAAATCTGCTTTTTTTACATTCTATTTTGTATTTTTTCATTGAAATTATGAAAATCTGCTTTTTTAACTTTCTATTTTTTTTCTGTGAAATTCTGAAAATCTGATTTTTTTACATCCTATTTTGTATCTTTATATTTCACAATATGAGAATCTGCTTTTTTTACACACTATTTTGTATTTTACCTTCAAAATATGAAAATCTGCTTGTTTTACTTTCTATTTTATATGTTTTTCTTTCAAAATATGAAAATCTGCTTTTTAAACATTATATTTTGTATTTTGTTCTATCAAAATATGAAAATCTGATTTTTTTACTTTATATTTAGTATTTATTTATTTCAAAATATGAAAAACCGGTTTTTTACATTCCATTTTGTATTCTTTTTTTCCAAATATGAAAATCTGCTTTTTTTACATTCTATTTTGCATTTTTTTCTTCAAAATATGAAAATCTGCTTTTTTACATTCTATTTTGTATTTTTTAGTTGAAATTATGAAAATCTGCTTTTTTTACATTCTATTTTGCATTTTTTCTTCAAAATATGAAAATCTGCTTTGTTACATTCTATTTTGTATTTTTTTCAATGAAAATATGAAAGTCTGTTTTTTTACATTCTATTTTGTATTTTTTCGTTGAAATTATGAAAATCTGCTTTTTTTACATTCTATTGTGTATTTTTTTCGAAAATCTGAAAATCTGCTTTTTTTACGTACTATTTTGTATTTTTTTCTTTCAATATATGAAAACCTGCATTTTTTAATTTATATTTTGTATTTTTTCTTTCAAAATATGAAAATCTGCTTTTTTACATCCTATTTTGCATTTTTTTCTTTCAAAATATGAAAATCTCCTTTTTTACATCTTTCAAAATAGGAAATTCTGCTTATTTTCTTTCTATTTTGTATTTTTTTCTTTCCAAATATGAAAATCTGCTTTTTTTACATTCTACTTTGTATTTTGTCTTTCAAAATATGAAAATCTGCTTTTTTACATATTTCATATTCAGAAAATCCGAATTTTTACATTCTATTTTGTATTTTTTTCATTCACAATATAAAAATCTGCCTGTTTTACACAATTTTTTTCATTTTTTTCCAAATAGGAAAAATCTGATTTTTTTACATTCTACTTTGTATGTTTTCTTTCAAAATATGAATATCTGCATTTTTGACTTTCTATTTTGTATTTTTCTTTCAAAATATAAAAAGCTGCCTTTTGACTTTCTATTTTGTATTATTTCTTTCAAAATATGAAAATCTGCTTCTTTTACATTCTGTTTTTCTATTTTTTTCTTTCAAAATATGCAAATCTGCTTTTTTTACATTCTATTTTGTATTTTTCATTCAAATTATGAAAATCTGCTTTTTTAACTTTCTATTTTTTTTTCTGTGATATTCTGAAAATCTGATTTTTTTTTACATCTATTTTGTATATTTATATTTCACAATATGAGAATCTGCTTTTTTACACTATTTTGTATTTTTTACCTTCAAAATATGAAAATCTGCTTGTTTTACTTTCTATTTTGTATGTTTTTCTTTCAAAATATGAAAATCTGCTTTTTAAACATTATATTTTGTATTTTTGTTCTTTCAAAATATGAAATCTGATTTTACTTTATATTTAGTAGTTTTTTCTTTCAAAATATGAAAAACCGGTTTTTTTACATTCCATTTTGTATTCTTTTTTTCCAAAAATATGAAAATCTGCTTCTTTTACATTCTATTTTGCATTTTTTCAAAATATGAAAATCTGCTTTTACATTCTATTTGTATTTTTTTTCAATGAAAATATGAAAGTATGTTTTTTTACATTCTATTTTGTATTTTTCTCGTTCAAATTATGAAAATTTGCTTTTTTGTTGTTCTATTTGTGTATTTTTTTTTTGAAAATCTGAAAATCTGCTTTTTTTACGTACTATTTTTGTATTTTTTCTTTCAATATATGAAAACCTGCTTTTTTACATTATATTTTGTATTTTTCTTTCAAAATATGAAAATCTGCTTTTTTACATCCTATTTTGCATTTTTTTCTTTCAAAATGAAAATCTCCTTTTTTACATCTTTCAATATAGGAAAATCTGCTTTTTTTCTTTCTATTTGTATTTTGTCTTCAAATATGAAAATCTGCTTTTTTACATTCTATTTTGTATTTTTTCTTTCAAAATATGATAATCTGCTTTTTTACATCTTTCAAAATATGAAAATCTGATTTTTATCTTTCTATTTTGTATTTTTTTCTCTCAAAATATGAAAATCTGCTTTTCTTACATTCTAGTTTGTATTTTAACTTTAAAATTACGAAAACCTGCTATTTAACTTTCTATTTCTTCTGTCAAATTATGAAAAGTTATTATTTTTACAATATCTATTTTATACTTTTTTATTTTTTTCTTTTAAAATATGAGAATCTGCTTTTTTTACACACTATTTTTATTTTTTACCTTCAAAATACTGAAAATCTGCTTATTTTTACTTTTATTTTGTATGTTTTTCTTTCAAAATATACCGAAAAATCTTTTTAACATTATATTTTGTATTTTCTTCTTTCAAAATATGAAAAATCGAGTCTTTTTTAGTTTCTATTTTGTATTTTCTTTAAAAATAGCAAAACCTGTTTTTTTTACATAATATTTTGTATTTTTCTTTCAAAATATGAAAATATACTTTTTTACACCCTATTTTGTAATTTTCCTTTCAAAATATAAAAATCTACTTTTTACATCTTTCAAAAATATGAAAATCTGCTATTTTTCTTTCAATTTTGTACATTTTCTTTTCAAAATATGAAAATCTGCTTTTTTACATTCTAGTTTTTATATTTTTTCTTTCAAATTATGAAAATCTGCTTTTTTACTCTATTTTTTCGGTCAAATTATGAAAATCTACTTTTTACATTCTACTTTTTAGTTTGTCTTTCAAAATATGAAAATCTGCTTTTTTCTACATTCTATTTTTTGTATTTTTTTCAATGAAAACTATGAAAGTCTGTTTCATTCTATTTTGTATTTTTCCTTTAAAAATATGAAAATCTGCATCTTCTACATTGAATTTGTATTTTTCTTTCAGCATATGAAAATCTGCTTTTACTTTTCTATTTTGTATGTTTTCTTTCAAAATATGAAAATCTGCTTTTTACAATCTGCCTGTGTAATTTTCTCTTTAAAACCACAGAAATCTGCTTTTTTGTTAATTTTTGTATTTTTTCTTTTTCAAAATATAGAAAATCTGCTTTTTTTTACATTCTACTTTGTAGTTTGTCTTTCAAAATATGAAAATCTGCATTTTTACATTCTATTTTGTATTTTTCTTTCAAATATGAAAAATCTGCTTTTACATCTTTCAAAATATGAAAATCTGCTTTTTTTCTTTCTATTTTGTATTTCTTCTTTCAAAATACTTAATCTGCTTTTTTTACATTCTATTTTGTATTTTTTCATTGAAATTATGAAAATCTGCTTTTTTTAACTTTCTAGCTTTTTTTCACACTTGAAATTCTGAAAATCTGATTTTTTTACATCCTATTTTGTATCTTTATATTTCACAATATGAGAATCTGCTTTTTGCACACTATTTTGTATTTTACCTTCAAAATATGAAAATCTGTATTTTACTTTCTATTTTATATGTTTTCTTTCAAAAATATGAAAATCTGCTTTTTAAACATTATATTTTGTATTTGTTCTATCAAAATATAGAAAATCTGATTTTTACTTTATATTTAGTATTTATTTATTTCAAAATATGAAAAACCGGTTTTTTACATTCCATTTTGTATTCTTTTTTTCAAATATGAAAATCTGCTTTTACATTCTATTTTGCATTTTTCTTCAAAACCATGAAAATCTGCTTTTTTACATTTCTATTTTTGTATTTTTAGTTGATATTATGAAAATCCTTTTTTACATTCTATTGTGTATTTTTTTGAAAATCTGAAAATCTGCTTTTTTTACGTACTATTTACTGTATTTTTTTCTTTCAATATATGAAAACCTGCTTTTTTACATTATATTTTGTATTTTTTCTTTCAAAATATGAAAATCTGCTTTTTTACATCCTATTTTGCATTTTTTTCATTCAAATATGAAAATCTCCTTTTTTACATCTTTCAAAATAGGAAATTCTGCTTATTTTCTTTCTATTTTGTATTTTTCTTTCAAAATATGAAAATCTGCTTTTTACATTCTACTTTGTATTTTGTCTTTCAAAATATGAAAATCTACTTTTTACATATTTCATATTCAGAAAATCCGAATTTTTACATTCTAATTTTGTATTTTTTCATTCACAATATGAAAATCTGCCAGTTTTACACAATTTTTTTCATTTTTTTTCCAAATAGGAAAATCTGATTTTTTACATTCTACTTTGTATGTTTTTCTTTCAAAATATGAATATCTGCATTTTTGACTTTCTATTTTGTAGTTTTTCTTTCAAAATATAAAAACCTGCCTTTTGACTTTCTATTTTGTATTATTTCTTTCAAAATATGAAAATCTGCTTTTTTTACATTCTGTTTTGTATTTTTTTTTCTTTCAAAATATGCAAATCTGCTTTTTTTACATTCTATTTTGTATTTTTTCTTTCAAAATATGAAAATCTGCGTTTTTACATCTTTCAAAATATGAAAATCTGCATTTTTTTCTTTCTATTTTGTATTTCTTCTTTCAAAATATGAAAATCTGCTTGTTTTACTTTCTATTTTGTGTTTTTCTTTCAAAATATGAATATCTGCTTTTTTAACATTATATTTTGTATTTTCTTCTTTCAAAATATGAAAATCAGTCTTTTCTACTTTCTATTTTGTATTTTTCTTTTCGAAATATGAAAACCTGTTTTTTTACATACTATTTTGTATTTTTCTTTCAAAGTATGAAAATTCGATTTTTTACTTATATTTAGTAGTTTTTTCTTTCAAAATATGAAAACCGGTTTTTTTACATTCCATTTTGTATTTTTTTCCAAATATGAAAATCTGCTTTTTTACATTCTATTTTGCATTTTTTTTTCAAAATATGAAAATCTGCTTTTTTACATTCTATTTTGTATTTTTTTCAATGAAAATATGAAAGTATGTTTTTTTTTACATTCTATTTTGTATTTTTTCGTTCAAATTATGAAAATCTGCTTTTTACATTCTATTGTGTATTTTTTTTGAAAATCTGAAAATCTGCTTTTTTTACGTACTATTTTGTATTTTTTTCTTCAATATATGAAAACCTGCTTTTTTTTTTACATTATATTTTGTATTTTTCTTTCAAAATTTGAAATCCGCTTTCTTACATCCTATTTTGCATTTTTTTCTTTCAAAATATGAAAATCTCCTTTTTTACATCTTTCAAAATAGGAAAATCTGCTTTTTTTCTTTCTATTTTGCATTTTGTCTTTCAAAAATATGAAAATCTGCTTTACATTCTATTTTGTATTTTTTCTCAAATATGATAATCTGCTTTTTTACATCTTTCAAAATATGAAAATCTGATTTTTTTTTCTTTCTATTTTGTATTTTTTTTCTTTCAAAATATGAAAATCTGTTTTTCTTACATTCTAGTTTGTATTTTAACTTTCAAATTATGAAAATCTGCTTTTTTAACTTTCTATTTCTTCTGTCAAATTATGAAAATGTTATTATTTTTTTACATAATATTTTGTATTTTTCTTTCAAAATATGAGAATCTGCTTTTTTTACACACTATTTTTTATTTTTTAACTTCAAAATATGAAAATCTGCTTGTTTTACTTTCTATTTTGTATGTTTTTCTTCAAAATATGAATATCTGCTTTTTTAACATTATATTTTGTATTTTCTTTCTTTCAAATATGAAAATCAGTCTTTTCTACTTTCTATTTTGTATTTTCCTTTCGAAATATGAAAACCTGTTTCTTTTACATACTATTTTGTATTTTTTCTTTCAAAATATGAAAATCTGATTTTTACTTTATATTTAGTAGTTTTTTCTTTCAAAATATGAAACTGGTTTTTTTACATTCCATTTTTGTATTTTTTTTCCAAATATGAAAATCTGCTTTTTTTACATTCTATTTCTATTTGCATTTTTTTTTCAAATATGAAAAATTCGTTTTTTTACATTCTATTTTGTATTTTTTTCAATGAAAATATGAAAGTATGTTTTTTACATTCTATTTTGTATTTTTTTCGTTCAAATTATGAAAATCTGTTTTTTTACATTCTATTGTGTATTTTTTTTTGAAAATCTGAAAATCTGCTTTTTTTACGTACTATTTTGTATTTTTTCTTTCAATATATGAAAACCTGCTTTTTTTACATTATATTTTGTATTTTTTTCTTTCAAAATATGAAATCCGCTTTCTTACATCCTATTTTGCATTTTTTTCTTTCAAAATATGAAAATCTCTCCTTTTTTACATCTTTCAAAATAGGAAAATCTGCTTTTTTCTTTCTTTTGTATTTTGTCTTTCAAAATATGAAAATCTGCTTTTTTACATTCTATTTTGCATTTTTCAAAATATGATAATCTGCTTTTTTACATCTTTCAAAATATGAAAATCTGATTTTTTTTCTTTCTATTTTGTATTTTTTCTTTCAAAATATGAAAATCTGCTTTTTCTTTACATTCTAGTTTGTATTTTAACTTTCAAATTATGAAAATCTGCTTTTTTAACTTTCTATTTCTTCTGTCAAATTATGAAAATGTTATTATTTTTACATAATATTTTGTATTTTTTCTTTCAAAATATGAGAATCTGCTTTTTTTACACACTATTTTTTATTTTTTAACTTCAAAATATGAAAATCTGCTTGTTTTACTTTCTATTTTGTATGTTTTTCTTTCAAAATATGAATATCTGCTTTTTTAACATTATATTTTGTATTTTCTTCTTTCAAAATATGAAAATCAGTCTTTTCTACTTTCTATTTTGTATTTTTCTTTCGAAATATGAAAACCTGTTTTTTTTACATACTATTTTGTATTTTTTCTTTCAAAATATGAAAATATGCTTTTTTTACACCCTATTTTGTAATTTCTCTTTCAAAATATAAAAATCTGCTTTTTTACATCTTTCAAAATATGAAAATCTGCTATTTTTCTTTCAATTTTGTACATTTTTCTTTCAAATATGAAAATCTGCTTTTTTTACTTTGTATTTTGTATGTTTTTCTTTCAAAATATGAAAATCTGCTTTTTTTACAATCTACTTTGTATTTTGTCTTTAAAATATGAAAATCTGCATTTTTACATTGAATTTTGCATTTTTTCTTTCAAAATATGAAAATCTGCTATTTTTACATTCTACTTTGTAGTTTGTCTTTCAAATTATGAAAATCTGCTTTTTTACATTCTATTTTGTAATTTTTCTTTCAAAATATGAAAATCTGCTTTTTTACATCTTTCAAAATATGAAAATCTGCTTTTTTTTCTTTCTATTTTGTATTTCTTCTTTCAAAATATGAAAATCTGCTTTTTTTACATTCTATTTTGTATTTTTTCATTCAAATTATGAAAATCTGCTTTTTTAACTTCCTATTTTTTTTCTGTGAAATTTTGAAAATCTGATTTTTTTTATATCCTATTTTGTATCTTTATATTTCACAATATGAGAATCTGCTTTTTTTACACACTATTTTGTATATTTTACCTTCAAAATATGAAAATCTGCTTGTTTTACTTTCTATTTTGTATGTTTATCTTTCAAAATATGAAAATCTGCTTTTTAAACATTATATTTTGTATTTTGTTCTTTCAAAATATGAAAATCTGATTTTTTTACTTTATATTTTGTATTTTTTTCTTTCAAAATATGAGAAACCGGTTTTTTTATATTCCATTTTGTATTCTTTTTTTCCAAATATGAAAATCTGCATATCTTTACATTCTATTTTGCATTTTTTTTTCAAAATATGAAAATCTGCTTTTTTACATTCTATTTTGAATTTTTTCAATGAAAATATGAAAGTCTGTTTTTTTACATTCTATTTTGTATTTTTTCGTTCAAATTATGAAAATCTGCTTTTTTTACATTATATTGTGTATTTTTTTTGAAAATCTGAAAATCTACTTTTTTTACGTACTATTTTGTATTTTTTCTTTCAATATATGAAAACCTCCTTTTTTTACATTATATTTTGTATTTTTTTCTTTCAAAATATGAAAATCTGCTTTTTTACATCCTATTTTGCGTTTTTTTTCTTTCAAAATATGAAAATCTCCTTTTTTACATCTTTCAAAATAGGAAAATCTGCTTTTTTTCTTTCTATTTTGTATTTTTCTCTTTCAACAAATGAAAATCTGCTTTTTATACATTCTATTTTTTTCTTTTTTCTTTCAAATTATGAAAATCTGCTTGTTTTTACTTTCTATTTTTTCTGTCAAATTATGAAAATCTGCATCTTTTACATTCTATTTTGTACATTTTTTTCAAAATATGAAAAACTGCATCTCTTACATTGAATTTTGTATGTTTCTCTTTCAAAATATGAAAATCTGCTTTTTTTACATTCTACTTTGTATTTTGTCTTTCAAAATATGAAAATCTGCTTTTTTACATTCTATTGTATTTTTTCTTTCAAAATATGATAATCTGCTTTTTTACATCTTTCAAAATATGAAAATCTGATTTTTTTCTTTCTATTTTGTATTTTTTCTTTCAAAATATGAAAATCTGCTTTTCTTACATTCTGGTTTGTATTTTAACTTTCAAATTATGAAAATCTGCATTCTTAACTTTCTATTTCTTCTGTCAAATTATGAAAATGTTATTATTTTTACATCCTATTTTGTATTTTTTTCTTTCAAAATATGAGAATCTGCTTTTTTTACACACTATTTTTTATTTTTTACCTTCAAAATATGAAAATCTGCTTGTTTTACTTTCTATTTTGTATGTTTTTCTTTCAAAATATGAAAATCTGCTTTTTAACATTATATTTTGTATTTTCTTCTTTCTAAATATGAAAATCAGTCTTTTTTACTTTCTATTTTGTATTTTTCTTTCGAAATATGAAAATCTGTTTTTTTTACATATTATTTGGTGTTTTTTCTTTCAAAATATGAAAATATGCTTTTTTTATATCCTATTTTGTACTTTTTCTTTCAAAATATAAAAATCTGCTTTTTTACATCTTTCAAAATATGAAAATCTGCTATTTTTCTTTCAATTTTGTACATTTTTCTTTCAAAATATGAAAATCTGCTTTTTTACATTCTAGTTTTTATATTTTCTTTCAAATTATGAAAATCTGCTTTTTTTACTTTCTATTTTTTTCGATCAAATTATGAAAATCTGCTTTTTTACTTTCTATTTTGTATTTTTTTCAATGAAAATATGAAAGTCTGTTTTTTTACATTCTACTTTGTATTTTTTCTTTCAAAATATGTAAATCTGCATCTTCTACATTGAATTTTATATTTTTTCTTTCAAAATATGAAAATCTGCTTTTTTTACTTTCTATTTTGTATGTTTTTCTTTCTAAATATGAAAATCTGCATTTTTTACAATCTACTTTGTATTTTGTCTTTAAAATATGAAAATCTGCTTTTTTACAATGAATTTTGTATTTTTTCTTTCAAAATATGAAAATCTGCTTCTTGTACATTCTACTTTGTAGTTTGTCTTTGAAAATATGAAAATCTGCTTTTTTACATTCTATTTTGTATTTTTTCTTTCAAAATATGAAAATCTGCTTTTTTACATCTTTCAAAATATGAAAATCTGCTTTTTTTTTCTATTTTGTATTTCTTCTTTCAAAATATGAAAAGCTGCTTTTTTTACATTCTATTTTGTATTTTTTCTTTCAAAATATGAAAATCTGCTTTTTTACATCTTTCAAAATATGAAAATCTGCTTTTTTTTATTTTGTATTTCTTCTTTCAAAATATGAAAATCTGCTTTTTTTACATTTTATTTTGTATTTTTTCATTCAAATTATGAAAAGCTGCTTTTTAACTTTGTATTTTTTTCTGTGAATTTCTGAAAATCTGATTTTTTTTCTATCCTATTTTTTATCTTCATATTTCACAATATGAGAATCTGCTTTTCTTACACACTATTTTGTATTTTACCTTCAAAATATGAAAATCTGCTTGTTTTACTTACTATTTTGTACGTTTTTCTTTCAAAATATGAAAATCTGCTTTTTAAACATTATATTTTGTATTTTGTTCTTTCAAAATATGAAAATCTGATTTTTTTACTTTATATTTAGTATTTTCTTCTTTCAAAATATGAAAAACCGGTTTTTTTTACATTCCATTTCGTATTCTATTTTTCCAAATACGAAAGTCTGATTTTTTACATTCTATTTTGTATTTTTTTCAATGAAAATATGAAAGTCTGTTTTTTTACATTCTATTTTGTATTTTTTCGTCCAAATTATGAAAATCTGCTTTTTTTACATTCTATTGTGTATTTTTTTTTGAAAATCTGAAAATCTGCATTTTTTACGTACTATTTTGTATTTTTTTCTTTCAATATATGAAAACCTGCTTTTTTTACATTATATTTTGTATTTTTTTCTTTCAAATTATGAAAATCTGCTTATTTTACTTTCTATTTTTTTCGGTCAAATTATGAAAATCTGCTTTTTTCACATTCTATTTTGTAGTTTGTCTTTCAAAATATGAAAATCTGCTTTTTTACATTCTATTTTGTATTTTTTCTTTCAAAACATGAAAATCTGCTTTTTTACATCTTTCAAAATATGAAAAGCTGCTTTTTTTTCTTTCTATTTTGTATTTCTTCTTTCAAAATATGAAAATCTGCTTTTTTTACATTCTATTTTGTATTTTTTCATTCAAATTATGAAAATCTGCCTTTTTAACTTTCTATCTCTTTTCTGTGAAATTCTGAAAATCTGATTTTTTTTAGATCCTATTTTGTATCTTTATATTTCACAATATGAGAATCTGCTTTTTTTACACACTATTTTGTATTTTTTACCTTCAAAATATGAAAATCTGCTTGTTTTACTTTCTATTTTGTATGTTTTTCTTTCAAAATATGAAAATCTGCTTTTTAAACATTATATTTTGTATTTTGTTCTTTCAAAATATGAAAATCTGATTTTTTTTACTTTATATTTTGTATTTTTTTCTTTCAAAATATGAAAAACCGGTTTTTTTACATTCCATTTTGTATTCTTTTTTTCCAAATATGAAAATCTGCTTTTTTACATTCTATTTTGTATTTTTTTCAATGAAAATATGAAAGTCTGTTTTTTTCCATTCTATTTTGTATTTTTTCGTTCAAATTATGAAAATCTGCTTTTTTTACATTCTATTTTGTATTTTTTTTTGAAAATCTGAAAATCTGCTTTTTTTCGTACTATTTTGTATTTT
>JBBBDQ010000955.1:1857500-1917568 GCA_037127315.1 Ascarosepion bandense | reverse complement strand
TTTGTGCAGGGTGCCGTCGAGGCCTTTCCAAACATAAAAATGGCCCAAACGGGCACAAATATCTTCCAGCGGCTTTCACATTTCTGTGCCGGGAGGGTCCCCGTCATCCTCCACCCATCTTTATATAGGGCTGTAAAGCTAACCTTCCCTACGGACGTCGGCGGCATTGTCCAGGATTTTATTTACGTCCGATATTGGCACGGGCAACCTTGGACAATCCGTCGGGGTCCCTACTCCCATAGATTTTCGCTCTGTATGTGACCAGAAGTAATTTTCTGCTTTCTCTTTACAGGTCTAAATGATGTCAATTAAGTTAGCCAGTATGAACGTGAAGGGCCTTAGGGATCGGAGTAAGGCTGCCCGCCTGCTTCCGGGACCTCTTGTCCTTCGGCGTGGATGTCGCCGCGATCCAAGAGACTCACTTTGTTTGCAAGGTCGATGCTTGTGTGCTGTCTAACGACTTTGTCGTCTATTCAGCATATGGGAACCGGCTGGCCAGAGGAGTGTCTTTGCTGGTCAAGCGTACCCTGGACGCGAAGGTGGATCTTGTCCATGTCGGTGCCGAGGGCCGGCTGATCGTGGCCGATATTGCAGTGAAAAGCAATGCGTTTCGTCTGGTTGCGGTTTATGCGCCCAACGACCAGGAGGAGCGCGTCTCGTTTTTTCGGCGGTTGGAGCCCTTCCTGGTGGATTCCAAGCGACTCGTCTTAGTGGGGGACTGGAATGCCATCCTGAACCCCAAGTTGGATAGAGGGCGGGGAGCTAGAGGGAAGGAACGTGATCGTAGCTTGGTCGATCTCATCGAGGACTTCGGTCTAGTCGATAGATACCGGGCCGATCACAAGGGCGGGAGAATGTGGACGTGGGCTAATAGTTGGCCTTCTACCAAGGTGGCTAGCTACCTTGATAGAATGTTAGTTCGTGAAGCCGAACTAGATTTCTTAGATTGTCCCACGTTCCACTGGCTAGGTTACTCGGACCACAAACTCGTTTGTGCCCGGGTAAATTTAGAAAATAGGGTTAGAATGGCTGGTTACTGGAAGTTCAACGTGTCCTTACTGGACAGGCGGGACTTCCGGCGCCAGCTAATTAACTTAGTGCAGCGGGCGTTAACTGGGGGAGTCATCGGGAATAAGTGGTGGGATAACCTTAAGGATAGTATTAGGTCTTTCACCACTCAGTTCAGCATTCGGCTCAAACTAGATAAGGCTGACAAGGTGAAGACACTTAGAGCTAACTACTCCCGGGCGGTGGCTGGTGGGGATCCCCTAGAGATAGCCATAGCTAAGGAGGCCGTGGACCGGTCGAATAGCGATCGTTACATGGGCCAGGTAGTTAGACATAAGTTAAGCAAGATGTCTTCCGAAGCTGTGAATATGGGCGCAGAACTGCGCAAGGAAGAAATTCGCCGCGGAGGCGACCGGTACATTCGAGAGGTTCGCAACCCGGAGGGACACACTCTGCGGTCGACTGACGACATGTGCGAGGCGTTTCGGCGGCATTTCGAGATCCTGTTTACCAAGGAGCCCGGTCTCCGTGATGAGGAGTTTCGCAGCTATTTGGCTGACTTCCCCCGGCTTTTGCCGGCTGATGCAGCTAGCTGCGAGGGAGAGATTACGGAGGGCGAAGTCTACGCGGCGCTGAAGAAGGTCGGCAGTGGCAAATCGCCGGGTCTCGATGGTTTGCCCTATGAATTGTACTTGAGGCTGTCGCACATCTTTGTCCCGATTTTGACTGTCGTGTTCAACAACTGGTTCCGGCAGGGGTCCATCCCCAAACGGTTCACCAGGGGTGTGATCACGCTGTTGAGAAAAGGCAAGGGTGTGGGGAGGGAGCTAGAGGGTTACCGGCCCATAACTCTGCTAAACACAGAGTTAAAGATTTTGGCCAAGATCTTGCAAAATCGTTTGCAATTAGTTGCCGAGTCTCTGTTGGGACCTGAGCAGACTTGTGCTGTGAAGGGCCGAACAATTCAGAGCAACCTGCATCTGATACGCACGATCATAGAGGGGATAAAAGACGACGACGAAGCCGCGCTGATCCATTTAGATCAGTCCAAGGCATTTGATAGGGTTGACCATCGGTATCTGGCGGCTGTCCTGCAGGCAGCTGGATTCGAAACCAACTTCCGCCGCTGGATTAGCCTCCTGTATCAATCCCCGACGGCTGTGGTACAGGTGAACGGAAAGTTGTCGGGCGTTCTGGCGCTGTCTAGGTCGGTCCGACAGGGTTGTCCACTGTCGCCCCTACTTTATGCTTTGGCGTTGGAGCCCCTCCTTCGCCGGCTAAGGGACAGGGCGTGCAGTCCGGCCCTACGTGGAATCGCTGTCCCTGGTGGTGCTCGAGCCAGGGTTTCCGCGTACGCCGATGACGTCACTACTTTCGTGTCCTCCCGCAGGGACATCGAGGTGGTACAGAAGGCGCTTGAACGGTACGAACAGGTGACAGGGGCCAAGATTAACCGCAACAAGTCGTCCGGCTTGCGGTTAGGCGCCTGGAAGGGTCTGACCCTCCCGGGGCCCTTCGACTGGACGGACGGCCCGGTCTGCATTCTTGGAGTGTGGTTCGGGCCCGACCTACAGTTGGAGAAAAATTGGTCTGAAGTACTGGCAAAGGTAGGCGCGTCGGCCAAGATTTGGCGCCGAAGGAGGTTGTCCTTAAAGGGTATGGCTGAGGCGTGTGCTACATACGTCTTTCCCATCATCCTTTACCAGTTGTCAGTACTTCCACTTTGTAAACGGCATAAGAAGGCGATCGAGCGTTTGCTATTCTCCATTTTATGGAGAGGACGCAAACACTATGTCGACAAACGTGTCTGTTACCAACGTCCGTGTCATGGGGGCCTGGGAATGCCATACCTGATGGGCCATAAGGTTGCGTCGAGGTTGGTTTTTCTCAGGCGAGCGATTTCCGAAGACTCATTGCTTAGGGGGATAGTGAGGGACATGTTCCCTAGACTTACTATCACTCCCCCCATCTTGAGGCGGTGCCGTAAGCCTCGAGAGCGATCGAGTTTTCTCCTCGAATGTCTGGCGGCCCTGCGGGCCATTCCACGGTCCAGTGACCTTTCACGGCCTAGGAGAGTCTTCTATCGTGGGTTAGTGGAGGGCGTCGCAAAGGATTCACTACGTGATGTGCTGCGCTTGTCGGAGGACGAGTTTCGCTCGTTCTGGTCTTGGGCGCCAGGGAGTGATTATCTCAACAACTCTGAGTTTTCGCTCACCTGGCGATTAGCTCGGAATCGCTTGCCTCTCAATGACATGGCCTTCATATGGGGCCTGGCGGATTTGCCAGATTGTGAACGCTGCAACCTTGGCTTGGAAGAAACGGCTTCGCACGCCTTCTACCATTGTTCGCGGGTTCGCCCTCTATGGGACCGGGTCGGCGAGTTGACTGCTCGTATCGAGCCGCGAGAGCTTGTGCTCATTGATCGTGCATTCGCCTGTGATAATGTGTCGCCCCCGTTCTCTGGGATGAAGCGTATGGTGTTTCTGTCGCTGCTAGCCACGGCTCGAATGGTGATTTGGACGACGCGATTGGAGGAAGTCTTGCGAGGTCAGCGTCTTTCACATCAGGATTTGATCTGTTATTTTGAGCATCAGCTCAAAATAAAGATTAGAACTGATTGGAAACGTTTGACTTCGACAGACTTTAGCAAAAGGTGGGTAAATGTGGCGAGCCTGGTTCGTTTGAACGGGGCTAATCTTGATTTTCTCTTTTAGATCTGCTGGTTACATCGGGGTGGATTCCTCTGGAACCCTCCCCTGGTTAAGCTAGTTCTCTCTTGTGTACCTAGTTAAAGTGAATGAATGTGTTCCTAGCCTGTACCCGGCTTTCTCTTTTGTTATAATCCATGCCGAGATTCCCAACCTCCCCAGTTTGTTTTGGTCTCTTTTTATCTCGGCTGGTTCAGCCTTTTATTGTCCCTTTCCGCTAATTTTTTACCCCCCTCCCCACTCCCTTAGCGAGTGTGCTTCTTGATTTCGCCATTGGGCGGAATACAGCGGCCACTCTTTTTTCTGGGATGGTCGGTTCTTACTAACATTGATTATTATTTTAGTTCAAAATTTGTTGTATTTTTAGTTTATTTTTGGGTTCATCCCCCTCCCATCATTTCATTTTTCATTAAATATTTTACATTATATTGTATATATTATATTGTATATAAATACATTTTTATTGTCACGGGTTAATTTCCCCACTTTTTAGGTGTCCCTTGTAAGTTTCTGGCATTGTGGTGTACGAAGGATTGGGAGTAGATGGATGGGTTCTTTTGGTGACTGTGCAAATTGTAACGAGTGAATGGGTCGTGATAGTGTTTAGCTAGGTATAGGATAGTTAAGTGAGAACCAACCTCTCCCCCTCCCCCTTTTAGGCCTTGTGCCATAATTTTGTAAATTTTACAAATAAATAGTGCCCTGACGAGCCGTTGCTCGAAACAGAGTCGCCGTCGTCTTTTTGATTTATTGCAAATTGGATTATCTACGTATTTTGTTACCCGAAGTTTTGTGAAACTGTGAGTACGTGTTCTGTTACTTGTTTTTGTTCTGTCTTCGTCGCGCGTTTTGAACTTTTGTTGGATTTTTGTGTTTTGTGAGGGGGGGCAAGTCAAGCTATGGCTTTGTCTCCCCAGCCCTCAACTTCTGACGCTGTGCCCACGGTGGCTCCCTCACCAACAGTATGGGTAAAGGCACCAGTGAATAAAGACTGTAACTATTACCTGCAAATGCAGGAGAAATATAAAGACTTCATTTCCGACAATGAATTAATAGTGGTCCCGGAGGTGGTGAATGTTATCGCACCAAGGACAATCTCCCTGCTGACATCTGAGGTCAAAACACGAAAATTTATTAGTGTAAGCAGGGAGAACATGGAAGAGGCTTTAAAAGCCTTAAATATTGTACCCTGTGTCCTGGCGAGAAGGTCCCGTGCTATGTGGGATGTTTTATTGAGCTCGGAGACAGAAGCAAAGAATTTGGCCGGGAATACCTTGGAGGCCAAGGGTATCCAGATGCAGACAGAGTATCTGGGTACTCGAAAAACAAAGATAACGGTTCATGGTGTGCCAGTCGAAATTTCTTGTGACCATATGGGAGCATTTTTTGCTCAATTTGGAGCGGTGGAGGAGGTCGCAAGGATAAATAGTAAGGCCGGTGTGGCCACAGAGGACGTCAACGTCAGCCTGGTCGTGGACAGGCCGAACTTTGTGAAAGTCCCGGATATTTTATTGTGCCGTGGCCGGAAACTTTTTGTTGTGGTAGAAGGGAGGAAGGCCGCACTGCTGGGCGTGTGGTCTGGCCGGACACACATTCAAAATGTGTCCGGCAAGGAAACCGCAAGAGAAGGAGGTGACACCGGCAACACCGCCGGTGGCAAAAGCAACAGTCCCTCCGGGAAAAAAAACCCGAAGGAAAACCCGAAGGAAAACCCGAAGGAAAAGGCGGTGAATGGACGGAGGTGGTCAGGAGGGGGAAGAAAGTTGCTTCCCCTCCTCCACAACATGACAAGACCCCGTCTCCCGAGAAGAAGAAGCCTCGTGGGGAGGCAAAGCAGCAACATCAACAACAGCAAAAGCAACAACAACAAAGTCAACGGAGAGAGCAGCAGCAGCAGCAACAACAAGAAGTAATGGAGGTGGAAATGCCTCCCCCCCGTTCCTTATCGTTGAAGAGAGGACGGGAGGAGGATGAGGAGGTGACCCAAAAAAAGGGAAAGAAGGAAGTGCAGGAACGAGGCAGAGCGGAGAGGGTAAAGGAAATTACCAGAACCCAATCCGCCCCTACATCACCCACCAGAACTGTGTCTCTTGAGGGGAGGAGTAAGTCCACCTCCCCGATAAGAAAAATAACTTCTCCTCCCCCCACACCTCCCACACCCTCCACCCAATCAGAAACTTCCTCCCCTGCAGCTGATATTCCCTCCCCGATTCCATCCCCGAATCCTGAAAAACCCTCCCCGAAACGGGAGAAAAACAAGAACATTTTCGCAAAAGTAGATGTTTGCAAAATAGACAGACAGGCCTTAGAGAGGGACCTTTCTTCTCAGAAGAAGGCCCTCCTAAGGCCTCTATTCAAATTGAAAAACATAGACGGAAAGTCTATCGAGGACCCTGCCAATTTCCCAGGGGCCCCCGGGGTACTGACCTTAATCAGAAATACCGGGGGTAGCAGAACAAAAGCCTGGGAATTTGTGCAGGGGGCCGTCGAGGCCTTTCCAAACATAAAAATGGCCCAAACGGGCACAAAATATCTTCAGCGGCTTTCACATTTCTGTGCCGGGAGGGTCCCCGTCATCCTCCACCCATCTTTATATAGGGCTGTAAAGCTAACATTCCCTACGGACGTCGGCGGCATTGTCCAGGACGGACGAATTACGTCCGATATTGGTACAGGAAACCTTGGACAATCCGTCGGGGTCCCTACTCCCATAGATTTTCGCTCTGTATGTGACCAGAAGTAATTTTCTGCTTTCTCTTTTCAGGTCTAAACGATGTCAATTAAGTTAGCCAGTATGAACGTGAAGGGCCTTAGGGATCGGAGTAAGGCGGCCCGCCTGCTCCGGGACCTCTTGTCCTTCGGCGTGGATGTCGCCGCGATCCAAGAGACTCACTTTGTTTGCAAGGTCGATGCTTGTGTGCTGTCTAACGACTTTGTCGTCTATTCAGCATATGGGAACCGGCTGGCCAGAGGAGTGTCTTTGCTGGTCAAGCGTACCCTGGACGCGAAGGTGGATCTTGTCCATGTCGGTGCCGAGGGCCGGCTGATCGTGGCCGATATTGCAGTGAAAAGCAATGCGTTTCGTCTGGTTGCGGTTTATGCGCCCAACGACCAGGAGGAGCGCGTCTCGTTTTTTCGGCGGTTGGAGCCCTTCCTGGTGGATTCCAAGCGACTCGTCTTAGTGGGGGACTGGAATGCCATCCTGAACCCCAAGTTGGATAGAGGGCGGGGAGCTAGAGGGAAGGAACGTGATCGTAGCTTGGTCGATCTCATCGAGGACTTCGGTCTAGTCGATAGATACCGGGCCGATCACAAGGGCGGGAGAATGTGGACGTGGGCTAATAGTTGGCCTTCTACCAAGGTGGCTAGCTACCTTGATAGAATGTTAGTTCGTGAAGCCGAACTAGATTTCTTAGATTGTCCCACGTTCCACTGGCTAGGTTACTCGGACCACAAACTCGTTTGTGCCCGGGTAAATTTAGAAAATAGGGTTAGAATGGCTGGTTACTGGAAGTTCAACGTGTCCTTACTGGACAGGCGGGACTTCCGGCGCCAGCTAATTAACTTAGTGCAGCGGGCGTTAACTGGGGGAGTCATCGGGAATAAGTGGTGGGATAACCTTAAGGATAGTATTAGGTCTTTCACCACTCAGTTCAGCATTCGGCTCAAACTAGATAAGGCTGACAAGGTGAAGACACTTAGAGCTAACTACTCCCGGGCGGTGGCTGGTGGGGATCCCCTAGAGATAGCCATAGCTAAGGAGGCCGTGGACCGGTCGAATAGCGATCGTTACATGGGCCAGGTAGTTAGACATAAGTTAAGCAAGATGTCTTCCGAAGCTGTGAATATGGGCGCAGAACTGCGCAAGGAAGAAATTCGCCGCGGAGGCGACCGGTACATTCGAGAGGTTCGCAACCCGGAGGGACACACTCTGCGGTCGACTGACGACATGTGCGAGGCGTTTCGGCGGCATTTCGAGATCCTGTTTACCAAGGAGCCCGGTCTCCGTGATGAGGAGTTTCGCAGCTATTTGGCTGACTTCCCCCGGCTTTTGCCGGCTGATGCAGCTAGCTGCGAGGGAGAGATTACGGAGGGCGAAGTCTACGCGGCGCTGAAGAAGGTCGGCAGTGGCAAATCGCCGGGTCTCGATGGTTTGCCCTATGAATTGTACTTGAGGCTGTCGCACATCTTTGTCCCGATTTTGACTGTCGTGTTCAACAACTGGTTCCGGCAGGGGTCCATCCCCAAACGGTTCACCAGGGGTGTGATCACGCTGTTGAGAAAAGGCAAGGGTGTGGGGAGGGAGCTAGAGGGTTACCGGCCCATAACTCTGCTAAACACAGAGTTAAAGATTTTGGCCAAGATCTTGCAAAATCGTTTGCAATTAGTTGCCGAGTCTCTGTTGGGACCTGAGCAGACTTGTGCTGTGAAGGGCCGAACAATTCAGAGCAACCTGCATCTGATACGCACGATCATAGAGGGGATAAAAGACGACGACGAAGCCGCGCTGATCCATTTAGATCAGTCCAAGGCATTTGATAGGGTTGACCATCGGTATCTGGCGGCTGTCCTGCAGGCAGCTGGATTCGAAACCAACTTCCGCCGCTGGATTAGCCTCCTGTATCAATCCCCGACGGCTGTGGTACAGGTGAACGGAAAGTTGTCGGGCGTTCTGGCGCTGTCTAGGTCGGTCCGACAGGGTTGTCCACTGTCGCCCCTACTTTATGCTCTGGCGTTGGAGCCCCTCCTTCGCCGGCTAAGGGACAGGGCGTGCAGTCCGGCCCTACGTGGAATCGCTGTCCCTGGTGGTGCTCGAGCCAGGGTTTCCGCGTACGCCGATGACGTCACTACTTTCGTGTCCTCCCGCAGGGACATCGAGGTGGTACAGAAGGCGCTTGAACGGTACGAACAGGTGACAGGGGCCAAGATTAACCGCAACAAGTCGTCCGGCTTGCGGTTAGGCGCCTGGAAGGGTCTGACCCTCCCGGGGCCCTTCGACTGGACGGACGGCCCGGTCTGCATTCTTGGAGTGTGGTTCGGGCCCGGACCTACAGTTGGAGAAAAATTGGTCTGAAGTGCTGGCAAAGGTAGGCGCGTCGGCCAAGATTTGGCGCCGAAGGAGGTTGTCCTTAAAGGGTATGGCTGAGGCGTGTGCTACATACGTCTTTCCCATCATCCTTTACCAGTTGTCAGTACTTCCACTTTGTAAACGGCATAAGAAGGCGATCGAGCGTTTGCTATTCTCCATTTTATGGAGAGGACGCAAACACTATGTCGACAAACGTGTCTGTTACCAACGTCCGTGTCATGGGGGCCTGGGAATGCCATACCTGATGGGCCATAAGGTTGCGTCGAGGTTGGTTTTTCTCAGGCGAGCGATTTCCGAAGACTCATTGCTTAGGGGGATAGTGAGGGACATGTTCCCTAGACTTACTATCACTCCCCCCATCTTGAGGCGGTGCCGTAAGCCTCGAGAGCGATCGAGTTTTCTCCTCGAATGTCTGGCGGCCCTGCGGGCCATTCCACGGTCCAGTGACCTTTCACGGCCTAGGAGAGTCTTCTATCGTGGGTTAGTGGAGGGCGTCGCAAAGGATTCACTACGTGATGTGCTGCGCTTGTCGGAGGACGAGTTTCGCTCGTTCTGGTCTTGGGCGCCGGGGAGTGATTATCTCAACAACTCTGAGTTTTCGCTCACCTGGCGATTAGCTCGGAATCGCTTGCCTCTCAATGACATGGCCTTCATATGGGGCCTGGCGGATTTGCCAGATTGTGAACGCTGCAACCTTGGCTTGGAAGAAACGGCTTCGCACGCCTTCTACCATTGTTCGCGGGTTCGCCCTCTATGGGACCGGGTCGGCGAGTTGACTGCTCGTATCGAGCCGCGAGAGCTTGTGCTCATTGATCGTGCATTCGCCTGTGATAATGTGTCGCCCCCGTTCTCTGGGATGAAGCGTATGGTGTTTCTGTCGCTGCTAGCCACGGCTCGAATGGTGATTTGGACGACGCGATTGGAGGAAGTCTTGCGAGGTCAGCGTCTTTCACATCAGGATCTGATCTGTTATTTTGAGCATCAGCTCAAAATAAAGATTAGAACTGATTGGAAACGTTTGACTTCGACAGACTTTAGCAAAAGGTGGGTAAATGTGGCGAGCCTGGTTCGTTTGAACGGGGCTAATCTTGATTTTCTCTTTTAGATCTGCTGGTTACATCGGGGTGGATTCCTCTGGAACCCTCCCCTGGTTAAGCTAGTTCTCTCTTGTGTACCTAGTTAAAGTGAATGAATGTGTTCCTAGCCTGTACCCGGCTTTCTCTTTTGTTATAATCCATGCCGAGATTCCCAACCTCCCCAGTTTGTTTTGGTCTCTTTTTATCTCGGCTGGTTCAGCCTTTTATTGTCCCTTTCCGCTAATTTTTTACCCCCCTCCCCACTCCCTTAGCGAGTGTGCTTCTTGATTTCGCCATTGGGCGGAATACAGCGGCCACTCTTTTTTCTGGGATGGTCGGTTCTTACTAACATTGATTATTATTTTAGTTCAAAATTTGTTGTATTTTTAGTTTATTTTTGGGTTCATCCCCCTCCCATCATTTCATTTTTCATTAAATATTTTACATTATATTGTATATATTATATTGTATATAAATACATTTTTATTGTCACGGGTTAATTTCCCCACTTTTTAGGTGTCCCTTGTAAGTTTCTGGCATTGTGGTGTACGAAGGATTGGGAGTAGATGGATGGGTTCTTTTGGTGACTGTGCAAATTGTAACGAGTGAATGGGTCGTGATAGTGTTTAGCTAGGTATAGGATAGTTAAGTGAGAACCAACCTCTCCCCCTCCCCTTTTAGGCCTTGTGCCATAATTTTGTAAATTTTACAAAATAAATAGTGCCCTGACGAGCCGTTGCTCGAAACAGAGTCGCCGTCGTCTTTTTGATTTATTGCAAATTGGATTATCTACGTATTTTGTTACCCGAAGTTTTGTGAAACTGTGAGTACGTGTTCTGTTACTTGTTTTTGTTCTGTCTTCGTCGCGCGTTTTGAACTTTTGTTGGATTTTTGTGTTTTTGTGAGGGGGGGCAAGTCAAGCTATGGCTTTGTCTCCCCAGCCCTCAACTTCTGACGCTGTGCCCACGGTGGCTCCCTCACCAACAGTATGGGTAAAGGCACCAGTGAATAAAGACTGTAACTATTACCTGCAAATGCAGGAGAAATATAAAGACTTCATTTCCGACAATGAATTAATAGTGGTCCCGGAAGGTGGTGAATGTTATCGCACCAAGGACAATCTCCCTGCTGACATCTGAGGTCAAAACACGAAAATTTATTAGTGTAGCAGGGAGAACATGGAAGAGGCTTTAAAAGGCCCTTAAATATTGTACCCTGTGTCCTGGCGAGAAGGTCCCGTGCTATGTGGGATGTTTTATTGAGCTCGGAGACAGAAGCAAAGAATTTGGCCGGGAATACCTTGGAGGCCAAGGGTATCCAGATGCAGACAGAGTATCTGGGTACTCGAAAAACAAAGATAACGGTTCATGGTGTGCCAGTCGAAATTTCTTGTGACCATATTGGGAGCATTTTTTGCTCAATTTGGAGCGGTTGAAGAGGTCGCAAGGATAAATAGTAAGGCCGGTGTGGCCACAGAGGACGTCAACGTCAGCCTGGTCGTGGACAGGCCGAACTTTGTGAAAGTCCCGGATATTTTATTGTGCCGTGGCCGGAAACTTTTTGTTGTGGTAGAAGGGAGGAAGGCCGCACTGCTGGGCGTGTGGTCTGGCCGGACACACATTCAAAATGTGTCCGGCAAGGAAACCGCAAGAGAAGGAGGTGACACCGGCAACACCGCCGGTGGCAAAAGCAACAGTCCCTCCGGAAAAAAAACCCGAAGGAAAACCCGAAGGAAAACCCGAAGGAAAAGGCGGTGAATGGACGGAGGTGGTCAGGAGGGGGAAGAAAGGTTGCTTCCCCTCCTCCACAACATGACAAGACCCCGTCTCCCGAGAAAAAGAAGAAGCCTCGTGGGGAGGCAAAGCAGCAACATCAACAACAGCAAAAGCAACAACAACAAAGTCAACGGAGAGAGCAGCAGCAGCAGCAACAACAAGAAGTAATGGAGGTGGAAATGCCTCCCCCCCGTTCCTTATCGTTGAAGAGAGGACGGGAGGAGGATGAGGAGGTGACCCAAAAAAAGGGAAAGAAGGAAGTGCAGGAACGAGGCAGAGCGGAGAGGGTAAAGGAAATTACCAGAACCCAATCCGCCCCTACATCACCCACCAGAACTGTGTCTCTTGAGGGGAGGAGTAAGTCCACCTCCCCGATAAGAAAAATAACTTCTCCTCCCCCCACACCTCCCACACCCTCCACCCAATCAGAAACTTCCTCCCCTGCAGCTGATATTCCCTCCCCGATTCCATCCCCGAATCCTGAAAAACCCTCCCCGAAACGGGAGAAAAACAAGAACATTTTCGCAAAAGTAGATGTTTGCAAAATAGACAGACAGGCCTTAGAGAGGGACCTTTCTTCTCAGAAGAAGGCCCTCCTAAGGCCTCTATTCAAATTGAAAAACATAGACGGAAAGTCTATCGAGGACCCTGCCAATTTCCCAGGGGCCCCCGGGGTACTGACCTTTAATCAGAAATACCGGGGGTAGCAGAACAAAAGCCTGGGAATTTGTGCAGGGGGCCGTCGAGGCCTTTCCAAACATAAAAATGGCCCAAACGGGCACAAAATATCTTCAGCGGCTTTCACATTTCTGTGCCGGGAGGGTCCCCGTCATCCTCCACCCATCTTTATATAGGGCTGTAAAGCTAACATTCCCTACGGACGTCGGCGGCATTGTCCAAGGACGGACGAATTACGTCCGATATTGGTACAGGAAACCTTGGACAATCCGTCGGGGTCCCTACTCCCATAGATTTTCGCTCCTGTATGTGACCAGAAGTAATTTTCTGCTTTCTCTTTTCAGGTCTAAACGATGTCAATTAAGTTAGCCAGTATGAACGTGAAGGGCCTTAGGGATCGGAGTAAGGCGGCCCGCCTGCTTCCGGGACCTCTTGTCCTTCGGCGTGGATGTCGCCGCGATCCAAGAGACTCACTTTGTTTGCAAGGTCGATGCCTTGTGTGCTGTCTAACGACTTTGTCGTCTATTCAGCATATGGGAACCGGCTGGCCAGAGGAGTGTCTTTGCTGGTCAAGCGTACCCTGGACGCGAAGGTGGATCTTGTCCATGTCGGTGCCGAGGGCCGGCTGATCGTGGCCGATATTGCAGTGAAAAGCAATGCGTTTCGTCTGGTTGCGGTTTATGCGCCCAACGACCAGGAGGAGCGCGTCTCGTTTTTTCGGCGGTTGGGGCCCTTCCTGGTGGATTCCAAGCGACTCGTCTTAGTGGGGGACTGGAATGCCATCCTGAACCCCAAGTTGGATAGAGGGCGGGGAGCTAGAGGGAAGGAACGTGATCGTAGCTTGGTCGATCTCATCGAGGACTTCGGTCTAGTCGATAGATACCGGGCCGATCACAAGGGCGGGAGAATGTGGACGTGGGCTAATAGTTGGCCTTCTACCAAGGTGGCTAGCTACCTTGATAGAATGTTAGTTCGTGAAGCCGAACTAGATTTCTTAGATTGTCCCACGTTCCACTGGCTAGGTTACTCGGACCACAAACTCGTTTGTGCCCGGGTAAATTTAGAAAATAGGGTTAGAATGGCTGGTTACTGGAAGTTCAACGTGTCCTTACTGGACAGGCGGGACTTCCGGCGCCAGCTAATTAACTTAGTGCAGCGGGCGTTAACTGGGGGAGTCATCGGGAATAAGTGGTGGGATAACCTTAAGGATAGTATTAGGTCTTTCACCACTCAGTTCAGCATTCGGCTCAAACTAGATAAGGCTGACAAGGTGAAGACACTTAGAGCTAACTACTCCCGGGCGGTGGCTGGTGGGGATCCCCTAGAGATAGCCATAGCTAAGGAGGCCGTGGACCGGTCGAATAGCGATCGTTACATGGGCCAGGTAGTTAGACATAAGTTAAGCAAGATGTCTTCCGAAGCTGTGAATATGGGCGCAGAACTGCGCAAGGAAGAAATTCGCCGCGGAGGCGACCGGTACATTCGAGAGGTTCGCAACCCGGAGGGACACACTCTGCGGTCGACTGACGACATGTGCGAGGCGTTTCGGCGGCATTTCGAGATCCTGTTTACCAAGGAGCCCGGTCTCCGTGATGAGGAGTTTCGCAGCTATTTGGCTGACTTCCCCCGGCTTTTGCCGGCTGATGCAGCTAGCTGCGAGGGAGAGATTACGGAGGGCGAAGTCTACGCGGCGCTGAAGAAGGTCGGCAGTGGCAAATCGCCGGGTCTCGATGGTTTGCCCTATGAATTGTACTTGAGGCTGTCGCACATCTTTGTCCCGATTTTGACTGTCGTGTTCAACAACTGGTTCCGGCAGGGGTCCATCCCCAAACGGTTCACCAGGGGTGTGATCACGCTGTTGAGAAAAGGCAAGGGTGTGGGGAGGGAGCTAGAGGGTTACCGGCCCATAACTCTGCTAAACACAGAGTTAAAGATTTTGGCCAAGATCTTGCAAAATCGTTTGCAATTAGTTGCCGAGTCTCTGTTGGGACCTGAGCAGACTTGTGCTGTGAAGGGCCGAACAATTCAGAGCAACCTGCATCTGATACGCACGATCATAGAGGGGATAAAAGACGACGACGAAGCCGCGCTGATCCATTTAGATCAGTCCAAGGCATTTGATAGGGTTGACCATCGGTATCTGGCGGCTGTCCTGCAGGCAGCTGGATTCGAAACCAACTTCCGCCGCTGGATTAGCCTCCTGTATCAATCCCCGACGGCTGTGGTACAGGTGAACGGAAAGTTGTCGGGCGTTCTGGCGCTGTCTAGGTCGGTCCGACAGGGTTGTCCACTGTCGCCCCTACTTTATGCTTTGGCGTTGGAGCCCCTCCTTCGCCGGCTAAGGGACAGGGCGTGCAGTCCGGCCCTACGTGGAATCGCTGTCCCTGGTGGTGCTCGAGCCAGGGTTTCCGCGTACGCCGATGACGTCACTACTTTCGTGTCCTCCCGCAGGGACATCGAGGTGGTACAGAAGGCGCTTGAACGGTACGAACAGGTGACAGGGGCCAAGATTAACCGCAACAAGTCGTCCGGCTTGCGGTTAGGCGCCTGGAAGGGTCTGACCCTCCCGGGGCCCTTCGACTGGACGGACGGCCCGGTCTGCATTCTTGGAGTGTGGTTCGGGCCCGACCTACAGTTGGAGGAAAAAATTGGTCTGAAGTACTGGCAAAGGTAGGCGCGTCGGCCAAGATTTGGCGCCGAAGGAGGTTGTCCTTAAAGGGTATGGCTGAGGCGTGTGCTACATACGTCTTTCCCATCATCCTTTACCAGTTGTCAGTACTTCCACTTTGTAAACGGCATAAGAAGGCGATCGAGCGTTTGCTATTCTCCATTTTATGGAGAGGACGCAAACACTATGTCGACAAACGTGTCTGTTACCAACGTCCGTGTCATGGGGGCCTGGGAATGCCATACCTGATGGGCCATAAGGTTGCGTCGAGGTTGGTTTTTCTCAGGCGAGCGATTTCCGAAGACTCATTGCTTAGGGGGATAGTGAGGGACATGTTCCCTAGACTTACTATCACTCCCCCCATCTTGAGGCGGTGCCGTAAGCCTCGAGAGCGATCGAGTTTTCTCCTCGAATGTCTGGCGGCCCTGCGGGCCATTCCACGGTCCAGTGACCTTTCACGGCCTAGGAGAGTCTTCTATCGTGGGTTAGTGGAGGGCGTCGCAAAGGATTCACTACGTGATGTGCTGCGCTTGTCGGAGGACGAGTTTCGCTCGTTCTGGTCTTGGGCGCCAGGGAGTGATTATCTCAACAACTCTGAGTTTTCGCTCACCTGGCGATTAGCTCGGAATCGCTTGCCTCTCAATGACATGGCCTTCATATGGGGCCTGGCGGATTTGCCAGATTGTGAACGCTGCAACCTTGGCTTGGAAGAAACGGCTTCGCACGCCTTCTACCATTGTTCGCGGGTTCGCCCTCTATGGGACCGGGTCGGCGAGTTGACTGCTCGTATCGAGCCGCGAGAGCTTGTGCTCATTGATCGTGCATTCGCCTGTGATAATGTGTCGCCCCCGTTCTCTGGGATGAAGCGTATGGTGTTTCTGTCGCTGCTAGCCACGGCTCGAATGGTGATTTGGACGACGCGAATTGGAGGAAGTCTTGCGAGGTCAGCGTCTTTCACATCAGGATCTGATCTGTTATTTTGAGCATCAGCTCAAAATAAAGATTAGAACTGATTGGAAACGTTTGACTTCGACAGATTTTAGCAAAAGGTGGGTAAATGTGGCGAGCCTGGTTCGTTTGAACGGGGCTAATCTTGATTTTCTCTTTTAGATCTGCTGGTTACATCGGGGTGGATTCCTCTGGAACCCTCCCCTGGTTAAGCTAGTTCTCTCTTGTGTACCTAGTTAAAGTGAATGAATGTGTTCCTAGCCTGTACCCGGCTTTCTCTTTTGTTATAATCCATGCCGAGATTCCCAACCTCCCCAGTTTGTTTTGGTCTCTTTTTATCTCGGCTGGTTCAGCGTTTTATTGTCCCTTTCCGCTAATTTTTTACCCCCCTCCCCACTCCCTTAGCGAGTGTGCTTCTTGATTTCGCCATTGGGCGGAATACAGCGGCCACTCTTTTTTCTGGGATGGTCGGTTCTTACTAACATTGATTATTATTTTAGTTCAAAATTTGTTGTATTTTTAGTTTATTTTTGGGTTCATCCCCCTCCCATCATTTCATTTTCATTAAATATTTTACATTATATTGTATATATTATATTGTACATAAATACATTTTTATTGTCACGGGTTAATTTCCCCACTTTTTAGGTGTCCCTTGTAAGTTTCTGGCATTGTGGTGTACGAAGGATTGGGAGTAGATGGATGGGTTCTTTTGGTGACTGTGCAAATTGTAACGAGTGAATGGGTCGTGATAGTGTTTAGCTAGGTATAGGATAGTTAAGTGAGAACCAACCTCTCCCCCTCCCCTTTTAGGCCTTGTGCCATAATTTTGTAAATTTTACAAAATAAATAGTGCCCTGACGAGCCGTTGTGCGAAACCGCGGTAGGTCTTGGCGATCTTGCGATTTTTTCTCGTGTGTTTTTGCTCTACGTAACTGCCTCCTAGTTAATCCTTTTTGGTTAGTTTAGTATCGAGCACTTTTCTTTCTTTGTGGTTTGTTCCGTTTGAGGGTTTTTTTCTTTGCTGTGAAGTGCTGTATGTATTGTCGGTGCTCCGCAGTTTTCTTTTTTTCCCCCTCGTTGTCCAGAGCTTTATAGCCGAGGGCGATAACGGAGTTAGATTCTGCCGGTTATTCGTGGTTCTTAAAAATTACTTATGTAACATTTTAAGATTTGAATACGTACAGAGTCAATTTTATTATTATATATAAATATATATATATATATATATAGGGGCAAAAAAGTTAAGAGGTAAAGAGTTGGTTTATAGGTTCTATATGTAAATAAGTAGATTTTTAGAAAAGAAGAAAGAAGAAAGACGAAGGAAGGAACCTATAACACTGGGATTAGTATCGGGTACTTAATAGGAGGGTTTAAATTAACTTACTTAAATTAAAATTAAAATTATCGAAAATCACAAATTAAAATGTAACTTCTGATTTTCACTGAAATATTGTAAGGTATTCTAATATCGAGTCATGACTCTCTGTATCTGATTTTCCCCTTTCTTACATTGTGCTGACAAATTCAAATGATTTTTTTAATCTAACCCCATTTGTAACTTCCTGTGTAGGGATATGTTTTTGATCTTCTTCCGGTATAGAAATTTTGTAACATAATTAATAAAGTTTTTCTTTTCGACCGTTGCTGATGAAGCGAGATTTTTCTCGCTGGAATGGCCATCCAACAAAATTAAATTTCGGATTTTTAATAACTTTTTCGGCTAGGTTGAAAAAAGTTTGAATGTAATTAGACACAACAATTGTTAACCAATATATATATATATATATATATATATATATATATATATATATTGGTTAAAAATTCTACTTAAAATAATAAAAGTGTTTAATAACTTGCATATATCTAATAATTTTATGAAAGAATACTAATTAAATGGATATTGAAATAACTAAGTTGATATTTAAATTTTAATAACTAGATATTTAAAAGATTGTATTATGATATTAAGAATTGTATTAGAATATAATAATATAATAGATCTTATAAAAATAATAAAATGAATTTTTAAAATTTTAATAATTAATTAGATATTCTCTTCAGATTAGTTAAATTGAACACAGACATAAATTTTTTGTCTTACCGCATCCATAAATAACAAACGTATTGTTTCTCATATTCAAATAAAAATCATTTTCACAACAATGAGCTAACATTGCCTGATGACAAGGTAAACATCTCGAAACAGAAATTTCCGTGTCGCAATATTAGTTTTAAATAAACAAAAACAAATTTAATTGTATATATATATATATATATATATATATATATATCACGAAATATTTTCTGATTTCTTATTGACCGCTTGTCCCCAAAATTTTCTCAACGTAATACTAATGTTACCATCTGCTATAGCAGAACAATTCCGCATTGGTAAAATGATAACAGAATACTTTCATTATCAATATGTATAGAAGGGCTAAACTTTCTTTTCGTATTTTTTCATTGAATATCACTCATTTAAAGGATGAATACAAAGTCTAATATCTCCCTGTAATGTGTTATTTATTTTTATGTTAAATAAAATTATAAGGTAAAATATTTGCAACGTTACAAAATAACGTTATAGACACCTTGTCATGAGTCGAACAAACGTTTTAGCAACTTCGAAAATTTGAAACCGTGTCATATTCTTAGCTAGATAGATACTAAAAAAAGACATTAGAGAAAGAACGTATATATATATATATATATATGTGTGTGTGTGTGTGTGTGTGTGTGTGTGTGTGTGTGTTTAACGAACCGTTTAGGAGAAACCTAGGTAGGTTCGTCTGGCTCATTAGTTCATATATAGATATTTATATTTATTTATGTGTGTGTATATATATATATATATATATATATATATATATTGGGTGTATTTTGGCATAAACCCAAAATCCTGGAAGATATCTACATTAAATAACTCAAACCTGGTTTGAATACGATAAATTTTGATATCTCCAACTAACATACTCAAATGCCTGTAATCGTATCAGGGACCATAACGCCACCATTTTGTCACTGTCTGCGGCCATTCGCCACGGTAGGGATGGACTTGTCTCTTCAATTTAATTCTCTTTATTGTTAATAACTTAAATGTTCTATGTTTACTGTGTGTTAATATTTATTCTTTGATAATGGCTTATGTGAGCCGAAAGCTTAGACCCGATAAAAATATCAACAATTACTGTGATTTTTTGACGTCTTTCGACGATATCACCATCAAGTATATCAGACGGTACGAACGGATCCTACACAAAATTAATAGACAACACTTGTCTATATTATTCAATGAAACCTGCATTAATATATGTATATATATTAATTATGAATTAATAAATATATAAGAATGCACACATGTATGAAAATATTATTCAGGTATTAATAAAACAATGATCAGTGTAGTATATACAGAGCTAATAATTATGAATTTGCATGTTAATTCAATTTAATACTAATGTTATTTCTCAATTTATCACGAGTAAAATTTAAATAGGCAAAAATTACATGTTGATAATAAAATTTTAATTTTAATTTTAAACTAAAATAAATATTAAATTTGAAAGAGAGGAATTCTGGGAGGCGTAATTCGTAATTATTAGTGCTCATAATTGCGGGGAAGATAAAAAAGGGTTAAAGTAAGGGAAGGAGAAAGAAAGTGACAAAGGTATAGAGGAATTTGTATTTTAACTAGATATTCTTTCTATGGCAGCATCTGGTTATTCACTTTTTTAAGTACATTAGGGTTATTTACATGATTTAAGATGACAAGTTTTTCTGAAAGATAAAAACTACATCTGTATATTTTTCCATTATAAGATTCGGTTTTAACGAGGATATTCAAGGTAATATTTGGGTTATTTTTGTTGTTTTTTTAATATATGGATAAAGTAGTGTTTTTGCTGTATTTTCGGTTGTTTAAAACAACATACGATTAGCGAAATGATACTTCCACTTATTTGCAGCTGCTCTAATATAGAATTTAACATCATCTTCTAAATGGATGCGAGCTCTATAAACAATACTCTCGGACATACACAGGTCATTCAATGGACAGGTCTTATATTTTTGGCAGTTGCAATTATATTTAGAAAAATCACTATTATTTGGAGTAAGGTAACTGCTATTATTCAGGTGAGATAAGTATTTAATTGATATCAAATTATTATGTAGTGAAATATACTTATCTATGTTCTTAACGCGGCAATAACTCCCTTGATCAGTCAGTTTGTAATATACACCTAATGACTGTGTAACGCATGAAATTACGATTCGTTCCAACGACGTAAGCTAATATATATACATATATATATATATATATATATACGAAAAATCTAAAGTGAGTTTTGACTCACTTTAGATTTTTCGTGTGTTTTTGCTCTACTATTGTATTTTAGTACTTCCGTATTGAGCACTTTTTCTTGTGTTTGGTTCCGTTTGGGTTTTTTTTTTCTTTACTGCGGAATATTGAATGTTTGTTCTTGTTCCGCTGGTTTCTTTTTTTTTCTCCCCATTTATCCGACGACTTAGTACGCCGGATTGTAACGGATTTAGGTTCTGTTTGTTAATGGTTTTTTCGAAGGTTTATATTGGCAAAAATTTACGGAGTGCATTCATACAGAGTCTAAGTAGTTATTGTTATCATTATATATATATATATATATATATATATATATATATATATAATAAAACAAATTCCGATGTTAAAATTTGTTGAGAAAATATCTAAGAGAAATTTCGCGTATTATCAGCAACCAATTTATGATAAAAGCCAAAGACTAAATGAAACAAAGATATTTTATCGGCGGAAGTTAAAAAAAAAATTCATCACGGAAAATAATATTTTTCTCTGAGAAATTTATCGTAGAAATGCCCATACAACACATTTGAATATCGGAATTTGTTTTATTTTATAAGTGGCTCTTTAATTTGAATATAAATTGCATTGAGCCCTCCACCTTGATCAGTTTTAATATTAATGGAATTAATATTAATTAGGATCGGGTTTTTGGGATTTACCTACATGCTTTTCCTTTTGGATTAAAGTTATATATATATATATATATATATATATATATATATATCCAGTGGAGAAGATATTTTCACTCTTTAGAGCTTTCGTATCTCCTGTCCTGAAGAAACAAATACTTCGAAGTCACCATAATTCTGCTCAGTTAAGGGACAAACTTATCCACATTAATTCTGTTAACACTTTATTTCTATCTCGATATCGAGCACTTTATGACAAAAAGAACCTTCAGGCTATAAATGCTTTGTATCTGTAAAACTTTGAAAATCACTATTCTTGAACTATACGTGTATTAGTGAGTTAACTGAAAACTGTTCTGGCAGGATATTCATATCGTGAGCAGGCAGATAGTATTTTTATATACGGCCGCGATAACTGTAATAAACCCAAGCTGTATCAGCTTGCGTTTCCAAACCAAAGGCAACCGAGTCATACAAACTTTGTTACTGCTTATCGTCGCGTTATTGAGACATGATCAGTGACACCATGATAAGGGGCACCAAAAACTATGGATTGAAAAAGGCCGAGATCCGTTCGCACGCCTGACCACGGAGAAGCGATTCCCTGGCAGTCGGTGACGATCAAGATGTCACCACACGTCAGGTAGTTCTACCATGTAGTACATCTTATAGTACCGCATGGAGCGTACTTCAAGAGACGATACTCTATCCGTATCATTTGCAAGCTGTACATGTTCTTTTGTCCTCTGATCCCCACGGAATAACCTTTGCCGACGGATGAGTCAAAACTTGGAATAGATAGAATAACAAATTTACAGAGCAAACATTTCGGTCGAATCGGAATCCCCATGTGCTACAGAACCTGTGAGCTATGACAAGCTTTCACAATCAATAACCAGCTTTGACGAGCTATGGCCAGTTAAGAATAGCTTCGTAACCAGTTACCGCGTAATCGGGGGTTGGGTAATCTTTGACTAGTACCCTGAGTGTACGCGCTCAGGTTCCACACGTAAAAAAATCGACCTTTATCAAAACCCGCTCAAGTGAGGGAGTAGGGTATATCTCGGTACAATACAGGTTAGACACCAGCATAATTTTACGAATAATCTTCGCACCGTCCTGCGGCCGTGGCCGAGATAGAACTCACTACACCCCCTCCAGTATTCCCTGTGCATTTGGAATCCTGGCGAAGTTTATAGCGAAATTCATACTCTTGTCAAATAGCTGAATACTTGATGCTGCGCCAGGGCTACCAATGTTTGTTTTTATTGTGACACCAACACTGGATGGGTTGCCTCCAGACCCTATCCTGTTATTTAATCCATAACTGGAGGGAAATGACGGATTAATACCTTTCCCAAGAGTACCAGTGCTTAAGTGAATGCAGGGTACTCAATTTCTCTTTCGAAGCCGACATCCACTGCACGACAACGCACATCCGTCACTGAACGCTTACAGCGACTGGTCTTCCCCAAGCGGTCACCCATCGAAGTACTGACGAGGCTCAGGTTGCTTAACTTCGGTGATCGAACGAGAACTGGTGTATTCAACGTGATATGCGGTAAGCTAGGGTGGCTGGATATGAAGAATAATATGGGGGCTGGAATTGTAGATGACTGTCTGGTAGATCTATACGTTCTCCCAACAACGTCTTATAGGAGCGGTCTACAGGTATGTACCTCTGGATTTATACATGCTAATATAAAGATGCATGTGATTCATGCATGACTTCCAGAAAACTTTAGTCACATTTTTCGCGATGCATTGGATGACGTCTACCATGAAAGATAGATTGGTAGTTCCATCGCTTATACTCTACCCCAACCTCAATCTTTTGTATTTTTATCTGTAGAGCTACCTAAAATTATTAGTTTATGCAACAGACATTAATAATGCAGAGACGTTTCATCAATGTGTCATGAGGAGAAGTGCTGTGAAACCGTTGGACACCTTGTGGGAATATTTCAAAGGGCCCGCCGGTCAATGATCCTGCCAGTGTATGCGTCCGTAGAAGCAAGCGGAGGACATTTTGAACATTTGTTTTGAGTTTTTATGTAACAGTGGCCTTTTGGTGATATGTTTATATGTTTATATTGTTTTGATGTCAGAAACCCGCCATCAAATTTGTAAAAGTATTTTTGATACATCACCATCTCTCTCTCACACCCTCCTCCACCTCTCTCTCTCTCTCTCTCTCTCTCTCTCTCTCTCTCGATAGATAGATAGATAGATAGATAGATTTTTCCTCAATCGAAGTAGTTAAGTTCACACTTCTTCCCGGTGTTTTGAACAGGAGTAGAGCATTTTCCTTTGTTTGCAGTTTAGAATTGGGTTTCCTGTTCCTTCTGATATTTCAACTTTATCCTTCTGACGTCTCCGTCTAAACTCTGAAATCACATTTGCTATTTATTAATATTACTCAAGAGGATTAGATAGGTTCATTCCTTCATTCTTGTTTAGGATTAGATTCTGTTTCCTTTTGAATTCTGTTTCTTTTGGGTAACCCACTTCGGTCTTAGGGGCGTTATGGCCGTGCTTGAACTGAATTCATTAGAAAACGATAAATAGATCAGCCGACAGATGCATATTTATAATATTGGCAATTCAAAATGTATCCAGTGACCAGAATATATGCTATATAATGCTAGAGTGCATATAGATAAACATGACTCTCCATAATTCCGGTTTCTTATTTTTCTAAGAAAAACTCTTGTCCTTTTTCTCACAGTTGTTTGTTTTGATGGACTTTCTTCAGCCATCTATTTATTCAAAAATATATTAATAGCAGTTTTACTGTTTCTTTCTTCATTATTTCTCTCAGACTTTTTAACTTCTCCTTTATTTATTGTTATCAGTAATTTTTGTTGTTACTATACTTCCTTGTTACTCCCATATCAGTCAATATCTTCTGAGAATCTATCAAAGAAACCATGTCTTACTTGGTGTATTAATGTTGGGAGAAACAACAAACCGACAGAGACGATAGAAAACGAAATAACGCTACCTCGGTAACACCTAACCGATAGAGACTGTAGGTAACGAAATAACGTTACCTCGGAAACACCTATCCCATACAGACGGTAGGTAACGAAATAAAGTTACCTCGGAAACATCTAACCGATAAAGATGCTAGATAAAGAAATAACGCTACCTCGGAAACTCCAAACCGATAGAGGTGGTGGTAGGTAACGAAATAACGCTACCTCGGAAACACCTAATCGATAGAGACGGTAAGTAACGAAATAACGTTACCTCGGAAACACCTAATCGATAGCGACGGTAAGTAACGAAATAACGTTACCTCGGAAACACCTAATCGATAGAGACGGTAAGTAACGAAATAACGCTACCTCGGAAACACCTAATCGATGGAGATGGGAAGTAAGGAAATAACTCTCCCTCGGAAACACCTAACCGATAGAGAAGGTACGTAACGAAATAATGCTACTTTGGAAAAACCTAATCGATAGAGACGGTAAGTAACGAAATAACGTTACCTCGGAAACACCTAATCGATAGCGATGGTAAGTAACGAAATAACGTTACCTCGGAAACACCTAATCGATAGAGACGGTAAGTAACGAAATAGCTCTACCTCGGAAACACCTAATCGATGGAGATGGGAAGTAAGGAAATAACTCTCCCTCGGAAACACCTAACCGATAGAGAAGGTACGTAACGAAATAATGCTACTTTGGAAAAACCTAAGCGATAGAGACGGTAGATAACGAAATAACGCTACCTCAGAAACACCTAAGCGATAGAGAAGGTAGGTAACGAAATAACGCCACCTCGGGAACCAAGCAAATATAGGAACAATACCGACTTCACATGACACCGAGTCTCGCCAACTGCTGGTTTTGTCACTACTTTTATTGGCATGAGGCATCTCACAAAAACCTATATCTTGACCGATTGTAGAGAACTCCATATATAGACATGCCAAGCTGTCCCGCTGCTCACGGGGGATATCCAGGATGTAACTGGTGTTGTCCACACGGAATCTAGGACCTCCGTCTGTACTAACGTGCGTACGTTACAGTTATTTATGGATGTAAGAGGAGGTGTAAGACTATGAGGAGATTATGTAAGATAGTTAACCGTTATCTCTAAACTAGAAAAAGTTGTTATTTCAGTGATTGAAGAAGCATCTCTACGGGAGTAAGTTTTGCAAAGTAGCAGATTTGGGGATTAAACAGCACTTCTGCCTTACCATTTGTATAAGAGAGAATGGATGTGGTTCTTAATCCTTTACTTAGTTTCTGAAAAGTTTCTTTCACTAGTCATACAAGCCTTCGGATTTTCTGCACCAGACATTTTGTCGTTGATTTCTGCACTAACCAGGTCAGGTTTCTGTACCTGTTTGATTTTGGCGTTCTAGATATTAACTCTCTATTTGTGCTGCTTCAGTTCAAAAAGTACTACGAATATTGTAATTCAATAAAAGAAGAAAAACAAAAATTAAATTACGAAAAAAACAACACACACAACCCTAGAAAAATGTATGTTACATGTGCGTATATACGAAAATAAGACGAAGTCTCTCGGCCAGCCACCATGGTTCCCAGCCGGTAACCAGTCAGATTGAGTGACTTATAGAGAGGAAGTTGCGCAGACTGCACACTTTGTTAGCCATTTTCATGCATCACTTCTGTTACTTCTGCCTCCGTGTTCGTCAGTTATTACCGCCGGTTGGTTGCTTCAGAAGAACTAGTCGCGATCTTCCGATACACAGTTGGTCCTCTCCCTCTTCGCTACTGCCAATCCGTTTTCCACGAAGGCCGTTCGTTTTCGTATATTTCCCACATCATTTTTGAGTTACTATCATGTGAGTAGACACACTTTTAACATTTGTTCACACTTCGTTGGCAACGGACCACCATTTATTTAATTTTGTTTTATTCTTTGCCGCATCACAGAAGGGTCGAAGTTGAGCAATAAAATTCCGACCTTTTCTTCGATTTTTATTCGGTAAATTTATGGATATTTACACCGATAAATGGTCAATGAGATTTTCGCGTACATCAACGTTAGTATTACTTTTTTTTTGTGTCCCCGGCTCAAGAAAAAAAATGTTACTTGCTTCCTTTTCTCCTCTTCTGACAGATAGATAGAAAGGTAGAGAAAGAGAGAGAAAAAGAGTGAAAAAGAACACGATTCTAATAAACAGAAGCAGTTTGTGATAGAAAGAGAAAATAAGAGACCCTTTGCAATTAATAAAGAGACAGTGAGAGAAAAGAAAAATACATTTAAATAGAAACCTTCAGATAGATAGAAATAGTATGAGGTAGAGTGAGTGAGTGAGTGAGAGAGAGAGAAATACAATTTTAATGGCTAGAAACAATTTAAGATAGAGAAAGAGTGAGAGAAAGAAACTAGAAGAAACAAAAAGAAAAATACAGATTTTAATAGGTCAAAACAGTTTTGAGAGATACAGAAAAAATGAAATATATATATAAGCAGAGATAGATCGATAGATAGAGAGAGAGAAAGAGATTTTGGGAAAAACATAGATAGAGTGAGAGAGAGAAATAAATATTTTAATGGACAAAAACAGTTTAAGGAGGGAGAGATATAGAAAGAGAAAGACCGAGAGAAATATAAACAAAAAAGAAACAAATTTGAATAGATAGAAAGTTTGAGAGAGAACGATAGCGTGAGACAGCCAGAAATAAAAAAAAGTAAGCATACATTTTTAATAGATATAAGCAGTTATAGATAGATAGATAGATAGATAGATAGATAGATAGATAGATAGATAGATAGCCAAAAAATGACTGACAGTGGTATAGGGACTGAGACAGACAGACAGACAGATAGATAGATAGATAGATAGATAGATAGATAGATAGATAGATAGATAGATAGAAATAGACTGACATAGAGAGAGAGGTAGATATTCCGGGAGAGATATATTTATGCAGTGTGATTTTTATGAGTTTAACAAATTGAAAAATATCCCAACGATACATCAGTTGAAAGATAGTGCTGCGCCAGTATCTTAATTGTGTGTGATTTCTTGCCTTGAAATCATCATGGAAATCTTTGTGTTCTGTTCAATGATAATGGTAAATAAAAGCAGACTTCTTATAATGAAACATTAGGCAATAATTGACGAAGCAACCAGAATTATATCGGTTGAAATTCATAAGATCTTCCTTTTGAAACATTTTGTTCAAGAAAATAGATTACTTAAATCCAGTAGATGTTAGCACGCTTTCCACTATTGATGGGGGTTTCCGTCTGAAGATTTTACTTATACTGGTGTCAAACGTCATCATTTTCATTATGCCATTATGTTCCTATTCGTGTTTTATGCAGTCCTCGTCGCTATCAAGTAAAGTTTCGATAAATCTACGCAAGTCTTTAATCGAAAATAGAGACTAAGAAATACCCTAGTTTGTGTATCGTTATCTTTTACTTACATTTAGTGTTTTTGCCTGCACTTTCCTGTTTAAAATTCCCTGTTCGTATAAGTATGGTTTCTATAAAATGAATTGCGCGTATTTTATCAAGAGGAATAACTCTTATTATTTTGTAAAATGTGATATCAAAATTCATTCTTACATTGAAAAAGAAAAAGAGGCATTTCAAAATCTATACAAAGAAACAGGAAAATTTCGATAGAAACAAAGAAAATTAAGCTGACATTTTCTGTAATATCAATCATCTAGTTAATGCTAAGAGATTGCTTCGCAGATCAATGGAGACCAAATGAATCTGGTTCTACAGAAGGATGTTGAGGATACCATAGACGGAGCATGTAAGTGAGGATGAAGTCTTAAGAAAACTGGAATGAAAGAAAAACTTATGCTCAAAATCAGAAAGAGGCAACCAAAATTTCTAGGAAACATAATTAGAAAGGTAGGCTAGGAAAATATGACACTCACAGAGAAAGCAAAATGGACAGAGGGAGACAACGAATAACCTACCTGACGAGCTTGTGTGAATCGATATTGTGACCAGGAGTGGGAGGAGTGATAAAAAAGGTTACTCTGAACTGCAGTGGATAGGAAGTCGTGGAGAGACATGATCGCCTCTGTTCCAAAGTGACGCGGCATATAAAAGAATATAACGAACTTCTGGGCCGCAACCTTTTTTTTAAAGGTCGTGTGTAAACAAAAACACGTGATTTACTTTCACGCGTGACTCAAACATAATTCCAACACATAGATCTGAATCCAATAATATAATAGAATAAATAAACATGAAATCGAAAATGTGGTGGAAAAACTTGAAGCAACCAAAATGTGGTTCTATAGAAGGATGTTTAGAATGCCATCGAACAAGACGAAGTTTTGGAAAGGGAACGCAAACGAAAAGGAAACTTATACTTAAAATTTTCTGGGCCACGCAATGAGCAAGGAGGGCTTAGAGAACTTATACTCACAGGACGGACAAAGGTAAAAAGAAAGGGTAAAGCAACACGTGACATACTTAAAGGCCTTGAGCAAGTGGATGAAAGAGCAGGGTTTAGAAGAAAAAACAAAGAAAAGTATTATGAGCTACAAGTGATTAGGGGATGTTGAAGGAAATGATCCACTATCTCCTGAAGGAACACGGGGCATACAAGAAGAAGAACTGAATCTAACATGTTTAATTTATAATAATGCTTTTCTCAGTCTGAAGAAGCTTTAGTATTTTCTATTTGTTCTCCTTTATATATATATATATATATATATATATATGAAATGATTTGTTTGAACATTATTTTTGATCGATACTCATATTTATGTAGATAGTCTTTTTTTTAATTAAACAGTATTATATATTCATATCTACTGGATATAAATATATAACACTGTTTAATTTTTAAAAAAAACAGAATATCTACTTAAATATGATTATCGATCAAAAATAATGTTCAAACAAATTAATTCAAATTGTCTGTTGTTTATAACCAAGTTTCGTTAATCTTCGTTAATCCCCGTAACATGTTTACATTTTTTGACATTACGATACATGTCAGAGCAGATATGGTTGTTGCGATGAATCGAAAATTGTGTTATATAGGCTTGATTAAAACCTCGTTTAGAGTGGAGGTCATTCGTGGTGGAGAGGTTTAAGACGTTGCTAGATCAAATGGTAGCTTCCCCTATGTGGATAGGGGTCGTAGGTTCGAATCCTGCCGAATGACACGCATTTTCCTAATAAAGATTTATCGTAAATAAGCAGACTATTAGATATAAATATATAATACTGTTTAATTAAAAAAGCAGTATATTAACTACTTAAATATAAGTATCGATCAAAAATAATGTTCAAACAAATCATTTCAAATGGTCGGTTGTTTATAAGCAAGTTTCGTTAATATATATATATATAAAATAATGACAAATCCGCAAAAACGGGCATGATCATTCAAAATGTTTATCTAATTAATATAAAAATATTGACTTCTTCTTTTCAGAAAGTAGGCGGTCATGGCTTTCCACGTCTCCCTATCCCTGGTGGCTCTTAGCAAGCTTTCTCCCGTTACACCAAGCAACCCCTGTTCTGTCATCCACATGCTCAAGCCCTTCAAATATGTTATCCGCTACTTTCCCCTGTCTCTTTTTCACTCTATCTGACATGTTAGTATCAGGTTCTCCAAGCCCTTCTTTCTCATTGCATGAACTTTAGTTGTCTTTTCCTGATGCCCATTCTTAATTTTCTTTTAGTTTCCATCCTTGCCAAAACCTCATCATTGCTCACATGCTCGATCCATGATATCCACAGAATCGGTCAGTTGCTTCAAGTTTTTCTTTCATCTTTGATGATATTGTCCAGCATTCATTGCCATATAGAAGAACGAACATTCCATAACAATCCAGTACTCTTTTCTATGTTTCAAGTGAAATTTTCCTGTCTCAGTCTCTAGAACACGTCCTTCACCATGCCAATTCGCCTTCGAATCTCTGTGTCGCTGGGTTTTTGAAAATAAATTATTGACTAGTTAAAAATGTATAGCTCAATGGATATTATCCAAAGCAATATTATATATAGCAAAAAACTCAATGCATAATAAAAACATTATAAATCCGAATTTATTTCGCCAGTTGTCTAAAACATGACTGTCTCATCAGACTACAAAAATCAATTAGTTTAATTTCATTCAAATTATTAAAAAGAAAACATATAGATTATCACACAGAAGAAATATTGGTGTTAGGTGAAGGTTAGAGAAGTATACATTTCGCACTGAAGTAGCGATTGTACCGGAAATGTCACAAAAATAACAAAAGTACATACACCAACCCACACATATACAAAAAAAAAATAATAAAACGAACGACAATCTAATATACAAAAACAACACAAGTGAATAGATATAACCACACACAATCAGAAGCACATAAACATACACCTAAAAGGCCCATGCATACGCAATGTATACACTAAATACACACAAAACTAAAAATAAGACATGTAATTACAAAACGGAGAAATTTCAAAAACAAACGTAAAAAAGAAAATGAGCATATATATAACTGAATGAAAATACAGTTGCAAATAATTAACAATCCCAAATAATTAAAAATCAAAATAATATTAATAATATAGAAAAATAAAATAAAAAAAGAAGATTCACAATAGAAAACAGCTGAATTTGCTAGAGGATTACTTGTAAGTAAAGATCCAGTCCTATAAACAGATAATTTAAATTTGTTTTTCGGTCAGTATTTAAAAATTATTATAACAATCACCAAATGCAAATTCCTCCTGTAATTATAGAATCAAGGATAGCTGTCCAGTTGGAGGTGTATGTCTGAAAAAGTAATATACCAAGCAACTATTTCCCTATAGAACATGATAAAGAAAACAAAAGTATATTTTGGAATTTCTGCCAGAACTTTGAAACAGATTTTATAATCGTAGGTAGTCTTTCTTCTTTAATTTCTCGTTTTAAATGAGTGCTGAAATAAATTGGGAGGATTTAAAACCTTTATGTATATATATATATATATATATATATATATATATATATATATATATATATTGTAACTAAGTTGTTGAACTCGTAGGTTTATTAACCTTTTGTTCATGCATTTACTTTTATAAAGAGTACTCGATACAAATATAGAGCGTTATACTGTAATGGTTGAATTTAAAAATATTGTAAATACCATTACAGTATATATATATATATATATATATATATATATATATATGATCTTAGCGTAACTGAAAATTTGGAGGAACCTGCAGACGTTGATGATGACCAAATCAAAATGCAGATTAAAATTAACCAGTTTACGGGACATCGCTTGTATAACGCATATGTGCTTTGAATTGCCTTTGGATGTGTGAATTACTAGGATGTTTTCATGCTTCAATATTTAAAGGAAAAAAATGATTAATGTGCCGGATTTCCAGTTGTAATTTTCTGCTCAAATGCAAGAAACATTCCCCGTTCTCCGAAAAGAATGATCACAAGCGACGAATAAGGAAATGGATATTTTTATGACATGATATAGAGAAAATGATTCTAGACATAAAGAACTGAGCTTAACAACTACCAGAAAGTGATCTACATATGAAACTGGTGCATCTGTCTATGTGATTAGATTTGAATTTCATTTGGTATTACGAGCTCTTTTCCCAAAATCAGACACTGTATTCAGAGAAATACTGTTCGATATTGGACCAATTAAAGTAGCGATCGATGAAGAAGTCATTCGGAATGGTATTGTCATTCAGAAGTTCGGTGCCAGACCTAACGTTCCTTTGTAGGTTCAGCGGAAATCATTAAAATTTCACTTATCTTATTAACCCTGTTTGATTCAACTGACATTGTACCTTCGGATTGCCACATATTTCGATCCCTAAAATATTTATGTGAAAAACTTAGTTCCTTGTATACCTTAACAAAAAATCAGATAATTTCGCTACCAAGAAAAGTGCGAAATTTGATGAGGACGGAATCATGAAGCTGCTTTATAGATGGTGGAAGGTAGTTATTATGTACATTCATGTGTAATAGCTGTAGCTATTTAGACACTTAGTGACTTCATATTTAATTGAGTTAACTCATCTCCCTGTACTAATGAGGCTTTATGCCTTTATTTCTCTTGTACTTCTGGGATTTTTTGTATATCTCCCTCCCTATGCCTAAGAGATTGTCTATCTATGAGAGATCGTTATCTTTTTTGCTTTTTTTTTTTAGGAGTGTTCCTCCAAAAAATGTCCATTCTGCTTCCGATTTCATTATCCTGTTTGTTTTGCTTTCAAATGGCACTTTCGCTTTCATTACGTTCCCTGTACACTTTTTCATTGCTATCATGTTACAATCTAATTTGGTCTGCATGCGCTAATATCCAATTTTGTGGGGGCTTTTCGATCTTTCAGCATTTGTTATTGACCTTAGCAACAATCTAGGAAGAAATGTTTCTATTTTTTTTGTCCTTTATAAACATGTCTTCTGTCTGTTTTAACAGTTTGCACCACCATTTCAGCTAATCTGTTTAATTGCAGATGGTGTTTTTTTTTTTTCATCCAGTTTGGTTGAACAGATTGCATAGTTCCTCGTAACAGAACTCTGGAACGTTGTCGGATACTATTATTTCTGTAATTCTTAAAAATATGACCCTTAACGCTTGTTTTCATGATTGAACTTATTTTGATGGACACCTGTGTTACTTCTGGCAAGTGCCCCCTAGCCTTTTTGCTTAAACGTTATTCCTCAATGAATATCGTCATAAATGTTTTTTCATAATTTTGATTCCTTTCTCATTTTCAAAAGTCAGTCAGTCAGTTAAGTGCCATACGCGATACACGCTTTGGGCGATCATGTCTCCTTCGAGACATGAGTTACTGGGCAGAAGATTATCCTGCAATAGGTTGCCATTGCTTTCTGCGGTAGACTGGTTGCCAGCTAAGGCTACAGAACCCAGTCTGTCCTACTATTTAACCAATAACTGGAGAGAAAAGACGGATTAATATCTTTCCGAAGGGCATTTGTGCGAAAGTGAATACAAAAATTTCAAGTGGAATTCGAACTTGACTCCCCAAGTTTTCGCTCCACTGCACCACAACGATTAAACCTCATTCTCGACAAAGCATTTACATGCGGAATGGTATTGTTTTTCTCGTACCGAATATCAGGTCAGACTACATTAGCATTTACTCGCAACTTAGAATTTTAGACGACGTTAGCTTATGAAGTTCCTCCCTAGGATTAAATATGAATTCTAAAGGAATTTCTTTCCCATCAGCAACAGACAAGCTCTATTGTTCCTCCATATTATGACCAATGTTTTTTTTGTTTTTTCTTTTCGCAATATTTCAGTAGTTTGATTCAGTGTTTGACAATTTTCTTGAAATATACATAATAGAATGACCATCCTGATAAAATATTCTCAAAATCGTGTGTCAGCTGTTACTAGTATTTCCTTTCTAAGGTCTAATATTTTTACAACTGGCTTCTTTACCAGAACGGCTATTAAATGCCACTTGTTCTTTTGTCCAAATAAATTCCATATTTTTCCTTAAAGCAGCAGAATATATCGTCTGTAGAAATTTTAGAAAAACCATAAGATTCCAATTCTTTTTTGATCCTAGATACTTCGATTTCAAATACTTTGTCAATTAACGCTTAGTCTGGTGATATGTCTTCGTTAGATATGGAGTTTCCCAAAGATTATATTTTTTAGTGGTGTGCCTACATTTTCTTTCGTTAATCCAGCATTGTTTTTATTTATTCAAAACTCTACTGGTTTTCCTTTTTAGTTTTTCGTCTTTAATAGCGCCAATACAAATGTCTTCCGGGCAGAATATTGTTTGTTTTTTTTTATATATCGCTGCCAATAATTTGCTCTATAGACCTTTGAAAAATTGCACTTGCAGCGGCATTCTTTTCCATCGGAACAATCTTACCGGCGGATTTATTGTTGTGATTTTTTAAAGTTTTCGAGTATTCATGTTTTATTATTATTATTATGTCATTTTTCATCATATTTCGATTTCTGTTTTGGTCTCACTACCAACCAAGTCTGCGGGGAGACCTAAGGCAGGTAGTGGCGTGTTGTTATGACTCCATTTCATGTTTTTCTATCTTCCCTATCATCCCTAGCATTACATAGATAAAGTTTTCCTTAGTGTGTGGGCTGTACTTAATAAGACAATTTTTTGTATATCTCTTAAGCTGGGATTTCCAGGGATTCTTTCAATGTGTTGTTTTGTTCCATTTTTTATCATTCCAAGTGCACCTACTATTACTGGCACAACTCTTGTTTTCAATTTCCACATTTTTTCTATTTCAATTTCCATGTCTTTATATTTTGACAGTTTTTCAAATTCCTTGATTGCTATGTTACAATCCGCTGGACAAGCCATATCAATTAATAGACAAGTTTTTTCCTTCTGGTTTTTAACAATAATGTCTGGCCTGTTTGCTTCAATTTTTCTGTCTGTGTAGATGGTGTAATCCCATAGAATGGTTACATCTTTCATTTCTGTAACCGGTGCTGGGTGATGTTCATACCATTGTTTGTTTACAGCTTTTCCATAATGTTTGCACATTGCCCAATGTAAATATTGCCCAACTCTATCGTGGCGATTTTTATATTCATTTGGAGCAAGCACAGAACAGCCTGAGATTAGGTGGTCTATTGTTTCTTGGTGTTTATCACAAAACCTGCATTTTGGTTCCATATTATTATGCATAATATTTGCCTGAAATTTTCTAGTGAAAAGACTTTGGTCTTGTACTGCAAGAATAAAGCCTTCAGTTTCAGACTTTAATCCAGATGCACGTAACCATCGATGAGTATTAACTTTGTCAACATTGGATTTATTGGCACGTTCTGGATATTGGCCATGCAGAGGTTTGTCTTGCCAGCGTTGTTTCATCTGTTCAAGAGCTTTATCTTTGTTATTATTATTATTATTATTATTATTATTATTATGTCATTTTTCATCATATTTCGATTTCTGCTTTGGTCTCACTACCAACCAAGTCTGCGGGAAGACCTAAGGCAGGTAGTAGCATGTTGTTATGGCTCCATTTCATGTTTTTCTATCTTCCCTATCATCTCCAGCATTACATAGATAAAGTTTTCCTCAGCGTGTGGGCTGTACTTAATAAGACAATTTTTTGTATATCTCTTAAGCTGGGGTTTCCAGGGATTCTTTCAATGTGTTGTTTTGTTCCATTTTTTATCATTCCAAGTGCACCTACTATCACTGGCACAACTCTTGTTTTCAATTTCCACATTTTTCCTATTTCAATTTCCATGTCTTTATATTTTGACAGATTTTCAAATTCCTTGATTGCTATGTTACAATCCGCCGGACAAGCCATATCAATTAATAGACAAGTTTTTTCCTTCTGGTTTTTAACAATAATGTCTGGCCTGTTTGCTTCAATTTTTCTGTCTGTGTAGATGGTGTAATCCCATAGAATGGTTACATCTTCTATTTCTGTAACCGGTGCTGGGTGATGTTCATACCAGTGTTTGCCTACAGCTTTTCCATAATGTTTGCATATTGCCCAATGTAAATATTGCCCAACTCTATCGTGGCGATTTTTATATTCATTTGGGGCAAGCACAGAACAGCCTGAGATTAGGTGGTCTATTGTTTCTTCGTGTTTATCACAAAACCTGCATTTTGGATCCATATTATTATGCATAATATTTGCCTGAAAGTTTCTCGTGAAAAGACTTTGGTCTTGTGCTGCAAGAATAAAGCCTTCAGTTTCAGACTTTAATCCAGATGCACGTAACCATCGATGAGTATTAACTTTGTCAACATTAGATTTATTGGCACGTACTGGATATTGGCCATGCAGAGGTTTGTCTTGCCAGCGCTGTTTCATCTGTTCAAGTGTTATTATTATTATTATTATTATTATTATTATTATTATTATTATTATTATTATTATTATTATAAGTAGTGGGGAACAATAAAAAATTTCTTTTCATGTTATATGCAGTCCTCGTTGCTATCATGCAAGCGTTTGAAAAATATAATAATGTCTTTCAGAGAAAAATGAAACTGGGATATTTATACTTGTCTTGTGCGCCATTCTTTTTTACTTGCATTTAGCGTTTGTGCTGATGTATTTTTTCTTGTAAGATTACCTGCTTGGGTGATGTAAAAATAGTATTTCAATTGAAGATAAAAAGAAAATCTTCGAATGGTTGTTCTCACCCAATATCGTTTTAAATTAGATTTATTAAATCTGTATATTTCTGAGATTTATATTATATATTTATAATATGAGCTCTGGTAAAAATTCTTTCGGAGACATTATGTTCATACGTTAAAAAAATCACTCGCTAATATTTCCAAGGACACATGATTCACTGAGTTGGTTGATTGATCCATAAACTGACTTGACCCAAAGAGTTGCAAGTTCCTAGAAAACAAAATTTGGACAGGTTAATTAACAAGGGGAAATAACTTAAATAACATATCAATAGGTATTTGATAGCATGCTGAATCTAAATAAATTTTAGAGAATAATTTCACAACCGCAAGGATGTTCAAAACTCATTCTAAATCTGGGATAGGATATATTTGCATTTAATCTGCCTATATATGCCTACTTTGTTGTTACCACAAATGTGCAGATCCCCATATTTCTTTCTTGAAATTACTTACGTGGCGGCCCATTTGCTCCCTCCAAGCGGAATTTGTTCAATTAAACTTTGTTCTGGTATTTATTATTGTTATGTTTTAGCTTTTCTACTAGTATTGGTAGTAGATGGACTAGCACTTTTGGGGCTTGAAAATATGAGAGAAGATATTCTCCTTTAGTCCTAACCTTATTTCATACTTTTTAGCGTCCCAGTTTCTTCTCCCTTGAATTTTCTCACTAATTTTGTCGAACAAGTCTTGTCCTGTTAGACCTGGATTCTTTTTACAATTTGCTTTGATAATTGGTAATACGTCAAACTTGTTTTTTAATTCCAGGTAATTTTCAAAATAGCGTAATGTTTTTATCACGGATCCGTCAAATTGATTCAATTTAAACTTGTTTTTCTGATTTCTTTGAACTTCATTCACTAACTTATACAAAACTGTTGTGGGTATTAAAGTCATATCACTTCCCTTATTTAGTTGCATGTCTAATATAACATGACTGATTTGGATTTGCAAAAATACTTTCATTTCCTTTTTCTTTTTTCAAGAAAAGACGTCCATATTTATTTCTTCCTCATTTTGTTGGATCATCTCTAGTTTGGGATTTACATATACGTTTGAATTTATTCATTTTGAAACATTTTTCATACTTTTATTGTATGCCAGAAATTGTTTATTTTCTTTTTGATGTTTATAATGATATTAATCTTTATCGCGTCTGTATCCATATTCTCTACCAGATCCGTAAGTTTTGTTGAATTAGATTTTTTAATCAGTTCGTATTGCTTAACAAATTCGAGGCACTGTTCTCATGAAAACTCCCCATCTGTGACTGCGTTAAAGTCATTTGTTGATACACCTCATTTTGAAAACCGTTCACCAATATCATTTTAATCAAATTTCGACTGACTAGTTTTCCGATCTCTTTTTCTCAAACTCATAATATTTGACAGCCTGTTTCAAAGAAAGAACATATTCAGTGACTGTTTTATTCAATTTTTGAGAAATATTCATAAACTTAGCTCTCTCTACATGTACGAGCTTTTTGTTAGGTAATATTTTTTACTATTTGCTGACTTCTCGTTAAACGGTTTTTCCTCCAACTGTATTGCATGCACTTTTATTGTTACTTTTATAATAGTCAACCAGCCTGCAGTTGCTAAGAACAGATTAGTTATCCGTTTTCTTCGACTGATTTCTGTTTTGTTTACTCTAGCCTTACCTGCTAGACCTCTAAGTCACGCTTGTCTATCCTCGTAATTATCAAGTGATAATTGTTTAATCGTTTATTTAGATATTGGCAACGCCGTTGTTATCCACAGGAATTCGTAAGCACTCAACAATATTTATTGAAAAAATATGACACAAGGCCAAAAATGGGCATAGGAAGGTTGGTTTCTCTCTTTCTTATACTTAATGTTATCTAAGCACAGTCACTAACCCAAATATACCGTAGTACTCCTACATGTATGCAAACGAAAAATAAACTTTTACTTTGCATCAGGAAGAGTCAGCTAAGGTTTCTGAAACCCTCAATAAAGGAAGAGGGCTTGAAGAATCTTCTACTCACAAGACGGATAGAAAGAAAGAGAGACAGAGGAAAGCTGTATGAGACATACTTGAAGGCTTTAGAATTCAATCTGTGCTACTATTCAACCCATAGCTGGGGAAAGATAGATGGATATTAGTGCGTAATTAAAAAAAAAAAGAATTCGACGGAAACTAGAACTCGGCTCTCCGATTTCTCATTTCGAGTCTATATTCATTACACCACAACGAATATCCATGACCGTCTCTTTTCTAAAGATCTTGGGTATGATGCTAAAAAGCATCCGTCAGCAAGGCTTCTGATTGGTAGGTTGTGAGGAGCATGAAACTACCTCGTAATTGCTGTTGTTCCCAGGTCCACCCTGACCCAGAGTGGTAGCACCTGTTTGGATACCAGCTATGGGCAAATAGTTAACCCCCAAACTGGGGTCAAAACACTATGAAAGTATATAAATAGACTTTTATAGAAATATATACATAGAAATAGATTTTTATAGAAAGATATACATTTTTGAAGAAAAAATATTACCAGCAATACATTTTTGATGGAAAAAAATTATTACCAAAATACATTTTTAAAGGAAAAAAGAAACATTGCCATAATAGATTTTGAAGGAAAAAAATATTACCAGCAATACATTTTTTAATACAAAACTAGAAGACATCTTCAGTTTTATAAAATAAAAAAATAATCAAAATTTAAATCAACTTTCCCACTATAACAGTAAATTAAAAAATACCTAAAAAAACTCTACTTTTTGGCATTAAATAACCCACAAGAGGTTGATATGCCATTAAACAAAACTCAAACTCATTTCTAAAGTAACATTCGGCATTCATGGAATGAGCAGTCACACTTCTATCAGTTGAAATTCATATGATCTTTCTCTGAAAACAGTTTTTCAGAAAAATAGTCTTTTCAGGACCACTGTTATTGCTGTTTCGAGTATTCATGTTTTATTATTATTATTATCATTATTATTATTATTATTATTATTATTAGAAGTAGTGGAACAATAAAAATTTCTTTTCATGTTATATGCAGTCTTCGTTGCTATCATGCAAGCGTTTGAAAAATATAATAATGTCTTTCAGAGAAAAATGAGACTGGGATACTTGTCTTGTGCGCCATTCTTTTTTACTTGCATTTAGCGTTTGTGCTAATGTATTTTTTCTTGTAAGATTACCTGCTTGGGTGATGTAAAAATAGTCTTTCAATTGAAGATAAAAAGAAAATCTTCGAATGGTTGTTCTCACCCAATATCGTTTTAAATTAGATTTATTAAATCTGTATATTTCTGAGATTTATATTATATATTTATAATATGAGCTCTGGTAAAAATTCTTTCGGAGACATTATGTTCATACGTTATTTCCAAGGACACATGATTCACTGATTAAAAGAGTTGGTTGATTGATCCATAAACTGAATTGACCCAAAGAGTTGCAAGTTCCTAGAAAACAAAATTTGGACAGGTTAATTAACAAGGGGAAATAACTTAAATAACATATCCTGTGAAATGAGAACGATCTACCCTAATGACTAAATTAAGGGTTCGGTTCGAAATTCCACAATATCACCTGAAGAAGGTCGAAAAGTCGTGAATATGGCAATAAAATAAAAACAGCAGTCTGAACAGTGTAAATAGTGTAGATTATTTCCCCTTCTTATTTTGTCGGGTATAAGATAAGTCTAAAATAAAGCTCTTGTAATAGTTCAAAATATGTCCGGTTGTCGTGACACGTCCTTTGAACTACATTATTTTAGAATAATATACTTGTCAGAATTAAATATATAACTGTATTATTATAACAGCGTAATATTGCTACCAGTTAGTTGTGTCGGTTTTAGTGAAACTCTAGAATTTTTTCATAGTTTTCATATTATTTGTATTTTTGGGTACATACCTTCTCTCGACTGGTTAGAAGTACCTCGTGAATATCTTATTTAATTATATTACACGCTTTCTTCTTCTTCTTCTATGTGCCCTGTCTTTTCAAGACGGAGGCGATTATGGTTTTCCAGGTCTCCCTATCCCTGGTGGCTCTTAGTATGCTTTCTACTGTTACACCACGCAAAACTCGTTCCGTCATCCACCTGATCAGGCCCGTCAAATAAGTTGTCCGCTCCCTTCCTCTGTCTCTTTTCCCTTCTATCTCGCCTGTCAGTATCAAGTTCCCCAAGCCCTCCTTCATCATTGCATATCCCAGGAACTTCAGTTGTCTCTACCTGATGCACAGTATTAATTTTCTTTTGGTTGCCATTCTTTCCAACACCTCATCATTGCTCACATGCTCAGTCCATGATATCCGCAGCATCCTTCTGTAGAACCACATTTCCGCTGCTTCAAGTTTTTTCCTCATCTTTGATGATATTGTCCAGATTTCACTGCCGTATTGAAGAACTGACATCACACAGCAATCTAGCACCCTCTTCTTTGTTTCTAGTAAAATTTTCCTGTGTCTTAGGACTTTACTCAACATCTGGAATGCATCCTATGCCATGCCAATTCACCTTTGGATCTCTGTGTCGCACTTTCCATCTCCTGTTAGAACACTTCTTAGGTATTTAAATTTTTGTACTGGCTTGATTCTAGTCTTCCCCATCTATACGCATTACTAAACCAAAAACATTCAGGCTTTGCACAAGTCGAGCTCGAAGTATATTGGAATAATTTGGTAGTCTCTGCACATTGCTATTAGCAACTCTTGCAATAGAAAAGCAAACGATGAAAGATAAATTGTTATCGGCTGAATGAAAGCGAATATGCTTCGTCTGTAAAGATTGGAATGTGTCCTTTTTTTTAATCCCATATATTTATTTTCTCATGTTTTGATTACTTCTGATTGCAATTTATGCATATGTCGAATAGCCTGATTCATCACCATCTTCAGAAAATATACTATTTGTAATATCTGTGTCGCAGACGGTGTTCACAAAACTGGACATAAATCGCCGTTGGGAAATTGTTCGATCATGTTAAATTTAACGAAAGGAATTCAAAACAAACTGAAGAACTAGTAAAGAAAGAAAACCTATAAGAGCCAGAAGGAATAAAAAAAATAGTAAAATTAATTAGGACATGTCAACAACAGCGGCGGTAGTTGTGGCACCCTAATCAGTAGGCACTATTACAGGACAATAGCCTAGTAAGTAAAAACGGTGGTTTATGAATTTAGTGATACAGTAGTCGTGAGTTCAATCTCTTGGTCAGGCAGTGTGTACGAACGAGAAATAACATAACAGTTCTAAATAAAATGTGCGATAATGAGAACAGTCTTCCTCCAAAGATTAAATAAAGGATTAAGGTTGGAACTCCCTATATATATTTAGTTTAAATGAAATTAAATATTTATATTGAGTGGCCTTTGGGTCTTATATTGAGTCAGCATTCGTACAAATTTTAAAAAATCGGTTCGTTTTTTGTCACACACAATTTATTTTCTTTTAGGAGGTTTCAGGTTTATTTTGCTACACTTGGTTGAATAATTTTCTCAGGGAACTAATAATACCTTAGAGTAGTTGCGCCTAAATGAATGCAAGGAATTCAACTGGAATTCGAACTCGGCTCCCTGTTTTCTCGTTCCGAACGGATATTCACTGCACCCCAACGCACATTCTCACATAAATTTAGTATACCGTAAAACTATATTTCATCATATTTAACTTCTTATAAACAGTAGAACTCTTTCGCTACATTTATCACCCATCATGGACAGAGAAAAGTTTAGCCTTGTATTTTTTTTTGTAAGATTACCTGCTTGGGTGATGTAAAAATAGTCTTTCAATTGAAGATAAAAAGAAAATCTTCGAATGGTTGTTCTGACCCAATATCGTTTTAAATTAGATTTATTAAATCTGTATATTTCTGAGATTTATATTATATATTTATAATATGAGCTCTGGTAAAAATTCTTTCGGAGACATTATGTTCATACGTTAAAAAAATCACTCGCTAAAATATGTGCATTTTATTGCAGAAGGCAAGAAACCAGAGAGCCGAGTTCGAATTCTAGATGAATTCCTTACATTCACTTACGCGCAAATACCATTTGGAAAGGTATTAGTCTGTCTCTTTTCTCCAGCTATGGGTCAAATAACGAAACAGATTGGGTTTTATAGCCTTGACTGGTAACTGGTCTACCACAGAAATTAACGGCAACCTACTGCAGGGAAATCTTCCGCCCAGTCAGTCATGTCTCATTCAAGACATGATCACCGAAGCGTGAATCATGTATGGCACTTAACTGACTGATTCCCTAAAAACATGCCTAAGATATCACCATCCGCGATCAAGCTAAAACAATTAGAAAATATAAAAACTTTTACAAAAAAATGAGATAAAAGGTTCATTTATTTCTAAAGCAAGAATATAACACAAATACCATACTCAAGGAAAAATACGGCTTTAAATGAAAATCATATTTCCAACAAAACAATGAACTGGACAACTTCAGAAATGACTTGACTAACTTAGTAAGAATCATAAAACTTTAAAAACGGAAAGAAAACTTTAAAAAAAAGTCTAAAGGACGATAACGTATATATCGATATTTATCTGCCTCCCCACTTGAAACAAAATGTGGCACAATGTCTTTTAAGTATGAATAATCCGAATCATATTAAATGTCTACTTTTCCCCAGACGAGACTCTACCCTTCGGCGGAGCCTCGTCTGGGTTACTAACGTATATATCACAGCAGACAAATCTAGATATTTATACGAAATAAGTTTCTCCAAAACACAACAAATTATTCTAAGAAAGTATGACTAACTCATACAAAAAACACCAAAAACAACAGAACACGTTATCAATCAGTCAGTTAAGGACCATATATGATACAAACTTGGGAGATCATGTCTTGAAAGAGATATAACTGACTAGGCAGAAAATTTTCCTGAAGTAGGCTGCCGTTACTTTTTGCAGGAGACTGGTTGCCAACCAAGGTTACAAATTGTGTCCTGTTATTTAACCCATAGCTGGAGGTAAAATAAGGAATCATACCTTTTCCAAGGGTATTTGCGCGTAAGTGAATGTAACGAATTCAACTTGAATTCGAACTCGGCTTTCCGATTTCTCATTCCGAGACGATATACATTACACCACAATGCACCACATAAGGAATCTAAAACTAAACCTAGAGGACAGAATAAATTGCGTCATTATGGCATAAATCCACACAGCGTCTCTATGGTATAAGCCCCTACACACAGACAGACACGCATATATATGTATGTGTGTATGTGTGCGTATATATATATATATATATATATATATATATATATGTGTGTATGTGATTTGAATAAATTAATTGAAATCTGACTAGATGATGCAATAAGTAAAGAACAAAGTAGTAAAAAACATCTTATGTTTCACTTTATTAAGCTTCTTCAGAGATAGTTTTACAAGAAACGAAATTAAATATAATATTTTGAGCATGAAAAAGCCAGTATACTAGACGGTTCATTGGGGTATGATTCTATTACTCAGATACATGTCACATGTAATTAATCGATAGACGTTTATTTTAAATGTTAGTGTATGTATAAATAGGAACACTTACTTGCTTTTATGCATGTGTGTGTGACAATACCTGTGTCAAGTGTATTAAAATGATAGACAATTTTTTAAAAATATATTTTTGAAAAAATCATGAGTGGTTAAATGTATGAATTTGTGTGTTTATAAGTCTTATAAGTCAATAACGTTAGTGCGTTTGTCAATGATGAAACTAAATATATTTCCGTTTAAGTTTTTCGACGAAATAATGTATATAAATATTTAGAAATAAATAAATTTTGAAAGTATTAAATAAATCGTGGTTGCAATCTTTCATTGAATTAAGCTACTTATATTTATGTATTATTTAATATTTTACAATATAATTAAGTAAAAAGTATAGTATTTAGAAGTATTATAATATTTATATTTAAGTATTGAGTGTAATAAATTTTATCGATCAGAAACTAAAATATTGTTACATTCAGTACATAAATACAATGTCTTGTAAACAGATTTCTGAATAAGCATAATAAAGTGAAACATATTAAGACACATCACCGAATTTGATCTTTACTTATTCTGTTATATATATATATATATATATATATATATATATATATATGTATATATATATATATGTGTATATATATATGTTCCATGAAATAATATTAGAGCAACATTTAAATCGTTGTCAAGAATTATTATTTTGTTTTATCACAAGTTCTAATATATATATATATATATATATATATATATTAGAACTTGTGTTCCATGAAATAATATTAGGGCAACATTTAAATAGTTGTCATTAATTATTCTTTTGTTTTATCACAAGTTCTAATGAATGGAACAATGTAAAATGCTAGAAATTATTATTATCATAGTAATCTATATATATAAAAGGCAATCTGTGTGACTGTTCCCTATGCACGCCTACATTTTTTAAGCTACGTCATTCAAAATTTCTAGGGACACATATCTACAGGGAAGGCAGGTCGATACATACCTTTTGAGTTTAAGTTTAGCAATTTTCCCTTTTTCACTTTTGGCCAATTGTGCAGATTGTTTACATTTGCTCCGTAAAACATCTAAGATCTAAGATGGTTGCTAGATTACACCATAGAAATCAAATCACACGTGTCAAACGCGACTAAAATATTTTTATTAACAAAAAAATAAAATATGAGCCTTTATATTTAATTTTTATTCCGACGTTTTAAAACTTCACTTGGTCAACAAAAAAATGTAAATATTTTTCCTCGTAATTTTGAAACAAAAGAAATATTTAAAAATGTAGGCGTGCATAGGGAACAGTCAGACACAAACTCACAGATTGCCTTTTATATATATAAATTATATTTTAAGTTTTTGTAGCGAATTTAAACGTAATTGTTTCATCCGCTGAATAAATTAAAATGTTCTGAGTTGCACGGGCAAGGCCGGGCTATGATGCTAGTTATATACTAAAAGCAGCTTAATTTTAGCATCACATTTGGGTACCCAATAAAGATCGAACTCACTGCACATCATTAAATATATACGGCATCTGTCTGTTATCCTATGCAGGATAACAATACACCCTATGTACATTTATATCTGTAAGACTTTCTCTTTATATACATACTTTATGTACATATATACCGTTGAATGCGATAATGTATGGTGGATATTTTACTTCCTTCCTATTCTTTCCTAAAATCGATCAATCTCTTTTCTTGATAACAGGTGCCGTAATCAACCAGCACGACCACTGGATATATCTGAGCCGACACAATCTTTGTTTTTGGTAAGCAGCCAAGGGGTTTTGAGCTGTAAAGGACCCCTTCAGGTAAATCGATGCCAGTCTACTATAAATAATATTGGAAATCGATGACGAACTGAACTGCTGGTCGAGCGCTGGTTCTACTCGCTCGAGTGCTGGTTGGGGACAGAGTGGTGCCAGGCGTACCGTTGAACAGGGGCTTTTATCGATATGTGAGGAACTTCAGGTCGACCGCAGTTTTTTTCCACTTTACGCACGCGTATTAAGTAGCGTTGGTCAAACGTCCGATATTTTAATCCAGCCAGGATTTTTTTTTTGCCTTCATCACCCTTTTAGATGGCAATGGACGTCAGTTATAAGCAGGGACATTTCTATTGCTTTAATTTTGCCTCCTGATGTTTCAAGTGTATTGAACAAATTGGGTATTGTATAAATATATATGGGTGTGTGAATGTATGTGTGTGTGTGTGTGTGTGCGTATTTGAATATACATATGTGTGTATGCGGCTATGTAATTATATGTGTGTGAGAATATATATATATATATATATATATATATATATATATATATATATATAAGATCTCGCATTGAGCGATTGCGTTAATAAAATAGTTCTCGGTGTAATATAACAGTACTATTAAATATATATTAATAAATGTACACATTATTAACTACTGGTAGCATGATCTGACGTTTACGTGATTGTATCATTCATCAGATCTGGATTTCTCATTTTATCTCTAAAAATATCAAGCACTTTGTGATAAAATACCTGCTTGCCAAAATACATTTAATCGTCAAAATTACTGCAAAAACAATCTTGGCGCTAAATATAACCATAACTCAACACTGTATATATATATATATATATATATATATATATATATAAACACTATATACATATATATGCAGACTTATGGAAAAGTAATTAAAAATTAAGTCCACATTTTAAAATATTTATAATTCATTTATTTTCTAATATTTTTACAAGAAATGGATATGAGGGTAATGATTTTAGCATGAGGTTTTATTTAAAATTCGGGATGGCCACCAGATTTTTCTACCTGTTTCTCTAGCCACCCTGGAATCGCTTCAACCAATTTCCCTAGTAGCTCTTGTAGTATAGAAGACATAACTATGTATTCACCCTTCAAGTTCTTCTAAATTCTTTGTTTGGTATCGCAGAATTGCTCCTTTAACCAACCCCAAACAAAAAAGGTCACAGGTTGTTAAGTCAAGACTCTTGGATGGCTATTCATACATAAAATAGGGAGTTATTTTTCAATCACCCTGAAGAAGTTATGGATTCTTTAAAATTAATATATATATACGGTGCAATGGGTAAATTGTCGCTTTTGTTTTTTCTTTTGCGCATGTGTGTTGTTTGATTTTTATTGACAGCACTGTATGTGGGCATCGTCTTTGAGAAAAAGAGCACCATGATACAATTAATTTTGTCAGAAATTTAGAAACGGTATGCAGTACGGCTTGGCATTTTCACCGGAAACTTTAATTTCAAAGTGATTGGGCGTCAATCTGGAACATTACAAAGGATTCGGAAAATGTTGAAAAAGTCTGAGGTGTTTGGAGTGATCACTAGGGATGGAAAAGTTAATGCTTCTGTTCATCTTCACACAGGGCCTCAGACTCAATATATACGCTTACATCAAGTGCCTTGAGGAGGTAGTACGGCTCTAGTTCAAAAGGGTGCCTACTGGAAGACCCTATGTCTGGTAATAGGACTGTGCACCATACCACACAAGTAGGAGAACCCACTCATAGCTCTCTGATAAATTCTGCTACTGCATCACTACTTACTTTACTCCCAAGACTATAACCTACTTGATTATTATGTGTAGGGTGATAATGAGCAAGAAATAAACAAAATACCTTGCAACAATGACAGCAATGCTGAACTGAAGTCAAGGATGATGGCAACATTCACCAACTTGAACAAGGAGACCGTTTAGAAGAGATACAGGAGATTCCGACGTCGTCTGGAGACCGTGGTTGAAGTCAATGACGATTTTATTGAATAATGTACTCATTTGTATTTTAATATATTTCTGTGTAAAACTGGTAAATATTTATATTAAAATGAAATGTCATTGTTTTTTTTTTTTTGCATGATTCAGACTAAAATTTATTTAACGATTAGTATATATATATATATATATATATATAAAATTTATTTATTATAAATTTAAGTCTGAAAAGAACACTCTCTCATGAGTTCTCCCGTTGAGAATGCAATACTAATTATTTATAACATGACTTTGCGATATTTCGGGATATTCTTGAGAGTTCAGTATTAATTGGCCCCTGTGCGTGACCTTAGAAGACAGGGATGACGTCAGCAGTGGCTAAATCAGGTCATTAAGAAAGATGATCCGTATTCCCGGCGAAACATTGCCGTTTGAAATGACAGTGCAGTCCTCATAATTACAGGCAGTTTTCGCCCTGTCATTGTGATGCTATCCACCGCTTTCGGTCTTATAATCAACAAGAATTTCATCAGCATTATATATATATATATATATATATATATATATATATATATATATACTCATTCTGCTTATTTACATATATTAATAATAGGTAATCATAATATCTGTTATTACTTTATAAAGAAAATATTCGGCATTCATTGACTGAACATTGATACTGTCGGATTAAATTCATAAAATTATTCTATTAAAATATTTTTAATGAAAATAGGTTTCTCAAGTCCACTCTTTCACATATTAATTAGGGTTTTCTTCATAACACTTCATTATAGAAGATCAACCTCTTAATAATGCCATTATGTTATATTCATTTCTATTCGTTACAAATGATAACAATTTTAGGTGTTCCTACTGTGGAAAGTCCTGTGTATTTTAATGTCTCATATTTGGTAGAGTCCTCTGTTTGTGATTCTGTAGCGGCAATAAACAAGCTTAAAAAAGGGTGATTTTTACCAGGATACAGAGACTTCACTCGATCAAAACTATTTTTAAAGGATCTGAAAAAGCAGTTTTACACAGCTGACAGTTTAGATATCTCTGAGCAAGTTTGGTTCCATGCATGTCATCTATACGCAATTCTCGATCTAATGAGGTTATTTAAGAGTTTTCAGGATGAGGTTTTTGGTTGTATAGCAATCGGAAGTCTTGAGGGAAATTACCTCCTATATTAAATTTATTATAATTTATTCAAAGAAGGAGGTATTTGAAGGCTTTTACATTAACCATTTCCTTATTTTTGATGATGGAGTCACAATATGTACCATGATCGCTTATACTCTATTGCTATGTACATCTAGATTGTGATATTAATTTCTTAAATGATCATCTATCACACATCTATACTTGTAAATACGCAGGGCATAGTCTAAGAAAATATTAAATAGATGAGTTCTCTCATTTCCTCCTTGTCTTACCGCTGATTAGGTTTGAAATAATTTCGTATTGGTCTCATCACCGGATAGGTAAGAATTTGTAGACGGATGAAGTTTCTATATTAGACCGATGTATTCAGTGGATTCAAAACTTGGAAAGAGGTTTCTAATAGACGAAAAGAGGTAGCCTACTTTAATATGGTCACATGACACTTTAATCTCGACATCGCAGGTATACAATTTCCAATTTTGCGTATAGAAAAACAAACCTGGACTCAAATAAACTTTTTCAAACTACGATCTGGAATTAAAAAAGTTATGGTACTTATCTGAATCCATCATAAAAATTCAGGAAGTGAAAATAGTAAATACTAAACACTACAGATACGTTGGTAATGGATCAGTTATAACAAGCTTAGTACAGGAGAAAAAGGGACTGAAAAAACAGAATCGACTGGTTTAGTAGTTTCAAAAATATCTAAACTCTCAAAAGTATGCAAAGTTTCCCTTAGATTAATGGTTATAAATTGCTTCGAGCGACTTAAGTCTGTAAATCTTAGCGAAGATAATCCTTATTCGTATCTTGTGGACTGGCGCTACCGCAAATAAATATCTGCACCAAAGGACAGAAAATATATCACCTAAAGACATTCAACAGCAGCAACAACTAAAATAGATAACACGTGTAACTTGAAGAGAAAATAATGACATGATCAGATGAAGACGTTCCACACTACATCACCCAAAAGGTTAGGAAGGAGACCTCCACCAATATCATGTAAGGGTCTTAAGAGTTAGTGGACATGAGAAATATATTTTCCTACAGAAATTGTTTTAATCCAGAGACTTTATAAAATCGAGAGGAATATTGGTTGATCACTCAATAAATGCTGAATATTTATTTATGGAGAAACAGCTGATATGTGTCTTTTCATTATTCGGACTATTGTCCTCATATTTGTTGCTATTTGTACGATATTTCTGCCGTTGTAATCTTCGGCTTTCTTCAGGTGCTATGAATTTTGAACTAAACCTGAAGAAGGCCGGAGCGTACAATGGCTGAAAGGTCGTACAAATGGCAATAAAGATGAGGACAATAGTCCGAATAATGTAAATACTGTAAATACTACCTCATCTCAGAAATATAGAAATATACAGCTGTTATCAGCTTTATAGTTACCGTTTGTTATCTCCCCCGTTCTATAATATTGATCCTTCGCAATTACTTCAGTGAATTGGTACCTATCCACCACATAGGCGCTTCCAGATCGTAGGTATCGTCCAAAGAGAATTTTATAGCAAAAGTCTTTGGAAACCACTTTTAAAACATTTGATCAGTGCCATTTTCATGAATTAAAATATCTTGTGTGTGTGTGTGTGTGTGTGTGTGTGTGTGTGAGTGTGAGAGAGAGAGAGATAAAGAGAGAGAGAGAGAGAGAGAGAGGGACTTTGAGTTTGACTTTTATTTAACGGCATATCAACCTCTGTGGGTTATTTAATGCCAAAAAGATGGGGTTTTAAGGTATTTTTAAAAGTTCGGTTATAGTGAGAAGGTTGATTTCATCAGATTTTAATGAACATTTTTTGTTATTATTTTTTTTTATTTTAGAAAACAGGAAATGTCTTCTAGATTCGTATTTAAAAATTGTTTTGCTGAGAATATTTTTTTTCCTTCAAAAATGTGTTTAGTAAATATTTTTTCTTCAAAAATGTCTTATTGGTAATATTTTTCTTTTAAGAATATATTATTGGTAATGTATTTCCTTTAAAATGTATTATTGGTCATATTTTTTCTTTAAAAATGTCTATTTTTATGTATATATTTCTATAAAGTGTTTTTTATACTTTCATAGTGTTTTGATCCTAGTTTGATGTTAACTACTTGCCCATAGCTGGTACTCAAACAGGTGCTACTACTCTGGGTCAGAGTGGACCTGAGAACAACAGCAATTAAGAGGGGGTTCCATACTCTTCACAACCTTCCAATCAGTAGCTTTACTGCTGGATGCAGTTTACCATCATTCCGAAGACCTCTGTGGGAAAGCGAAACGTGATATACTGTATATGATATGATTTATTTATGTATGTACGCGTGTTTGTGCATGTGTATTATTAATTTTGTTACATTGCCGGTAAGATCCTTATATTTTAATGCTTTAATGTTAAGCTGTATACATCTCAACACTTCACTTAACCTCATTAAAAGTAAATTCCTTTTCTGAGCTATCCTTTTTTTTATTATTGTGAATTAAATTGAACCATTTGATATTTCGTGACCTGTGGAGATGGTTGCTAACCCGCCTGTCAAAATAAATCAGGATTTATTATCGTTTTAATATGTGTTAAGTTTCCATTTCAGTATATCATATTTCTCGAAATAATATTCCTTTAGCTCTCTATTAATATAATTTAATATTTTATATTAAGTAGATAAATTTTTGGATCATTCTCTCCCTTTTGCTGTTTTCACATTATATATATATATATATATATATATATATATATATATATATATGAAGTAATGGATTCTTCATTCATTAATGATTTTAAATGTTTTTTAATGACTTTAAGAGTTTTTAGTGGATACTCGTATTTGAGTAGACGCTCTGTTTACTAATTAAATAACTATAAACAAGACAAAAAGCTTAAAATATAATTCGTCGATACACACACTCACATATAAATATTTAAACTTTTATATATATATATATATATATATATATAGTGTGTGTTTATCGTTATAATTATCATTAAAATAGACCGACAAGGTATTCCGGTTAAGTTTTTTTAGAAAATTCTTCATGTGATCTTTTTTTTTTCTGTTCAATACATAAATTATATAAAAACTGCCCGGATGTTTTATTTATCTAAACATTTCGGCTATACTTTTAGCCATTACCAATTATGATTTTTATTTTACTTTTAGCTGAGTACATAGATTGTTGTTGGTATGTATCTAAAGTTAGAAGAAAGATTGATTTACATATACATCTAAAGTTATAGGAATGTTTTATTTTCAATACACGGTCAGCAAATTGGCCCCGTGTTCAAAGCTGATATTTTTGAGTGTTGGCATGTTATTTTTATTTATAATGCTCCCATTATCTTTCACCTTTCACCTTTATTTTTTATTTGTCATTCATATACATACTAGCGTTACTGACATATAAAAACATTTAATTCGTCTATAATTTAAATACGCTTAACACCTGCATATATTTTCACATAAATATACTTACATTTAAAATAATCATCTATTGTTTTTATTATACGAGACACGCACATATGAACAGGCATAATTTTTTTCTACATTTAAAAACGATCATCTATTGCTTCATTACACGGAACACGTATCTGACCAATGAAATCAAACCTCAATCAACATACCATCTCTTAGAAGTTTTTAAAAATTCAAATAAAAAAAATTAAATAATTCATCTTTAAAAAGTCTCTGAAGAAGCTTATTGAAGTGAAACATGTTAGGTTACTGACACTTTTTCCTACCTGTTCCTTACGTATATTCACCTTGTCGGATTTCAACCCATTTTGATTTTGATTTTATATATTCAATTCAGTCTCAGATAAATTAATAATAAACTTTGGTTTCAAAATGAGATACTTCATCAATGGTTGATATGTAAGAAATTTAACCAGCTAAACAAAAACAAGCAATATGTACGCGCGTTTATCATTAATGGCAGTCCGTATACGTAAAATGTGCCAGTGTCTTATCATGTCGTAATAATTGTTGTATATTGTTTATATTCTCTTTTTAAAATTTTTCAGCCATTAATGCCAACATATTTTTTACGCTAATTATCATTATTACTATATAAATATTCAGCTTCATGTTTTGTCCGAACTGAGCGACTAAGTAAAGCCAGATACACAAATAGGTAACCGTGTGCTTTTGCTGGAAGTAGGAAGAGGTACAATCATTAAAGAAATGAATGCAAATATACAACTAAAAGGAGATCTGCATCTTTAACAGTGAAAATTCTTTTTCTTCGTGTTATGGTGGGGAAGACCACAAATGAAATCACAGGTAGGGGTTAGCAGCTGGACATAAGTAGCCCTTCACTTTTTTGTAAGAGGCAACGATAGGAAAGAGATCTAGTGATGACCAATATCGGAAATATGTGAGAATCAGACCAGCTACGAGGTGAAAACAAGGAGATAGTAACGACGTTCTGAAAACTGGTCGGGCGGATGGCTGGCGCCCATCTCGAGCATGGAGTGGCCTGCAGGGTTTAACGTGTTGCGATTGTGCTATGTTGGGAGGGTGCGGTGGGTTCAGATCATTAGACAGGTGAGTACCTTGATAAGTTCGCATTTGGCACGCTTGCCGACAATAATAGTCATCGCACGTCCGGCTGGTATTCACCAATACTATAAAAAGAGATAAAAAAAAGAAGATACTTTCCTCTTATTCTAACCTCATTTCAAAACTATTTTTTTCTTTATTTCTATTTTTCCATCTTAATGATTTCTTAATGTTTTTTCCTCTTTATAACGTTAATGAAAGTAAAGGCGCTTATGGATAGATTTATATCGATATTTAGTTACAGCTATCTATCTATCTATCTATCTATCTATCTATCTATCACTCTCTCTCACTCTCTCTCTCTCTCTCTATATATATATATATATATATATATATATATATACTAGAAGTATAGTCCGGCGTTCCTCGTGCGTAATGAAAGATTTAAAACTAATCCATGGACCTCTTTGGACGTTGGCACGAAAGACTAAAAAGAAATAGTTGCTTCCAGTTAAAGCGAATCCGTAGACTGAAAGAAAAATGAATGGATGTAAGTCAAATTTTGATTTCCTGGTATCGATATCAAATAAGTTTTTCGTCGTAAACTGAATTTTGAAGGTTAAATAAGTAAATGGTATCATGGCTGAGACTAAGAACTATAATTATACCTACTTAGAGCCAAACACGAAGCAAAAACTAAAATAAAAGGGCTGAAAAAATACAGACATACAGGCAGATAAACAGACACACACTTAAACATCTTACCGTTTATATATATTTTATATATATATATCGATTTTCTGCACTATTGTAGGAACTGCAACATTGAAACTTCTGAATATCGTTTCTTATGTCTTTGTCTATGAGTGTATCAAATTTGATTAAAATCGGACCACTCAATTATCGATTTTCGATATTTATCGGGGGTACCTCGACATAAAACCTAGCTAAGAACACTCGCAGACGATAATAGTACAACTGTGTAAATTTTCAAGAAAATCGGTTCAGCAGTTTCGGAGTCTATAGGCAACGGTCACACAGACACACACACATACACACATAGAGACAAAGTTCCATTTATAAATAAGTTATATATATATATATATATATATATATATATATATTTTTTTTTTTTTTTTTTTTTTAAATCAAAAAATTTTTTATTAATACTCTTTCCTATATATATATATATATATATATATATATAACCATTTCTATACTTGTCTTTATCTATCTACCTACGGATAGATACATAGAAATAATATAATAGTTCAGATAAATTTGAATACCTGGGATGTGTTCTGAGAGAGGATTGAATGTGCGAACACGGAGATCTGAATGCGCATTGGCATGGCCAAGGACGCATTTCAAAATATAATAGTGAGAGACAGGAAGATTTCGTTGGAAACAAAGGAAAGAGAACTGGACTGTTATGCGATATCCGTCCTCCTTTATTACAGTGAATGCTGGACAATCTCATCAAAGATGAATGAGACACTCGAAGCAACAGAAATGCGATTCTTCAGAAGGATGCTGATGATTCCATGGACCGAACATGTAAGGTTTTGGAGAGAATGGAAACAAAATGAAAACTTTTATACTTAGCATCAACAGAAAACAGATGAAGTTTCGGAATACGTTCTGAAGAAGGAGAGCTTGGAGCATCTAATTACTCACTTGATGGATAGAGGGAAACAGAGATAAGGAAAAGCAGCGCGAAACATACTTTATGAGCTTGAGCAAGTGGGTGGCGGAGTGAGGTTTGGGAGAGGTGCCAATAAAAGAAATGTTAAGAGCGACAATAGGTAGGGGCAATTTGAGGTTCATGGTTGTCAACGTTCTGAAGAGACATGGCACATAGTGAAGAAGAATCTAATTTATAAATGTAACTTTGTCTATGTGTGTGTGTGTGTGTCTGTGAGTGTGCCCGTTACCTATACACTCCGAAACGGCTGAACCGATTTTCCTGAATATTTACACAGTGTCTGTGAGTGTTCTTAGCTAGATTTTGTGTCGAGGTACCCCCGATAAATATCGAAAATCGATAATCGAAAAAATCAGGTTATAGTAGGGGTGGTTCGATTTTAATTAAATTTGATACACTCATAAACAAAGACATAAGAAACGATATTCAGAAGTTTCAAGGTTGCAGTTCTTACAATAGTGCAGAAAATCGATAATATATATATATATATATATATATATATATATATATAAGGCAGGATGTTTGAGTGTGTGTCTGTTTATCTGCCTGTATGTCTGTATTTTTTTCAGCCCTTATACTTTAGTTTTTGTTTCGGGTTTGGCTCCAAGAAGGTATAATTGTAGTTCTTAGTCTCAACCATGACACCATTTACTCACAGGACTTATTGAGCTTTCAAAATTCAGTTTACGACGAAAAACTTATTTGATATCCATACCAGGAAATCAAAATTTGACTTACATCCATTAATTTTCCTTTCAATCTACGGTTTCGATTTAACTAGAAACAGCTATTGCTTTTTAGTCTTTCGTGCCAACGTCCAAAGAGTCTGAGCGCCAGGACCATGGATTAGTTTTAAATCTTTCATTACACGTGAGCAACGCCGTGTTATACTGCTAGTATTAAATAAATTAGCGTATTTTTTTATACAATCCTCGGTATATTTGTTGTGTTTTAGTCGAACGCACATTTTGTGAAATTTTGCATTTACTGTATTTATTGTTCTCGTCTTTGTTGCCATTTGTAAGACGTTTCGGTCGTTGTACGTTCCGGCCTTCTTAAGGTACTAGGAATTTCGAACCGAAGCCTTTTTTACAATAACTGGGGTATATCATTCTCATTCCTTGCGTAGTAAAGCCTCGACTGGAAGTCATGAGTTAGCTTCACATTTGTACATAGGCCGAAACGTCATACAAATGGCAACAAAGATGAGGACAATAGTCTGAATAGTGTAAATACTGTAAATACGACCTCATCTCAGAAATATAGACAAGTAATAATGCATTTAGTATTTTTTACCTACATAGATAGATAGATAGATAGATAGATAGATAGATAGATAGATAGATAGATAGATAGATAGATAGAAACGAACATAGATACCTACAGGGTAAATTATTGTCTAAATTACGCAAAAGTGAAAATAACACTACTATCTAATTTTAACAGATATATTTACCAATATTCTACAGAAATATCTAAAAAGAAAATGCATTCTATAAAATTCCTATTGTCTTCAACTATGGCCTCCAGACAATTTCGGAATCTCCTACATCTCTTCTGGGTTGTCTCCTTGTTTAAGTTGGTGAATGCTGCCATAATATTTTCCTTCAGTACATCTTTGATAGTAGTGTTACAAGGAGTTGTGGTAATCTCTCGCTCATCTGCGTCCTACGCATAATCATCAAGAGCGTTGCAATCTGGGAATTAAGATAACCTGACTTAATGAGTTATGTAGCTACAGAATTGTACGATCAGCATGACTGTGTTCTCCCACTTGTGTACCATGGTGCAGAGTCTTGTTGCCACCCACTTGAACTAGTGCAGCACTACTTACTCAAGGCAGGGGTTGTTGAGCCTGAGGCTTTGTGGAAAAATCAATGGAAACATAATGTCGCCACAACTAATGATCACTCTAAACACCTTCGTATACATCATTAGACTCATTTAACTCGTTCTGAATTCTCTGCACTCTCCTCAGATCGACACTTAAATACTACAAAATGTTCTTATAAGAGCTTCTCGTGCGAATGTCAAGTAGTACATTATGGCATTCCAAATTTCTGGAGGAGTGAATTGCGTCATAGTGCTCACAGGCTTGTGCCCAACAAGATTTGATATACTACAAAGTCAATAAAATCACAAACAAGCAACGCGTGTACGAGAATTTAAAAATATAAAATAGTAACTACATAGCCATCCCTCCCTGTGTATAGTTATGAACAGATATATATATATATATATATATATATATAAAGTCAAATATGAGCAGTTTGACATAGATAGGAACTCATTGAGATAGATAGATAGATAGATAGATAGATAGATAGATAGATAGATAGATGTTTTGCCAAGAATATCGTTCTTTATTTGTTGTTAGATGCCATTAAGCGCATTTAGTTTCAACTCACTCCATTCAAAAATATCGCTTTTACTTGGATTGTGACAGCTGTCATGTAGGCTTGCAGTTCCTTTTTTTAAATTGTCAAAATTGGCATGTTTCTCTTTATTGATTCTAACATTGAACATGGAAGAAAATAACAGTTTCCGCGTATCATCTTTCACACACACACATGCACATACACAAAAACGTTTTTGTAATTTATGAAAATGGTACTGATCGAATGTGTCAGAAGTGGTTTACAAAGACTCTTGCTATAAAATTCTAGCTGGACGATGCTCTACAGTTCAGAAGATGTGGTGGATAATTATCAATTCACAGAAGGAATTAAATAATCAACATTATATGTCGCGGGAGATATTTAGCATATTGAAAGTATCCAAGTCAAGTGTTTAAAATTATTTGCACCACATTGGTTATGAGGCGCGGCATCCATATATGTGAAAAAATATTTACTAACCTACATTTCAGTGTGAAAATTGTTTAGATATATCATGGCATGGGATAAATGACGATAACTTTACAGCAAAGAAGAATGCAAGAGATCGTTGAGCAAATAAATCGAATAATGAAAAGGCTGATTTTTATCAAAAGAAGATATTTTATCCTGTAATGTTACAAATACGTTACTTTGTAACGTTGCTTTAACAAAAAATGAATGTTAAATTCCAAGAAGATATTAGAACGTGCATTTATCATTTAGATTAGTCATATTTTTAATGCAAAAAGATATTTCAAAACTTTTGTACCGAGTGAAGAAAAACTATTATTATGCCTTTTACTATTTTAATATCTATCTATCTATCTATCTATCTATCTATCTATCTATCTATCTATCTATCTATCTCAATGTATTACTATCTATGTCAAACTGCCCATATTTACGTTTATATATATATGTTCATATCTATCTGTCTCAAATTTCATTTTTCATACTATCTATCTTAATGTGAGGGATGTGCGTTGTGGTGCAGTGGATCTCGACTCGGGACGACAAATCGGGATGCCGAGTTCAAATTCTAGTTGAATTCCTTGCATTCACTTACGCACAAATACCCTTGGGAAAGGTATTAATCCCACTCTTCCCTCCGGTTATGGGTTAAATAATATGGTAGATTGGGTTCTATAGCAATGGCAACCTACTGCGTGATAATCTTCTGCCCAGTCAGTCATGTCTCTTTCTAGACATGATCGCCCAAAGCGTGTATCACGTATGGCACTTAACTGACTGACCTTTAGTGTGAAGAAAGAGTTTTTTTTTTTGTTATTTGACCTGTTCGGAATTTTTAAGCCTCTGCTTGTCGTGACTTTTGGAACCATGAAAATAGATGTGTATATAGTCAGATTAGAATTTTAAACGATTTACAAACTCAAACGCCTGTATTTTTTCTTAAATTTTCTCTTTTAAGGGAGCGATCTTTATTTTTATTCCGTTTTTCTGGGGATCATTGTGAATTTCATTCGTGTAAACACTTCTGTACAATAAAGACGGAAGCTGATGATGGTTCGCCTGAAATAGGCCAAACTCTCGATTTACCATGAAATAACCTGTCTGCCTATTTTTTTTCTCATATTTGCTCTATATGTATTTATATACATATGTATTTAGAGCTCTCTTAGAGAGTTATCCTACCACTGTATGTACAGGATATTCCTTTGGATTCTTCTATATCTACACCACATGCTTATATATATATGTGTGTGTGAAAGTGAAGTAAAAAGACAATAAAGGAACAGTAATCTTGGCGTCAGTAGACGGCGATTGACATTGCATTTAAATGTTTGAGTATTTTAGGTGGAAGGGAAGCAAAAAAATCGGGACTTCCACAGGCGTGAACAAACTCTATTAGAACAGAACTGACGGTTATATCTAGGGAGTGCACCAGTGAAAACGGTGCGAGATAGTTTTCAATTTAATAGCACTCTTAAATTCAGTCACTCAAGGCACTAAGGAGAAAAACTTATCAGAGTAATTACAATACAATCATTTGTATAAAAGAGAAAGTGAAGTCAGGACGGTTAGAATATGAATGACGTCGAGATGCCTGATCAGGATGGATTACATTAAAGTTGTTGTATTTACTAGCCTTCCCACGTAAGGCCAGATGTGACACATGGTCATTTTATAGTGGGTATTCCCGGCTACTAGAACAGATATGGCAGCAGTTTTCACTGAACAGACGATGGTAAATGTGCAAGAATGATAAACTAAATAGTAATATTTTGGCTGAATCATATACAAATTTATGTATAGCTACAAAAAGTTTATCTCTTTAATAAAGCCTTGACGTGTGAGAACATCATAATGGTATCCTCACTTCGAATTCGGTATGAATCTATTCTATCAAAAGGACAAACTGTTTGTACCTATCAACGCACTAGCTACACCCCGATATCTAACATTTTACGATTAAATACCTGCTTGCCAATATAAATTTTATGAGTGAATCCACTGAAAAATATCCTAGGAGTTAAACATTATCACAATTAAGCACACACACACACACACACACACACACACACACACACACACACACACACATATATATATATATATATGAGTGGGTATGTCTGTGTTTGTGCGTGTATTTTAAACGTTATATTTGATGGATGCTCTTATTTGAGTAGATAGTCTGCTTTTTTATTATTAAACAACAAATTTATTTATGTTTACCGACCTAAATATTCAAGAAATCTTGTTAAACAAATATGCTGCAGGATATGAACCTGCGTCTCATGCTGGAGGATGCATAACGTTTAAACTATATATATATATATATATATATATTAAAAAAAATTAATCCAAAAGGAAAAGCAGGAAGGTAATTTCCAAAGACCCGATCCTAATTTTTTGAAATTTTTAAACTTCCTCCGGTAATATCATTTTATTTTGAGTATAAGTTGCCGATGATGCGTGAAATCTCTCTTAGGTATTTCATGTAGAAATGATCATACAACAGTTTTGAACTTCGAAATTTATTTTATTATATATATATAT
>JBBBDQ010000955.1:1657500-1852500 GCA_037127315.1 Ascarosepion bandense | reverse complement strand
CCAATTTCTCGTACCGAAGCGATATCCACTACACCACAACGCACATACCAGTATCTTTAATCTACTTAAATTATATTATGCCGAACTGCAGAACAACTGTTTGGGCCTTCTCGGTGGAACACAGTGATTTTCAACCAATCTGCTGCGGCTAAGAGGATCGTGGAAATTTTTAAATGTCATTAATTAAATTATTTTCGAAAAAAGTTCAAAGCACAATAGTTGTACATATCAATTTAGTAATTTTTTTAAACATAGCGTTCAATTAAAATTGAGATATTTTTTATTAAGAAACAAAACTTAATAGTTTGCACTAGTGCGTCGAATACTGCTTCATCACATACATCAGCAAAAACTTTTAAAAACTAAAAAGATTGGTGCTAAAATTAGATTAAATGTGCCACGGAAGTTTAATCAAATGTTCAAGTTTACCGTGAGATAAAAATGAAATGGTTGGTCTAACGTTTTCCGCTGACAGGAAGTGGGACGATTATATCGAATCAGCTGCTGAGTTTGCCGATAGGCAAGTTGGTTAACTGTATACTGATAGACAATTTTACTCGTTAGTATATATCTCACACCTTTATAAATCCCCCATTCGTCCGTGCATTGAATGATACTGTTAGATCTGTCTTGGTGCTGCTGCTGCTGCTGCTGCTGCTGCTATGTATCTATTTGACAAAATCTATGTCTCTATTATTTACAAAATCCACAGAATTTCATTGGAATAGCTGCTCAGTCATTTAGTTAAACATTATGCATAATACACGCTCGGGTGATCATGTCTCTTTTGATCCATGACTGACTAGGCAGAAGCTTTTCTAGCAGTCGGTTGCCATTTATTTCTATAGTAAACTAGTTGCTAAACAAAGCAATAGAACTCAAACTATCCAGCTATTCAGTCCATAATTGGAGAAAGAAGAGATGGATTAATACTTTTCCTAAAGGTATTTGCGCGTAAGTGAATTCAAAGAAGGCAACGAATTTCACCGGAATTTGTATCGGCTCTCTGATTTCGAGTTCATTTGACAGTGGCAATGAAAATTTGTGATTTTTTTTTAAATAAAAAAAAAAACGCTTAATCGAATTGCAACTGTGCTAAGTACGTGAAACACGGAATACGCACTTCTACTAGTATTCAAATCAACTCAAAAAATACATCTTAGTCAAAGATGAAGAAAGATTAACCACAGCTATAACAAGCACCCTTGAATAAGTGGCCTAAAGTGCTTGAAGCAATAAACAAGATGAAAACATTTTACTGTATATATATATATATATATATATATATAGTCATCCGCAGACAGATCTGTTTCGCTGTGTCACAGCTTATCAGTAAAGTTAGACATCGGATTGCCTCTAGTCAGGATTGAAACCCGACCGAATTGACATCAGTCATCGATTCTGCCTCTGAGATATGCGCGCTCGGTAGAGGAAGGTAGACTTTTAGCGTGTTTTATACAATGTAAGCATTTGCCAGTAGGTAAGAGTGTTCAAATTTATTATTGAATGAACGATGTGTAGATGCTTGAGTAGCTAATGCTTTTCAAAGTCTACCATTTCTTCATATATATATATATATATATATATATATATATATATATCTTAGGTTCATACAACTATGGAGGAATACGCCATAATTCGTTGTAATTTTAAAAATTGCGCGTTCAAAACTTCACCGCCACGTTGGCGTTACATAAAAAAAAACACTGTTCCGTGAGCCTTCTTAAAAAAAACAAAAAAAAACTGTAAACGGTAAAATCAGCTATTGCAAATCGCCTGAAGACACCACACATGGCAGAAACCTAGATCACGTAATAACTATTTTACAAATGTAATATATATATATATATATATATTTTAATTCAGATACTTCAATCCAAGGGAAAAAAGCAGGAAGGTAAATTCCAAAAACCCGATCCTAATTAATATTAGAAATTTTATTTTAAAATTAAAAAATGATACAGGAAGAGAGTTCTATGTAATAAAATACTACAGAGCAAATATATATTAAAAAAGGATTAATTCAAAGATGTTGAATGGCCATTTCGATATGAAGATCCCCACGGGGGATAACACATCACCTCAGCAACAGAAAGGCTGTTGCTGAGGTGATGTGTTATCCCCCGTGGGGATCTTCATATCGAAATGGCCATTCAACATCTTTGAATTAATCCTTTTTTAATATATATATATATATATAGCTTTAATGTGAACATGTTTGTAACTTAACTGAGCAGAGTCATGCCGACTTCGGAGTTTCGTAAAGGCACCATTATGATGTATTCCCTCCTTAGGGCATGTTTTCTCATTGTCAGCTCAGTAACACACTTTGCCACATTAATCCTATTAACTCTATATTTCTATCTAGATGTTTGTTACCTGGTAAATATTTTAGAGAACTTTCTATAGCTACCAAGATGATTATGACTGCTCAAGTTTAAAAACTTTCCAGATTATTTTCCTGCATAATACTTAATATTCCTACATTTTTAAGAACACAGAATATAAAGAAACTGAGTTTCTTATGGACGCACGAGTGAGTAGCAATGTTAAAAATACATAATATTTCCCCAGATCTGCTGGTACTAGAAAAAAGATGATGGCATTCTTGTAGTTCAAGCAAATGTCCATTGCAATAATGCTGGCAGGTCGACAATTTCCAGGTCTCTTGAACAGAACGAGAAGTAATTAGCAATTATGTCAAAATACATTGACTGTGTAAACCAATGTTGTCAGGGTTACAAGAGTTTATAAAGAGCGAGATTAGCAGCACTTAATAATTGAAGACTGCAGTTAGAGAAAACAAGACCTCGTTTGATGAGAACTGTTATCGCCTTCATTCCTGTACGGAATGATCAACAGTGAGTTGTCATTGTGGTTGTTGTTGTCGGTGTCAACAGAATCTTTCTTCCCTGTCGTGGACATTGCTGTGAAACATGTGATTCATTCTTGGAAAAGCTGTTCTTAAAGGAACGAAAAGAAAAAAAAGACCGTAAAGGAAAGTGCAGGAAAACAAGGGAAGAAATATTGACAATGAAGAGGCGAACAAAGCGGGTATAAGTGTTTTTGTGCCAAGTGTTGACGGGATTTTATTAAAGCGTTCTTAAGCAAAATGCCGGAAGAGGACAGAGGAGACAAGGAGGACGGTTGTAAAGAGGATGAGGGCCGGAAAAAAAAAAAAAGAAGAAGAAGAAGAAGAAGAAGAAGAAGAAGAAGAAGAGTGAAGATGACTACAAGATAAGATAAATAATGGAAAGGACAAAGAAAAAAAACGGCAATAACGAAGGTTATTGTGTGCATTAAAAGAAGTGGGGAGGATTGTGAGCAGGAGATGGAGGGGGACTGAGATGAAAAAGAGGAGTTGTATGGATTGTAGAAGGGAGAGGATGACGGAAAGGATTTCAAGATAAAAGAGGAATATAGAACAGACTACGTGGAACACAAGTGGATATCCGCTCGGAACGAGAAATCGGAGAGTCGAATGCGAATTCTAGTTGAATCCCTTGCATTTACTTAAGCGCAAATACCCTTGGGAAAGGTATTAATTAGTCTCTCCCCCTAGCTATGAGTTAAATAACAGGACAGATTCGGTTTTATAGTCTTGGCTAGTAACCAGTCTACTGCAGAAAAGAAAGGCAACCTACTGTGGGATAATTTTCTACTCAGTCAGTCATATGTGTCTTTCGAGACATGATCACCCAAGCATGTATCACGTACGGCACTTAACTGACTTATATTAAGTACCGGAAGGTGGATGCTAAGGACAGAGATGATCAAATTAAAGCGAAAAACAGTTGGGGGGGGAAGGAGAGAAATGTGGAGCAAAATGGAGAGAAAAGAGAACGAATAACATCAAAGACGAAGAGAGTAAGTAAAGGTGAAGGTGAAAGGAGAGGCCTTCAAGATAAAAAGAAAGAAATAAAAAAAGCTAAAAAGGGATCAAGCGAGTAGTAAGCAAAGAAATAACAGAAAAAAATGGAGATTTCGAGAAGGAGAAGATGAAGAGAAAGGAGGAGGATGGGGGAAGAAGAAAGGAAAAGAGAAGAAAGCGTGGGTTGGGAACAGGAAGTAGAAAAATGAAAACGGAAAAGACAGAAAGAATCAGAGAAATCGATAGGATCAGAAGAGGTAAAAAAGTGGAAAGAATGGGATGAGGTGGAGAAAGACAAGGACAGAGAGCGAGGAGTGACTGGAAAAAAAGAAAAATGAAGAGAAGAAGAAAGAGAGTAATGTGAAGTGTAAAGAAAAGAAAAAGAAACAGAAAGACGAAAAGATTACTAGAAAAAAATTATAGAGAAAATTATAGGAAGAAAAAGAATTGAGTAGTTATATAGAAAAATATTCTAAATCATAGAAGAAAAGAAAGCATCATTGAGGGCTGAGAATAATAAAAAAATGTAACCGTAATCTTAGCTAAACAAAAAGAAAATCGCAGAGTTAAAAAATACTAACATCTTATATAAATACTGGTTCTAATATCTTAAAAGAACACAAAAACTATATAACTGTAAAGGTACTAAACGAAGCTGAAGATGAAGTTAAATTAATTAAGTGACTGCTGAAACGAGATGCTGAGGAGGTTTTCTACACAGAGCCGCAGGAGGTAATATGGCGCCCATTTCTGTTTTAACAGACTTAATCTTAGGAAACAGTCAATGCAGTGGCTCTAAAAGATACTCAAGACAACATTTGTCCTTCTCTCACGCTTAAAGATGCTCGTTTACCGCATATTCTTTCTTTATTCATTATAGTGTCTTTCATGATGCCGAAATATTCTTGAAACAAGAAGCCCTAACAAAAAAAAAATAGTTTTGTACGCCTTTTAGAAGAGGGTCAGGCCGAGAACCTTCTTCAAAATTTTCGGATATACGAATAAGTTAGAATATAATTTCTGTTCACAATTCTATTAATCACAATAGAGTTTTCGTTATTGCTTTCTTTTCATTTCATTTTATCCATTTGTTTGTTTGTTTCTTTTTTCTATGTGTCTATATACTGACATCTTTCTTTTTTATCTATTGCTTTCCTTCTTACATTCTTTCATTCCATCTATCTATTTCTTTTCTACTCAGGGACGTCTTAAGAGCATTATAGGCCCATGGGCAAACCACTAACAAGAATTATAAGTAAAGCGTTCATAATATTGAACGAAATATATTTTGTTGCCACTTTAACAAACCTCGTATTAAAACATTAGTAATATGCTGTTCAGCGACAACTAACAATCATGATAAATATTTGAAAAATACACAAGGCTTGAAAAACAATAATACATAGTAAGCCACACATATTTGATAACACAACGAATTTCTTATTATAACAAAGATTTGCAGCACTCCTCATCAGATAATTGCTTAATTATTGGCTTGAAATCAATGGTCTGCGAGAATAGGGTGTCATTTTCCATGAACTTGAGTCAAAGCCAGGTCAAATGACGCTGACTCATTGAGCTACGAAGCAAATTCTTTTATACGTTTCCGTTTTGAAAAGAATGTTCTCCTCTATCATTATGCACATGAACACTCTGAGTGCAATTTCAAAATGCCTGAAATTATTTTCGGTACAGTGCAGGGAGAGTCTCATAATTTTCATGAAGATCCATGTAGGATTTCAGATGCTCACATTCATTTAAAAGGTAATCGCAATTCAGGTATTTTTTTTTAATCATTTCACCCCGAGAAAGGCAGAAAAGCCACTGATGTGCAGGGGGTTACATAAATGAAGAAAGATTAATTAGAAAAGAGTGAGGAGTACAAGCTAGTTAGAAAGGAACAATAGAAAGCTGAGAAAGCAGGTGCAATGACAGATACATGGGCGGAGGGAAAGGGAAGGTTATACAGGGGAGGGGAGAGAGCTAGAGGCCAGTGGTTAGTAGGTGAGTATTAACTTTGCTTTTAAATTTCTGGAGGTCGTAGCCGTCAGGAAAGCAAGAATACGGGAGTGAGTTCCACAGGCGGGAAGTGCGAGAGAGGAAGCTGAAGGAGTAGAATTGTCGTCTGCGTTTGGCTAACCTGACTGTGAATGGGTGGGACCCAGTTGCCAGTCTGGTTGAACGGGTAAACACCTGTTGAGGAGGCATCAGTGACTTAAGCTCATCCGAGCAGAAGCCATGAAAGTATTTATAGAAGAGACAGAGGGAGGCCACATTTCGACGATGGGAAAGTGGCTGCAGTCGAGTCGCCAGATCAGTACTTATCACATTACAGACTCTCCTTTGGAGCTTGTCAAGAACACTGAGGAGAACGGCAGGGACACCTGACCATAAATGGCAGCAGTACTCCATGCACGGACGGATGGTTGACTTGTATATATGCAGGATGGATTCAGGTGGATAAAACATCCTGGATCGACATAGTGACCCAATCTTCTTAGCAGTAGATTTTGCTATGGATTCAATATAGTGCTTCCATTTGAGGTCTGAGGACAGGGTAAGTCCGAGGAGGCGTAGTGTATTACTCTCCGGGAGAATCATCTGGTCCATGCTTATGGGAGGCAGAAGAGGTTGCCTGTAATGGTTGACAGACAACAGCTTGGTCTTAGATGAATTGAAGTTGACAAGCCACTTCTTGCCCCAGTTCACCACAGAGTGTAGATCCCGCTCAAGGTCAGCAGCGAGATTATGTCTGTCCGCCACGACAGGTTTCTTACTGGAGCGGGAGTATATTGTAGTGTCATCTGCGTAGATGCCTACTTGGGACTTGATCTCATCTGGGAGGTCGTTGATGAAAATAAGGAAGAGCGTCGGGCCCAGGATAGAGCCTTGTGGGACACCAGCATTCGTGCTGTTGGACGAAGAGGCACGCTCATTCAGAACGACCTTCATTTTGCGGTTATTTAAGAAAGATTGGATTAGGTCAAGCAGGCGACCGGTAATACCATAACCGCATAGTTTGCATAGGAGGCCAGGGTGCCAAACCCGGTCGAAAGCCTTGGAGATGTCCAGAGCAACCGCGCGAGCCTCGTCAGACTCATCAAGGGCCTGTAGCATGTACTCCGTTACAGTTGTTAGCAGGTCGGCTGTGGACCTGTCAAATCGGAATCCATATTGCCTGTCGGAAAACAGTTTGTGGGCGGTGAGATGATGAACTATTTCAGCATTGATTATAGCCTCGAATACTTTCCCGAATATCGGTAGAAGACTGATAGGGCGATAGTTGGATGGGTCCGAGGGTTCACCACAGTTCTTAAAGACAGGAACGACTGAGGAGAATTTCCAGCATGCAGGAAAGCAGGAAGCAGAAAGGCAGTAGTTAAACTGTTTAGAGAGGACAGGGGAAAGTTCAGGGGCACACCTCTTAAGGACTATCACCGGGATTCCATCGTCTCCACACGCCTTATGGGGGTCGAGTTTTGAAATATTGAGACAGACTTTTTTTTTTACTGCATCAAAAGCAATGATATTCAATTCACTGAAGAAAGAAAAAAACAGATTTTCAATCTGTGAATAAGTCTCTGCGCGTTTTATTATTTCAAAGATGTGACTGTCCAGAAGAGGGAGGAAAGTTTCCACATTGAACTTTTCGCTTGTACTGAGAAGTAACTTTTTCTTATGGTCTATTAACACGCACACACCTTTTCGTTCCCATTTTTAACACCACTGTATTTTGTATCAAGACACATATTCCTCCTGGCTTTGAATATTCACGAAATTTGTCTCTAGTTTCCTGAAGAGAAGTTTTCATAGACTCAAGAAGATTCGTTTTAACAAGGATATTCACATTCTTTGATTGCAGGACCTTAATCATTTTGTCCATTTTTAGCATGTAATTCCAAAGAATTGTAAGATTGTTTCCAGGTTTTCGCTTTTTTGGCTCAATTTTTCTGCCTCTCGCTTTGTATTCATTTGCTGTTCTTTGTCAGCTGATAAAAAATCCAGTGCATGTTTTACTTTTTTCGAAAACGCCATGAACATTATCAAAATGTGCTGACCATTGTGTGTCATACAGACGTTTGACCACAAAATCTTTTTCTTTGAGATTACGTCAATACATTCCACTAATGATTAGAACTAGCTGAAAATGAATGCAGATATTGAATAAAGTCAAAGAAATTTACAGTTTGTAGACAAGACTGCTTTTACTTCTATCAGGTTCTATCATGCACAGGGGACATGAATGGCAAACTCACTTAGTTGATGAAACCATGTATGAAATCCAGTATAAAGTCCAGACATATTTGAGACATTATCGTATGACTGACCCTGGCAGTTTGATAGTGAAATTTTGTTCTCAAAAAGAATATTCACAAATGTATGTTAGATCCATTGCTCCACGATAAAAAGATGGGGTTGAATATAAAATAAAAGTTCCATATGGTCAAAGCACCAGACAGCAAATATCACTTGACTTATTTGAGAGACGTCCGGAGTGAAAATTACATTTACTGAATAATAGTTTGACTCTTTTACATATTTGAGAACAGTATAAAAATCTATTGTTTCATTAATTCATTAAATTCTTCATAAATATTTGCAGATTAATATGACGGATTCTATTTTCCAGGATTTCCATGCATTTTAAGATGTTCTTTCAGGCAAAGCTCAAATTCATTCAGCAAATCTAGTATACCTAAATAGTCGCCATTTTTTACTGACTCAGTAATTTAACTTTCGCCGCGAAACTACACGTGTCAACAATTTGTTTCAACTTCTGTAATATTATTGCTGTGCTTACAGTCATTGAACTCCGCTTCAGTAAAAGGAGATTTTTTTCTTGGACACTAGGTGATATACGAAGCAGTACAAACAACCTTATGATGGTGTATTGAATAGCCATTTGCGTTTTTTTCACATTTACTATTTCGCAGTTCACGTTTTAATAAAATGTTTATTAAATACTTTGCCTTCATATTCACTACTTAAGCTGTTTTATAAACTCTGCATGAGTCTAAAAGGTTGCTATCATGATCCTAGCATGATGAGTATCCGCTATGAACCCATTAATTTATTGTGAAAATAGCCCCGGATTTGTCTCTTGATTGCAAACGTCTTTACTCTTACAGATTTGCGTATTTTTGTCAGCACCAGCAACAACAGGTAAGGATGGTATTTTTTACTGAAACAGGAAGATTAGTAGCAGGAATGGATGTAAATGCGGATGCTATATACGAAGGAAAAGTAATAATGGCTGACATTGCAGGAGTCAACGCTAATGGGGATATTATATCGGAAGGAAGGTTATGAGTGGATGTTCTTGCAGCTATGTTGAGCCACAATATTAATTTTTATAAGTTTTTTTCTTATTTTTTCATTCTTCTCGGCAACTTTCTTCTTCACTGGGCAAATCAAAACATTATGTTTCATTTCTTCTGAAAGGTTTATTCACCTGGAAATATATCTCTTAAATATTTCGTATTTAGTCTCAACCAGGATGTAAGGTTATACTATATAAGTGTGCTTGCAACAAGATCTAAATATTTAAGCATTCTGCCTCTACAATGAACCTATAGTTTGTTCGCCATACTGCAGCCACAGCAGCAGTGGCTTGAACAAAAGGCAAGGTAAAATGACGGACCCCATCCTTCTTCAGGTAGTTAATGATTTCAGAGTAAACAGGTCGCTACTTCAAGGCAAGAGGGTCTTGTCAATCTTGTTATTTAACCAATATCTAGGGAAAAAACAGATACCATCCTTTCCTTAGGTCATCTCTGCGAAAACGAAACCGACCAGCAAGCCAGGAATTTGAACTCGGCTCATAGATTTCATTGTCCTTATTTTCATAGTCGAGTATAAGTATCATTTTGATTTTTTGCCAGAGGGTTTGATGATGACAAAGAGGTTACAGAAAAGCACATTTTAATTAATATACTAGTTGTTAATATTAGATGTTAATTTTTTTAAGAAAAGTATTTTTCTTTTAAACTAATTATCATGAACTTTTAAAAAGTATTTCATTATGACAGATAATTAAGTACATTACGTGAAAAACGCTTAGACGATCATGTCTCTTTCGAGACATGGCTGACTGAGCAGAATATTATTCCTGTAGTAGGCTGCTATAACTTTCTGCGGTAGACTGGTTGCCAACCAAGGCTATAGAACCCAATCTGTCTTGCTTATTAATCTATAGCTGGAGGGAGAAGCGACGGATTAATACCTTTGGGAAAGGTATCGACCCGTCGCTTCTTCCTTTAGCTACGGGTTCTTTTAATTGTACAAGCAGTATTTATTCTTAACCCAAACCCTCTACTGTTTGTTATACGATATCTCGACGTGGTTTAATGGTCAGTAAGCTTTTCTCGCCAGAACCTATTACAACTGAGTAGTGAGTTCGATCCTCATACTTTCAGCCCTGTGCCAAATCTAAACGACACTTAAAAAATCAAATCTCTGCTGTGTGCAGATTCGCGAAACTACCGAACAAGACCTACATCTAGCCTAGTGGCATGGCTATGGTGTCTGTCACTGATCTAGCCCTATCTATAAGTCACTGATGCCTCCTCAACAGGTGTTTACCCGTGCAACCAGACTGGCAACTGGGTCCCACCCATTCACAGTCAGGTTAGCCAAATGCAGACGACAATTCTACTCCTGCAGCTTCCTCTCTCGCACTTCCCGCCTGTGGAACTCACTCCAGTATTCTTGCTTTCCTGAGGGCTACAACCTCCAGAAATTTAAATGCAAAGTTAATACTCATCTACTAACCACTGGCCTCTAGCTCTCTCCCCTCCCCTGTATAACCTTCCCTTTCACTCCGCCCATGTATCTGTCATCGCACCTGCTTTCTCAGCTTTCTATTGTTCCTTTCTAACTAGGTTGTACTCCTCACTCTTTTCTAATTAATCTTTTTACATTTATGTAACCCCCTGCATATCAGTGGCGTTTCTGCCTTGCTCAGGGTGAAATGATTAAAAAAAAAAAAGTAGGTCTACAAGACTACATTTAACACTTTTCTTAACTTACTTAATTAAAAAGCTTATACATTCATATATTTCCAAACTATCAATACTTGGTAATTATTACTACACCATAAATTCATAGTCATAAATAACTAGTACATGCTTACCGTACAAGTGTTCAAAATGTTGTGATTGAATCCCAGGTTCAGTCACTAATAATCTATGCAAACCAAACTGATTTCAGTCCACCACTGCTGATAAGACCCCGGGCTACCACTAGTCACGAGCAACGGATGTCCGCTCGAGGAGTCCCGTATTTTGAGAGAATAATGGGCTTTGGACTCACACCCAACCTCAAGTGGAATCCTATATACGATCCATCGCTAAAGATACAGATAAATGATCAGCTCCTTGTACTTGACTCCATATGCTGTACTCTGCTATTATAAGGGCCAGATCAGGACAGAAATGGAGACGCGTAGCCATATTTTAGTAGGAGCTACCCAGACCTCACTTTTCAGTCTTGATAGAGTTCAAAAGCATCTTTAAGTTCTCGTCACTCCCACCTATCTCTCGCAGGCAGGATGTGGCAAGTCTCTCACTGCTCCATGGCTACTACCATAGAAAGGGCTTCGCTTAGTTCTAGCAGGTCTGACCTTTATGGCTTGTACCAGCCGTGCCACTTACATAGTAGCAAACGAACCGGAACTTCCTCTGTATTCAATCAGAGAGAAGTAAATTCCACTCAAACAGCATCTTCCTGCGAACCACTGCTTTATGTAGATGCCTCTACTCATTTTCAATACCTAACTTTTAAAGTGAATACCTAACATATTCCCAAAAGGATGTGTCTCCAATCACTACAATCTTGACTTTTGAAGCTTTATAAATTATTGTAAATCTAAACTTATTTATAAATAGAACTTTGTGTGTGTCTGTCTCTCTGTGTGTGTCCGCTACCTATAGATTCCGAAACGGCTAAAACCGATTGTCTTGAAAATTTACACAGTTGTACTATAAGCGTCTGCGAGTGTTCTTAGCTAGGTTTTGTGCCGAGGTACCCCAGATAAATATCGAAAATCGATAATCGAAAAAATCGAGTTATAGAAAGAGTGGTCCGATTTTAATCAAATTTGATACACTTATAGACAAAGACATAAAAAACGATATTCAGAAGTTTCAAGGTTGCAGTTGTTACAATAGTGCAGAAAATCTATAATATGTATATATAAAAGTCAAGATGTTTGTGTGTGTGTCTGTTTATCTGTCTGTATGTACTTTATACAAATCCACAATTTTTATCCGATTCTCAAAAAAATTCACACAAATATTCTTTAAGCTGAGTCTGAGCTCCAGGACCATGGATTAGTTTTAAAGCTTTCATTACACCCGAGCAACGCCGGGCTATACTGCTAGTAAAACATAAAAATGAAAACAATTCTTGTAAAAAGTCATTATTCATTGATTTTTTTCTTTTCAGACTATGATATTCTTTATATATATTGTTAATAAAAGCAATTAAAAACTTACTTAAATTTAAAAAATGTTCTAACTTTCCTGCATTTTGCTTTCATTATTCAGAGCAGATCTTCTAAAAAAAAAGAGCTGTAAAAAAAAAGCAGTCATTTACACTTCCCAAAGAGTCCTGCATTTAACCAATAAAACAATGTCAATAACTAGAAATTTCAGGAAATTAATTAGAGTGGGGGTTACGTATGTTAAAAACTTTTTTACCAGGATTATCAAAAAGTAATGATTTCAAAAATAATTTCAGTAATTTGTGAATAAGTTCTGAAAGTTTCATGAAAATCCGAGTATTATTTGATGTTTGTAAGAATTTTCTAATTAATGTTTTTCGTCGGTTAAAATTGAGCTGTGTAAACTCTTGTAAAAACCGGGTCACTCGCTGACGACGAAAATAAATAAATAAATAATATCTTGTACGTGTTAAAACCACTAAAACATTTAAAAACAAACGAAAATACTTTGATCTTTCCTCTTAATAATAATATAAACATTTAGAAGATGAAACTTTGTTTTTATTTATTTAGTTAGTTTGGGACCTTTTAACATAATGTTATGCTGTTTTTTCAGCGAATGAGTGGAGGTACCGACTTTAAATAAGTGAAATTATTCATCCAAATTGGATAAAGAAAGAAATTCTACAATAGAAAGCCACATTTTAAACAAAGGCAAATACAAAGTCAGTTTTATCGAAGACAACTAAAGATGAATATGAATTACTTTCGTTAGTGTTGTCGTGAAATGAACATTTTACGAGATAATTATTTGTTTTAGTTAAGACAGCTGAATTGCTGTTTTTGTTTTGAAATGAACATGAAAGCTTAGAACGAGACCCCATTTTGTACGGTTACGACAAAAAGAAAAAGAGGGAGAGCGATAGAGGATAAAAGAAAAGGAGATAAAAAAAAGAAATAGCGTCAACTTATAACAATAAAAATAATTTATTTACAAAAATAAAAATATCAATATACGTGTATTACAATTAAACATTTAAAGCAATGTTTATTCAGTCTAGGGAAAATATAAGAATTAAACTAGAAAAAATAAAAGATAATGGTGTTTTAAAAAAGTCAACAATAATCTTGATCACAAATATTAAAAGACTGATCGTCTGGTGTTAGTGTCAGTTCTTTGAATTTTTTAGGGATAGCAAAGTGACCTGGCGAAACAAAGCAGCCATTCCATATATATAGGTGGGCGGGATCTTTGAAGAAATTCCTCACCATTTCCTGTGTCTTCTAAGTTTCAAAGGGACATTCACCCACTTTTCACTTTTTAAGAACAAACACAAATGAAATTGATCAATTCTGACATATATTTTCACTAATCGTAATACGCGTAATTTGTTTTAGTAATTTATATTTTTAGTATATCCTAAAAAAGGGTTTAGGAAACACAACTCACAATATCATGAAGGCCCGTATGCGTGTAGGTAGGGACTTCCACATTTCAGTATAAATTTTCAATACCTGATTTTAAAATGAAATTTTTAAAATAAATAAGTTATATTTTAGGTTTAAAATTAATTTTAATTGAAAGTCAAGAAATTACACTGGCGTATTTTAAAGCTAAATTATATTGATTGGAAACTAAAATTTTTCAGATTAAAAAAAAAATTGAAAGTACCGCCATTTTTTTGATTGATCGACACATTTTTAAACAGGAGCCACATTCCTGTTTTAAAAATTTGGCAAAAATAAAATATACGTCGCTGACACGTTATTGAAGTAATTTTTTTAAGTTAAAACTTTTTTTAAATCATATTAGCCCGAGCAAGGCGGTAACGCTGATGTGCAGGGGGCTACGGAGAAGTGAAAAGATTGGAAAGAGAAAGCCGGAAACCACATCCTAAACAGGGAACAAGGGATGAGCCTCTTCACCTGTTCAATAGACGTGGGTGGAGTGTAAACCGGGCGCTGTTTTCATACAAATGTACTTGCTTACTCTTTGAAATATTCTCTATAAGTTTTTATCAGTTAAGGTAATCCGAGCTACACTTCTTATCTCAAGTGTTGATTGACATAATGACAACCGTGTTGCACACTTTCTTCTAGTGAGTGCAGAACCAGGGATCGAACCGCAGACCGTTGGATTTCAATTCAACGCTCTCCCAGCTGGCTTCTTGCTACGCCTCTTCCTCTTCCTACTCCACTTTCCTCCTTCCACCTTTTCACTGCGTCTCTCTGCGTCAGCTTCACGCCAAGAAATTGACGCCACTGAATGTATTTATTTTTGTAGTTAATACAAAAAATATGGCACAAGGCCGAAATTGGGGATGGGGAAGGCTGGTCATCATCTGTCCTAATTTAACTTAGCTATTCACTTTCGTCGACCCTGACACACTTACAATAAACCGGACACCATAATACCACATTTTTACTTACCATTCTTACAACGTTCACCATAAAACCTCAGCTGCTCTATGTTGTCCTACTTAACTCCCATATTTACAATGTTCAGTGGAGGGCATGGGCAGAAAATAACAACATTTAAAATATCCCCAATGGTTTTATACAATGAATAAACGATATGTACAAGAAACTAAATAAAATCGTATTAGTAATAAAAGCCCCCCACTACTCTAACAATGTGACAGCAAAGTCACTTCCCCGGACGAAAAATAATGCGTGGCTTTAGAAATATAATAGTACCATATATCCGCTCAGCGATCACTCACACAATCACTCACACATTTAAACATCATAACAAAAACGAAAAGCACACTTGAAAAATAACGAAAGTCGCCACGCATCCACCGGGGAACTAACATTGTTGAACACCTAAGGAGGGAAGGGAAGGGGGGTTAAACTAAAGAAAAATAGGGGAGAAAAAAGAAAAGGGGGCCAATGAGCAATCATAACCTAGCTAAGTTAACAATGAAGCAAAAAACAGAAAAAAATCAAACTTTCCCTACACTAACCTAACAGGGACGGGGTGCACATGTTCTGCCCAGCACACCCAATATCCTGATGCCTAACCAGCATCAAACAACCACTCCAGGTCAGCACCTTTCACTCGACAGAATCGCGCAAGACTCACCCACCTTTTGCCAAATTCAGATGGAGTGAGTCGTTTCCTTTCCGTCCTGATCTTGACTTTAAGCTGATGCTTAAAGAACAAGATCAGTTGGGAAGAGGTAAACTTCTCATCACCATAGAATTCCTTCTGTCGCGTCGTCCAAATCACGATTCGCATAACACCTAGTAAGCAAAAGAGCACATAGTGCTCAGCCCTAGATAACGGAGGTACGACATTGCTACAAACAGAACTAGCCTCAAGGACAAAGAACTTTCCACGCAGCATACGAACCATGAGGTCTTCAAGAAACTTACACAACGGAGCAACAACACTGCAGTGGAAGAAGGCATGATCGACGGTTTCCGTCGTCAGCCCACAACGCACGCAGGTTGATTTTGGTGTTAGGCCCGCTGCATGAAGCCTCTTGCCTACCCAGAGAGCCTTTCGAATCATCAGCCAGGTGAGTGATGCCTCATCGTTAGTGAGACATTTCAACCCAGGCGCCCAAGGCCATATGGAGCGAGCCTCCTGCTTCGTAAGCCCGAGCTCGCCAATCAGTTCATCTTGAACGGCCCCCCTAACTAAAACCCGATATAATGCCCTAAGAGACAACGATTGGGCGTTGGAGAGGCCATCCGTAGCCCGCAAGAGAAACTGGAGAGCCAAACGACATTCTTTATAGAAGGAGCACTCGCCACGAGGAGTACGGCCGGCCTCCTCCTCCGACAAATGCACACTTCTCAGGGATGGAAAGTTTTTATGGACGTCCTCTTGAACGAGGGCGCCGTTCTCATCCTCCAGCATACACATTCGATCCAGGAATCTAATGCGAAGCGTGTGTTGACGAATCTCAACGCTAGGCATGCCCAGACCGCCCTCAGATGGATGCAGGCAACAGATCTCGCGACGTACCTTGGGAGACTTGCCTTCTCCCCAAAGGAAGGAGAACAAGAACTGAATTAAACCCAAACGAATGGCACACGGGAGAGGAAGTACCGAGAGTCGGTAAAGGAGAATCGGGTAGATGTGCGAGGCACATACTTCCGCCCTCCCCTTTAAGGAGAGCTTCCTCCGAGTCCACAGACGAACTGCGCCCTCGGCCTTCTCTCGAACCTCCGACCAATTCATTTCCAACTGGAGATCTGGACCGAAAAAGACGCCGAGAATCTTGATCGGCCCGTCCGTCCAGAGGAAAGGTCCGGGAAGAGAAACTCCCTTCCACGCACCCAATCGCAAGCCAACAGACTTATCGCGATTGATCTTGGCCCCTGTCACCGTCTCATAACATCTGATTTCTTTGCTGACTTCGTCAATCTCGGCTTTGCTCGACACAAAAACCGAAACGTCGTCAGCATAGGCGGAGTACCTGGCCGAGGTGGTAGCACCAGGTACGGAAATTCCGCGAAGGACCGGATTCGCCTTTAACTTGCGAAGGAATGGCTCCAACGCAAGAACGTACAGCAAAGGCGAAAGTGGACAACCTTGACGAATGGAGCGAGATAAAGTGAAGGGCTTCGATCTTACCCCATTCACTTCCACCAGCGCACCGGGGGACTCATACAGCAGTCGGATCCAGGAGCGAAAGTACGGCCCGAAACCGGCGGCGGAAAGGACAGACTCCAAGAAACGATGGTCAACCCTATCGAATGCCTTGGACTGATCCAAATTGATCAGCGCGGCTTCGGTGTCGGTTTTCTCGATGATCAGGCGTACCAAATGAAGGTTGTCCTGAATAGTCCTGCCCTTCACAGCACAAGTCTGCTCGGGGCCAATCAGACTAGAGAGGACAGCCTGCAAACGGCCGGCCAAGATCTTGGCAAAAATCTTTAAGTCAGTATTTAACATCGTTAAAGGCCGATAATTATCTATGCCACCCCCACCGCTCTTGCTCTTGCGAAGCAACTTGATTACACCCCTGGTGAAGCGACGAGGTATAGACCCCTGCTTCATCCAGTTGTTATAAACAAGAGCCAGCAGAGGAACAAGAACGGACGACTGCCTCAAGTACAGTTCGTAGGGAAGACCATCCAAACCTGGAGTTTTGTCCCGGCCAACCAATTTCAGCGCATCCCAGATTTCCGACTCTGTTATGGGCCCCTCGCACCTAGCCGCTTCAGCCGCCGAGAGGCGGGGAAAGTCAGCCAAATAGGTGTCGAACTGAGCAGAGCTCAGACCGGGCTCCCTGGTGAAAAGATCCTGGAAGTAATCCCGAAAAGCTCCACATATACCCACGTCTGTAGTCACGGTACGACCATCCGGCAATGTGATGTCCTTGATATGCCGATTGGCTGCTTGCCTAGCTTCCTCTGCACGCAGTTCTGCGGCCATATTCGTTGCCTCAGAAGACATTCTTTTTAACCTAGCCCTAACTACCAGAGCTTGATCCTTCTTGATAGCCAAGGAGGCCAGCTCGGCCCTAGCTAAGGCTACGTCCCCACTATTACGGGATTTAACTGCCCGATCAACTTTTTTCTCTAACGTCGATTGCGCCGCTAAATTAGCTAAGTTGAGCCGACGGCTATAGTCGGCAGCAAACGACCTAATTTTGGATTTAAGTGTATCCCACCACTTATTCCCAACCACAGCCCCCGTCAGTTCCCGCTTTAGTGTTAGTAAAAGCTGGTGCTGGAAATCTTGGCTATCAAATAATGACGCGTTCAATTTCCAGTAGCCAGCCAACTTAACCTTAGGCTTATCTAAGTTTACACGAACCCGGACGAGCCTATGATCCGTGTAAACTATGGAATGGAAACTTGGACAACCTAAGAGCCCTACGTCGACTCTCCTAACTAGGACTCGGTCGAGGTAGCTTGCGCGTACCTTCGAATCCGAGCTGCCCCTATTAGTCCAAGTCCACACTACCTCCCGGGGGTGTTCATTTCGGTATTTATCGACAAGATCATTCCTGTCGATAAATTCCCGAAATGGTTTCACATCCGGGTTGTTAGTACCCGATCTTTCTCCTATCCGATCTTTCTCAGGGTCAAGGACGGCATTCCAATCCCCCGCTAAAATTACCCGCCTCGATGTTCCAAAGAACGACTCGAGCTGCCGAAACAAAGCAGGACGCTCCCTATGGACATTGGGCGCATAAACCCCAATGAGCCGAAAAGACTTCTCCTTTATGGTAATATCCAGCACACAAATCCTGCCCGCTGGATCCGCGAAGACAAGCGTACACGCCGCACCCAATGACTTGCTCACTAGCCAAGAAACTCCTCTAGAACGACCATCAAAACATGCTGAATAGAGATCGTAATCCCTAGACAGAATGCCCTCATAGTCGCCAGCTAAAAACCGGGTTTCCTGTAGACAACAAACATCCACCCCGAGGCGCTGGAGATCATGAGTGAGTCTCACCCTCCGAGACTCGGACCTCAGCCCCCGGGCATTTATACTTGCTAACCAAAGAGCCATTGTGATCCTTAATTAGGGTTGAGTTTCTGGACAGAACATGGACGGGGAAAGGATGCCGACAGCCTCTCCCATAGATCCCTTGCCCATTTCTTTGTCAATGGTGCCATCATGAGAGAGGCCACCAACATCCCAAGGAAATGTTAGTTTCATTGCCCTGTAAAGGGAGGGGTGAACTAAAATTGGGACCCGTCCTACACAACATTCTTTCAACTTTTGTAAGGAATCCTCCTCCATTGTTACTATAGGTGGGGACATTTTAAAGGCTTTCCCTGCTTCCAGGAGCATGTCCCACACCTTTCCAGTACCTGTTCCAGTTCTTACAACCGTCAGCAACCTTTTTGCATGAGGAAAATTTTTTGGTTTCTCAATGTCTTTCTCCTTGCATTTTTTCATTGCCAATAGGACCTTTAATTTGCTGATCCTATTGCCAAAGTTCCTGGCCCTATCTTCCTGGGCTGGAGAAACTCTGCAAATATTCTCCCCCATCAAGTAAGGGACTCTTGTTGCCTTCTTCCGAGCCTCCCTATCCTCTGCTGTGGGGCTCCTTTGCCTCTTTGAAGGTGGTGGTAACAGCTTTTTGGGAGAGGGGCTGGGGGTTGGTTGTGATGGTATTCGGAATGGGCTGGGGTCTCTACTAAGAGGAGCAGATTTCCTTGGAGTGGGCTGTGAGGAGTGGGACTTTTTGGGGCTTTTCTTTTTTTCAGGAGAGGACGGGGCAGAGACAGAGGGACGTGTTTGTTTCTTTGCTAGTTCCTCCTTTAGTTTTTGAGCTTTCTTCATGCCCTCGTAGCCTGGGTCGTATGCTTTGCGCATCTCCTCTATTGATGGTGCAGACCAGGCCGAGGCGTCGCCCTTCTTGCTGGTAGAGGGAGAGGGGCTGTACGTGCCTTTAGTCCTGGGAGCATCAGGGGACTGAGGTCCCGCAGCTTGACGCTTCCCTCTGGTCCTGCCAACAACCTGCCATTCCCCCTTTTCCTTCTCCGATACTACACTTGTAGCAGGCGAAGGCTTATCGGGGAATGAGGGCCGATGTTTTGACCCAACCGGGGGTACTACCACACCGGTCCTGGTTGCTGGCATGCCCACTACAGGCGGGACGGATTTTGTCACAGAAGCGGCCAGAGGGGTATTTTGGTCTTCAGGGGCCTGGCTTCCAGAGGCCTTCTTCTCTGGGCAGGAGGAGGAGAGGTGACCAATCTTTCCGCACCTCCAGCATGTCGGTTTGCGACCGGTCACTATCACCGGTAGTCTCAGGCCCCCAACGTCAAGACAGTTGGGGATGGTATCGAAGGCCTTACCACTCATCATAATCACGAAAGTCCATCCCCCGGTCAGGTCCTCGCAGGAGGCATCTACAATCTCACCGAATTGAGAAAAGTACGCCGCGAGATGCTCCCCGATGACCTGAGGAGGGACCTCGTATACTGCCACCTTGGTCCTACGCATGCCTAGGTATTCTGTTCTAATAATAAAATCTTTCGTTATAAGATCTTTTGATACCATCTTTAGGCAATCTTCCGGCGTGGGCAGCAGCACGTCCCACGTGAAAAAGCCCGTGCCTTTTACGATTCGTAAGGGCATGACCCCCGTGGACTGCAGTGTCTTCAACACTGTGTCTTTTGTGGGGCGACAAATCTTGCGCGAACGCTTGTCGACCACAAGGACTGACACAATTCTTTTTTCAATTTTTCTTAATTCCTGGGGATCCTCCAAGAGTCCATCTTCTGTCACAAGATGAGCGTAACTCTTGGCTCTCTCCAGAAACTCCGTCAAATTGATTTTTACCTTTGGTGGGGACTTCCAGCCCAAGGGCGATTCCCCGGCCTCGGTATCTTTCGTTTGGTCTTTAACATTTTTGGTCTCGCTATCCTTTTGGCCATTCTCGGCCACCACATTTTGGGTCGCTGTCTTATCCGTCTTACTTGAAGTCGGTAGAGGGGGAAAAGATTCCTCATTCTTTTGGCCATTTTCGGCCACCATAATCTTGCTCTCGACTTTCTCTTGTTGTTGCTCCTTATTTTCAACAATTAGAGGGGGAAAAGACTCATCATCCTTTTCCGGTGGACCCTTCCAAGGAGGGTCAAACAAAAGTTTCTTTTTCACTGACCGACTTGAGTCGGCCATTTTTTAAAATTTAAGCAATACAACGTCGCCAATATATTTTCCTCCGTAAATCCAATGAGAATAGGGAGGGGAGGGAAAAGCGGGAGAAATAGGGGGAAACAAATAAACCTCGCAAGGTTAAAGGAATAGCCACAATAATGGCAAATAAAAATTAGCCTAATATGGCAAACAAAAATAACAAAACAGCTTACAATTCACAAAAAATTGCCTTTAGCGGTAAATTAACAATTTAAACAAAAGCAAAAACTAACCTCTTGAGAGGTTAAAAAAAAAAAAAAAAAAAAAAAAAAAAAAAAAAATTACCTAAAGGCGATAAACGATAAGTAGTTTTACAAAATTTACAAGATAAACTTTACACGTTAACAATAAAAAAAAAAAAAAAAAAAAAAAAAAAAAACGAAGGAGTCGCCTAAAAAGGCTACTAAAAGAAAATAATGGGAAGGTGGTCAATAAACGTTAATAGGTTTCAAAAAATAAAGTTTCAAACAAAAAGAGCGGAGAGTTGCCTAAAAGGCTACTTCCGTAAAACTAATATGGGGAGGGGCTGGAAAAGAAAACGTTAAAGTGTGGAGGAAATCAGATAATATTCAGTTTACAAGTCGCGAGAAAATTACAAAATAAAAATAAAGTTTAAACAAAAATTAAATGTAGCACGTAAGGCAAAACTAAAAACTGAAAAATGAAAACAAAAATTAAGTCACACGGTCCGACCTAAACAAAAACAAAAATGGCGGCCTGAAAAAAAAATACGAAAATAAAGTAACAAAAAGCTAGAAAATAAAATGAATAGAACAAAACAAGGAAACGAAAAATTAAATAAAATTAAAAACTTAGCTATACAAAAAGTGTCTTTAGCAGGAAAGCGGGTAAGTCAGAAGGAGAAGGTAACTTTTGTCAGTATTCCGTCAAAGACTGGACTGAAAAAAGACTCGACGCCACTCAAGAAATTGACGCCACTGAAATCCTCGAGTGAACTTGGTCGGTCAGTTTTATAATCCATTTCTCTACCCATAATCCATTTCCTCGGTCTATAAAAATTCCCCTCGAGGGCCTCCTCTCTTTTTTCCTTTAGAATGAGCTGAAGGTGGATTATTAAGACAGAGGTGAGTATTATTATTATTTTCTTTCTTTGGAACAGATTACTGCTTTGCAAGCCAGACACAAACGAACTCTCTTTTTTCCAGAGCCGCCGCTAGTCGCCCTTTCATGTTCACAAGTATCTCAAGTGTTGATTGACATAATGACAACCGGAAACCGGAAGTTGTTAACAAGGCTAAAGTAGGGAGGCCGAAGGCAACAAAAAATACGAATGTAATTTTTTTATGTAAGGGAAGACAACCCTTGAATCACGTGATCTTTTAATAATAAATATCACGTACGGTCATCCGTACAAATAAAAATACGGGCAGTAAAAATGCACACAATTAAAATGTTTTAATTATTTTAAAAATCCAGTGGCTCAATCATTTGTATTAAGTTTTTAAATTTTCGATTAGTAATTGTAGTCTTCATGCATTAATTACATACCCTAGCCGAACACGTTGAGGAAGAAATTTAACAATAATTTTTAAACTTTAATATATAATTTTTATATATAATTAAAAAAAAATGAAAATAATTTTTGTAAAAATTCATTATTCATTGAATTTTTTTTCTTTTCAGACTATGATACGCTTAATTTATATTGTTCATAAAAGCAATCAGAAGTTTATCCACATAAAAATTGGCATAGTTATTGCATTTTTTGCAATTCGGACTTATTTTTTAGAAAAAGGGCTCTATTGGAGAAAAAAAACTGTTGATTAGCAATCCCCAATGACTCTTGAATTTAATTATATTAGGCTTATTGTGGACAAAATTCGAATTTTTAAGCATTTGTGAAAAATAATTGCTGGGGGTAACATATGTAAAAAAAAAATAAGTTTACCAATATTTTATACAAAATAATTATTTCACCATTGATTTCGGTCAATTAGGAATAAATCCTGAAATTTTCATCAAAATCCGACCATTATTTGATTTTCGCGAGAATTTCCAAATTAATGTGTCTTTCACTGTCAAAAAAATGCATTGTGAAATATTACGTTTTTTTTTACTTATTAACGTTGCGGCAATTTAGGGCTCGCACTGACGTAAGAAAAAAAACAGACTTTCTACAAAAATTTCGAACGTGTTAGATATAATTCAAAAAATTTTAAAAATAATTAAAAAGTTCTTTGATCTATCCTCTTAATGATAATATCAACATTTTGCCGATGAAACCTTGTTTTTATTTAGTTTGGGGCCTTTTTCCTTCATACTATGCTGTTTCTTCAGTGACTTTGCTGAGATACCTACGTGTAGGACAACGAATAAGTAACCATCGCTGTCATGCTTAAGACGGCACCGTTTTTACTGCCTTTCTTTCTTTCTTTCTTTCTTACTTTTATCTTTCTTTCTATCGATTGTTTCCTTTTTTCTTTCTGTATATTTTTCCAAAATAGCAAACGCAGTTCGTAAATTTGTAATACCGTTCTATGACGACACACCGCGTGAGAGCTTGAAATGATAACAGAACCATATATTTAAATGCGATGTAATGTGTTATGACCAGGTTTAAACGTGATTTTATTTAGTGTGGGTTGTTTCGATTTAATGTAGATGACCTACATTATCTGAAGGTTCTTTTTACTGTGTGTATGAGTGAGGATTTTTGCATTGTTGACTAAAATCTGTCTGATGTTTACAAATTTACGAACTGCGTTTGCTATTTTTGGTAACTGTTATTGTTGCTTAGCAAAGTTTTATGTCAACACAAGATAAAATCGTAGCTGATGCTGGATGTTTTTATGTTGACGTCCTTGCAACATCTCTGAAGATGGCTCATGTGAGCCGAAAGCTTAGAACCAACTTAATAAAAAAATATCCAAATGTTGGAGAATTTTTGTCTTTATTTTACCTGAAATTAAAGCCAAAATACGATGTTTAGAAAAGCTCATGATTAAACATAATAGACATTCATTGTCTCTTATATTTAACAGTATATGTTTAAAAAGTTATCTGCTGCCTTGATACAATATATATATATATATATACCTCTACTCATTTTCGATACGTAAATTTAAATTGAATTTTTAACAGTAAAATTATTTTCTTTAATCTTTAATTGTAGCTTTAATTGAATACCAATTGATTAATTTTACTAATTTCAGTAAGCAATATATTCTGGTGTATTTTAAACTGAAATTATAATGGTCGGAATATTTTTTCTTCCTTTAAAAACATTTCATTTTTTTGGTAGATTGAAATTTGATCGAAATTTGATCAAATTTGGAAAAAGTTTAAGGTTAAGAGGATAAGAGACATAAGAAAACAAAAAGAGAAATAAAAAGCCCACACGTCACGTGACCGATATCTGTATATGCCTATATTTTACTTCCTACCTAAATTTCTTTTTGTTTTGTTTTTTTCTCTCTCTGAGCCGTTTTTCATTGGCTCTTCTCGTTTCTTTCTTTCTCTCTTGTTTTCCTCTTCGTGTTTTATTTTATTTGTGTCTTTATCTTTCTTCTTTCTTTCCAACCCTTTTTTGAATTCTCTTTTTGTTTTCTCATCATTACTATCCTCTTTATATCGTAAGTGGATTTTATAGGTTTTTTTTTCAAAAATAACGTTTATCACCATCATTATTATCTAACTGATGAGACATTGTTCTTTCAATGTCGAAACGAAATGTACACTTTTGTAGTAGATTGTAGTTTGTATATGTTCTAAAGTATATATATATATATATATATATATATATATATATATACTGAATGCACTGTTCATATCTGTCAGATACTCTGATTGAATGGTTTGAGTTTTGTATGTTCTTTCTTTTGAGCCAGATGATAAGAAAGCTTATTATCTTTCATATAAAATGTTATCTTAAATATACAACGTAAATATGTTCGCGACAGATTGTATCACCCGTAATCTTTTCAGATTTCAATCAAGAAAAAAAAGGTTTTCTCATTTTCCAGAAATCTGACACTCTCTCGATTAATTTCTATTGCTTGCCATGTTGGTTGTCATCTTGTCAAACGTAAGATGTTTATATAATAGAGACGGAGTTGCTGTTTGACTGGATAATCTACAAAACAAGAATTTTGTTCTGAGTCATTAAGAAAATAGCTTATAAACTCTTTTGGAAAAAACAAAAACAATACTGTTTTTTCATAGATGATCGCTTTTGTTTAAATTAATCAAATAAATGGAATATCTGGCTTGTAATGACAAATAAATCAACTGCTTCATTATAATCAAACACTTGGCATTTATTTGTTGAAAAATCATTACTATTGAAATTTATAATTTTTTTCTATTAAATATTAAACAATATTTTAATAGAAAGAAAAGTAATAGAAAGAAAATATTTTAATAGAAAGAATAGTAATAGAAAAATAGGTTTCTCAAGTCTAGTAGGTATTATGGTTTCTTCTTTGTCCCGTGGTGGGTTGCTTCTCATCATTTATTTAAAATAGGGATGTCAGCTACTTGATTATGTCATTATTTTTTCTTTAAATTACATGTGTTACGGATATAGATAGCAGAGCACACATACACCTACGCATATGAGAATGGTCTTTGCGTAGTAACAAGGAGTTGGTCACGTGAAAGACCAGTGCCATCTTTGGAATAGCAGGTCAAGGACAGTTGACCCAGATATCATTAGTAACAAATGTCTAGACAGGAAGTAGACCAGACATGGAAGTCAGTTGCACATCGTGGAAGCAGCAGGTGTTAGAATTTGCGCCAAAAGTAAATCACATGGGAAGCGAAACCCAAAGCAAAATTTGAGTCAGTTGCTGGTTGAATCTCGACAGAGCAAGTCATATTTGTTGAGCGCTGATAAACGATAAAGCAACGATTGAGGAAGGGAAAACACGTTTTGAGAAAATAGCATAAATTAGTCCATTTCATCTTAAGCAATTCTGGATAAGAAAAAGACCGTATATATAAACTCTTATTCGTTAAAACAAGATTAAAAACGGAGCCTTGCCCTGTATCGAAAAAGAAAGAAATATAGCCACAAAGACGAAAGAAGTTGTAATATTATTTTCATGTTGATTCATGCTTGTTGAAAGAAGAAAGGAAAAATATCGGCAAAAGTTGACAGAAGCTGTAATGTAATTCGTACGCTGATTTCGGTTTATTCAAAGGAGAAAAAGGAAAGCGAGGCCAAGTAATTTATCAAGAGAAGAGAAGAAAAGAAAAGAAAAGAGAGATAGCGACGCAGAGAAGACACCAGATAAAAGAAACTACGTTGAAGATAAAGAAAAACAAACTTGTTTGAGTGCTGAATAGACAATGCCGGTTGACGAAAAGAATAAAGAAATGTGCGGACATTTCAGAATATCTGTGTGCTGAAAATATAATAATGAACTGAAATATATAGACAGTTGTAACTGCTTACATTTCAAGTTTATAAAGAAAGAAGAGGAAAAAAGGAAAGAAAAGAAGAGACAGTAAAAGAAAGAGAGACGGAACTGATACAAAGTTAAGTTATCGAGTTATTAGACCCATATTAGAACACGCATACACTTCCATTAATATTATGTTATTACATACACCATACCACGTGTTTTCAAATAATGATTTCCTCACATTTTATCCAATGGAAAAATCCTGTATTCGTTCATACTTGCTGTTGTGTATTGTAATTTGATATTTAGACCACGTTGGGTATCCGAAAGTAATTTTGAGGTTCAAGTCATTGGACATTATAATTCATACTTAGATATTTTTTTCTATTTAATTTTTTTATTTTGATCTTTTATTCATTAAAACTTTATATCAAAATTATATTGTCTCAACGTTCATTCTTGATTTGTTATCAGCGCCCGTGTTGAATATTGAAGCAGACCTGGGAAAAGACTGCCATCCGATTACCAATCGAACAGCAATGTTATGTTATTATTTTTTTTATTTAAATCATTGCCCATTTGTCATGATCTGGGACAGATAACCAATATTTGTCTATAGGTGTGAAACTGCTATATACCCGAATCGACATATAAACATCTTGATGGTTATTGTCGGGACAAATATGTGACACATGTGATAATTATTTTTGTTATTGTTTTATTGAAAACTCTCAAGTGATGTGGTTATTATTATTTGGTAAAATACTTTGTCTATGATTCTGCAGCACCAGTCTACAGTGTTAAAAAATCTTTCTCAAAATCCACAATGCTCTCTCGATCTAGACCGTTCTTAGCCATCGATCCGAGCAAGCAGCAGTAAAGAGCCGTCAGTTTCAATATTTCTGAAAATGCTTGGCGCCAAAATAAGCAAATCTCGACATGTAAGAGCATATATAGAGTTTTCAGATTAATGATTGCTTTTGGAGCAAACATTAATCTGAAAAGTCGATACAATTTCAGGGTTTGACGAAACTATCTTTACGATAACAGCAAATGATATGATTATGTATATCATAAAACAGCCGGTTCTAAACAGAAGCACGTCAAGATTATTTATAGATATTATAATGTTCCCTGGTTACACCTAGACAAAGAATTGTGCGATCATTGTTCGAAATCTGATACTTAACTGTAGTCAACAAGCTACAAACAGCTTAGCTATTGCTTCCTCCTGAGAAGCACATCCGTTACCTTTCCGGTAAATATATTGTATATTCTAAAATTTTATCAAGCAAAATGAGTAATGCATGTGCGAGAAAGTGTGTAATTTAATATTTTGGTTACAAACGGTAATGTGTCTTTGGCATGTTAGATTATGCCGCTATCATTCAACATAATCATTGGCCCAACAAAACCAACTGTTACATACAGATGTGTAAAGAAAAAGAAAGAAAGAAAGAATGAAAGAATAGAAAGAATAGAAAGATATAAAACAGAGAATGAATGAAAGTTAGAATAGTGTTTTGAAGTGAAAATAGAGGATGGAAAAAGAAAAAAGTGAGTTAAAAAGAAACTAGATGGAGAAAGAAAAAGAGAAAGAAAGAAAGAAAGAAGGAAAGAAAGAAAGAAAAAAGAATGAATAACAGAATAGAGTGCTAAGGAAAAAGAGAAAGAACAATAGAACAGAATAGAAAGAAAGAAAGAAAGAAAGAAAGAAAGAAAGAAAAAAGAAAGAAAGACTGTAAAGAGTTAAAAAGAAGAAAGAATGAACAATAGAATAGAGTGTGAGAGAAAGAAAGAAAGAAGGAAAGTTGAAAAAGAAAGAAAGAAAGAAAAAAAGAAAGAAAATGTTAAAGGGAAGAACCAATGAAAAAAAGAACAGGGTGTTAAAGAGCGGAAAGATGATAAAGAAAGAAAGGAAAAAAGAAGGAAAGAAAAAAAGAAAGAAAGAAAGAATGGGTAATTCAGTTTCTACATTCGCTTCCAATCTTGTATCATATCAACAAGCCATGTATTTAGAGCGCCTCGGTATAGGGTAATTGCTATGAAGCTTGGATTCTCACTGTGTTGCCCATACATATTACCTGGTGCCAAAACAGCATCTAGAAACACCAAGCCATGTACGTCAATTTAATATAGGGATGGAAGTCAAACTCTTTGGACTTATTACAAGAAGGAGAAAAGGTTCAGGTGAAAAGCAAAAGAAACCGGGAAGAAGATTTGTGTTCCTATTTTGTAAAAGGGTTTTGTGTACTTGGCATTAAGTTTTATGGATTAAAACAAAATGCGGTTTCATGACGAAAGGCCAATGGTTAATATAAAGCTGTGACATTTTTCTTTATATATTGTTCATTTAAATTTACACGTTAAACACCGAATATCTACATTGTTTTACCTGTTCTGTGTTCAGTTTCATGAACTTCTATTCCAAATCTGTTATAATTGATCCATACACGAATGTAATTAAAGTGTGTGTTTTTTTTAATAATCGTTTCACCCCAACAAGGCAGTACTGCCATTGGTGTACAGGGGGTAACATGAGAGGAAAGCGAAAAAAAAGAACTGGATGGAGGGTGTGTCTGCGAAAGGATAAAAGAAATATGGCAATAAAGGAAACAAAAGCACTTAAACTCTTGGAGATTGTAACTATCAGGAAAGCAAGTATACGGAAGGGAGTTCCACAGGTGAAATGTGAGAAAACAAATTAGAAGAATAGAAGTGGCGATTACATTTGTTTTGGCTGTAAAAGGGTGGTACCTAGATGTCAATCTAGTTGCTCGAGTAAATTCGTGTAGACGGGGCACCAGGTAGATAAGATCGTCAGAGCAGAAGCCGTGAAAATATTTTTAGAAAAGACAGAGAAAAGCAACATCCTGTTGTTGAGACATTAACTGATGTCGAGCTGCTAAATAGGGATCGATTTTTTTTTAATCATATCACCCCAAGCAAGGTGAAAACGCCACTGATGCACAGAGGGCTACGTAAGAGTGAAAAGATTGGAAAAGAGAAAAACCGGAAACCACATACTAAACAGGAAACAAGAGATGAGCCTCTTCACCTGTTCAATAGACGTGGGTGGAGTGTGAACCGGGCATTGCAGATCCTCCTTTGGATTTTGTCAAGAACCCCGATATGAACAACCGAAGCACCCGGCTAAATATGGCAACAATATTCATTTACAAATTCCACATCTTGAATGTATGCTTGACTAAAAAAATGTGCCATCACTGCTTTCATTCTAATTTCATATCTTTGTTTCTAATTTAGAAAACTTTTACTTAATTCATATTTCTTGGATCTCTTAGTAGACGATGTCGACATTGTGTTAATGGTCATTCTTGTTCAAATTATGAATACTTGTGTCATCAAAATAGATCCCTCATCATCAGTCAGTCAGTTTAGGTGCCATACGTGATACACGCTTGGGCGATCATGTCTCGAAAGAGACATGACTGAATGGGCAGAACATTATCCCGCAGTAGGTTGCCATTGCTTTCTGCGGTAGACTGGTTGCCGACCAAGGCTATAGAACCCAATCTGTCCTGTTATTTAACCCATAACTGGAAGGAAGAGACGGATTAATACCTTTCCCAAGGGTATTTGCGCGTAAGTGAATACAATGGATTCAGCTGGAATTTGAACTCGGCTCCCCGGTTTCTCGTTCCGAGCCGATATCATCATCAGTACATTGTCCAAAAAATGTTAAATATGAAACGCTGAATTAAAACTTGATGGATTGGAAAGAAGAAAAGGCAGAAATTGAAAAGGAGAGGAAACGGTATTAAGAAATAGATATTTTTGTAAAAAAAATGAAAAAGATCTAGAACTGAGTACGACCTTAATCTAAATCACAGAACTATTGTGAGCTCCGTGGTCCTTTTAATCAGCTGCATAATATGTGCCTCGCCATAACTACGCAGGTCTTTGCAGAGTTTTCTTACTTCAAGACTGACTGACAATCAAAGTTGAAGAGCTTTGTCAGATCTATAATGACTTAGGGAAACAAAGAAATTCATACCCTTCTCAGGGATATCTGCGTGTAAGATAATTATACGAACTTGACTGCAATTCTAACTCAGCTTCTCGAACCGCTAACCATCACGCCTCCTGTAAATTCACATTCAAAGAAAGAAAGAAAGAAAGAAAGAAAGAAAGAAAGAAAGAAAGAAATGCTAGTGACAAGTAAAAAAGGGGAAAAAATGTTTTGAAAGCGAAGATAGGACCGAATATAACATTGATAGTGAGATAAAACAAAATATTGATAGCAAAATATAATTAACTGGAGTTTTAGAAGCTGAGAAAGAAAGTTAATGATAGAATAAAAAATCTGTAGCATTTAGTAAAGAAGAGGAAGGCAGTCGATTCTTGATAGCTGGGTCGAGGTTGTATTACGAAAGCGACAAAATTATTAAACGTAGTTAAACAATGGTGATTTCGCGTACATCGCTCCACGCATGCGTGCGGGAGTCTCTGTAAGCGGAAACGTAAGACGAGGCACACATGTGACATGGGAAGTTAGGGAGGGCGGGATGAGGAAAAAACGTGAGGTAAAAAGTTCGAGCTTGAATTGCATTGCTTCATTAAATGAAAAGCAGCAAAAGCAGAACTTATTTATTCATTTATCTATTTGTTACTTTTTCGTTCTCTATGCACGATACTTTAGCAACTTTGCGTGCGGAAAGCGAAGAGCAATAAAGAAAAAAACGGCGGGAAAATGGAAAAGAAAAGGTCACGTGATTGCCGATGAGCGATTTATAGGTAAATTGCTCAGTGGGGTTTTTATGCTTTTGATGTCTTTCATATTCGGGACCCATTAACCATTACCAAAAACGTCACCAACGCTAACGTACTTTACAAAATCGTCACGAATTCGCAAGTATAGACTAAAGGCAAATACGACACAGTATCACAAATGATATCTTGGAAATCTTATCTATACTTGCATCCTATCTACACTCATCAACGCAATTCACTGACAAGAACTAAAGTCGATTATTTCAGTCAAAACTATGAGCCTCTAGTTGCAACAGTCAACATAATGATGAAAATATCTGCAATAATTCCGTAATAAGAATTTCATTCAAACGTTTTAAAACAACAGCTAATAGGATGAAACATGAATTATAACTTAACCTCTTGCCATAATTTTTTCTGTAATTAAAAAAATGATATACCCAATAATCACACACACTCACACGCGCACATGTAATAATATACGTCGATGACACGACTCGGAGTTTCATGCGTTACGCAATTATCAGGTGCATATTAGGAAGTGACGATTAAAGAGATGTGAATGAAACTTAACTTGATATTTATAGTAGTTACATCTTAAAATGTTAGGGCACAATTTTTTATTTAATTAATTAAGAGTAAAATTTAAATAAAATTAAAAAAATTAAAATTAAAAATTAAAGTTAAAGATTATTATTAAAATGCTAGGAAATGAATTCAAAGTGCCATAATTCATAATTATTGATAGTAATAGCTACGTGGAAAAGAAATAAGAAAGAAAGAAAGAAAGAAAGAAAGAAATGAACTTAAATTCAAATATCTTATATGTATATATTCTCAACTAAATCTATCAGTAACAGCAACTCTCCAGCGAAATCTAAATTATAAAAGTCCAACTCATTTATATTATTAACTAGAAACACCAGTCAAACACCACAAATCTCCATCAAGGCAATACCGAAATAATTTCAGAGATTAGCAAGAGATGGTTATTAAAGTAAGAAATAATAACTGTAATGAACTTGACCGCTCACATGAGTGAAAAAACAAAAAACTGAACTCGACCGCTCTCAAAATAAAATACACATTTATAAAGAACCATGGGAGGTAATTCAGTATTTAAAAGGATCTAGGGGAGGTAATTCAGTATTTGGCATTTGAAAAGTCAAAATTAATTTTATTAATAAAACCGGAAAAATAACACAGAAACTTTATTCCGTACCAGATCGAATCCAAAATCTAATCAGCTCGTGCTAGTCATGATACCTATCTTCACTGAAAGTTTCATCCGAATTCATCGAGCGTGTCTTGAAATAATTTTACAACGGACAAACAAACAGAGAACCGTACCGAATATAATATCTCCGCCATAATTTAAATGGTCCATATAGAACACTGTTTCTAATGAAAATATATTCATGAATAATTATGTCGGATATACCATTATCCGCTCATCAAGACGATTAATCTTGTCTATCTCTCGGGCTATCGCTATATTAGAGCCCATTTAAACCAACATGAAAACTGAACTACTTCGATAAGCAACATGCTCGTTAAATACACAGATATACGAAGCAACCTAACTGTATATAAGACATATAAGAATAGTACTCTCTATAAAATGCCCAGCTCTGAATGACATCAACTCTTTATATTTACCGTCTTCGATAATTAAAAATATATCTAAATCTACTCAGATCACACAAGAGGAAAAGCAGTCCTTGAAATAGGATCAGATCATTAGTCAAAAACGCCCGGAATTAACAATAAATTTAATAATTTCTACTTGCACAAATTCAAAAGTTTAATGTATTGTGAAGACATATAAATAACATAATAAGCAATGATAAATAAGTATCTTGTCTCTCATTTTTTTAATGAAACATATATACGAGAGGTATTAATACATATATCCAGAGTTTATCAAAACAATTTTACAAACTGTGGTGCCTGGCTCTTCACACCAAAACAAGGACAAAAATTTTATCAAAACATGTACTTGCAAATCCTTTTAAGTTTATAGTTTACGGAAGACGCTGTTAAATGTACAATCCAAGATACAATCCAAAAAAGACTTTTACAAACTTTTGAGGCAGGTTCCTAACGCCAGAAAATGGTAAAATATCAATACAGACATATGTCGAAAAATTCACACAACTCATAACAAACCCATAAAATATCCCCCGCTTGCACCCGTAGGATCATTGATTGGCAAATCCGTTCAAATACTTTCACACGGTGTCAAGTTGTTTTGCAGGCACCCAGAACACGCTCATGAAGCATCTCTGCATTAAAAATGTCTGCTGCATAAACCAACTGTTTTAGGTGTCATCAGAGATTAAAAAATACGAAGGACTGAGGTCGTAAAATGATGCTGATATCTAGCATGTATGGTTCTGTGAGGAGTTCGATTCGCCTACAAATGTTGGTTGTGTAAATTTTTTATTCCATCTCTTATAAATGTTTCCTCATCCGTAAACAAGACAGAAGAGATAAACAAGGAATCGATGGTTCATGCAATAAACCACTGGAAAAAGTTCTCCCGTGATGAGTGATGAGTGAAACACGCTTGGGCGATCATGTCTCGAAAGAGACATGACTGACTGGGCAGAACATTATCCCGCAGTAGGTTGCCATTGCTTTCTGCGGTAGACTGGTTTCCTTAAACTTAACTCAAAAACGAAGGATTTCAGGACAACTGTTTATATGGACATTTGTATTTGTTTTTGTGTGAAAAAATCGGCCCCTCAGTTTGTGAAAGTATTTTTGTCATATATATATATATATATATATATATATGTGTGTGTGTGTGTGTGTGTGTGTGTGTGTGTGTGTGAATATATATATCCTTCTTCTACCGATCGCCCATAGCTCAGAGGTAGAATCACCGACTGACGCCAATTCGGTCGGCTTTCAATCCTGGGTTAAAAGCAATCGGAGTCTAACCGTTCTGATGAGCTGGGATACAGCGAAACAGATCTGTCTGCGGATGATTCTCTCTCTCTCTCTCTCTCTCTCTCTCTATATATATATATATATATATATATATATATATATATATAAACCTATTTATAAATGGAACTTTGTCTCTGTGTGTGCATCTGTTTGTGTGTGTGTCCGTGTCCGTTAACTATAGACTCCGAAACGGCTGAACCGATTTTCTTGAAAATTTGCACAGTTGTACTATAAGCGTCTGCGAGTGTTCTTAGCTAGGTTTTGTGTCGAGGTGCCCCTGATAAATATCGAAAATCGATAATCGAAAAAATCGGGTTATAGAAGCAGTGGTCTGATTTTAATCAAATTTGATACACTCATAGACAAAGACCTAAGAAAAGATATTCAGAAGTTTGAAGGTTGCAATTCTTACAATAGTGCAGAAAGTCGATAATATATATATATATATATATATATATATATATATATATATATATATATATATAAAAGGCAAGATGCTTGTGTGTGTGTCTGTCTATCTCCCGGAATGTCTGTATTTTTTCAGCCATTTTATTTTAGTTTTTACTTCGGCTTTGGCTCTACGTAGGTAAAATTGTTGTTCTTAGTCTCAGCCATGGTGCCATTTACTCAGAGGACTTATTTAGCCTTCAAAATTCAGTTTACTAGGAAAAAACTTATTTGATATCGATACCAGGAAATCAAAATTTGACTTGCATCCACTCATTTTTCTTTCAGTCTAGGGTTTCGCTTTAACTGGAAACAACTATTGCTTTTTAGTATTTCGTGCCAACGTCCAAAGAGTCTGAGCTCCAGGACCATGGATTAGTTTTAAAGCTTTCATTACACCCGAGCAACGCCGGGCTGTACTGGTAGTATATGATAGTGTCCATCAGAGGATACATTCTTAGCTATGTCTGAAATTCATACTCTCACTATCTCTCTCTCTCTCTCTCATACACACACACACACACACACACACACACACACACACACACTCATACAAACGCACACACGTGTAGTGTGTATATATATTAACCCCATTAATTGTTTGTCGGTGTTCCTGTTATATAAAAAATAATAATGATTTTAATAGCTAGATTTGGCCGAATGTAAACCAGAAGAATATTTCCTTACCTAGCAGTAGAGGAAGTTATACGTATTTACTTTATACCGTTATCTGAAAATAAGTGAAAGAATATGATGTGGCAGATTAAAACCAAGTTTTGCATGAATATTGTTTGAAGTGGGAGTAAAAGTTTTCCTCTCTGAAAGTGGCTTATTATTAACATTCTCTTACGCAAACGCAGACAGTGTGCAAACCTTGATTGGCGCACAAATAACAGAAGTAAATATGAACAGGAAAAATAGTGACCGATTCTAACAGATGATTTGCGAATGAGATAGATTTCTTTAAATCGGATGCCTCGAATCTTGGTTTAAGAAATCCATTACAAAATTGGCCGTCCACCTTATTCAATAATTTGCAGACCTGTGAGATTTGGCTATTTTGCAAATTGAAAAACATTCGGAAGGGGCAAAGATTTGCTGACATTTCTGATACGCAGCAACACGTGATTGTGCTACTGAAAAGTATTTTTCCAATACGACTTCAGGGAATCTTTATAGCACCATGAAGAGCATAGCTTTAAAAGAGGGGGAAGTGCTTTCAAGATGACATCGGCAATAGGTAAGCAAACTGCGCTTTCAAAAGCCTATTCGGAAAATTAAAATGTCACCCCCCTACACACACACACACACACACACACACACACACACACACACACATATATATATATATTTATATATATATATATATATATATGGGGGATGACTAAGAAAATACAAAGAAAACTATTAGCAAAAAAATAAAAAGTTTTCCTCTTATCTTTTTCTATAAGTCACATTATTTCTCTCAACAGATTATATCTGAGAAGATTTATACACACACACACGCACACACATACACTCCTGATCAAAAATTTAAGAGCACTTCAAAATCTTTAAAAAGAATTTTTTTTTTTACAGATAGATTTTAAACTCCTACCACTTAAGGTTACCAATACTACAATCTAAAAGTTTATGGAAACAAAAAGCTACATTCCAAACATTTTATTTAGAAATTTACATTTTTATAAAATGAGGCGATTTACGCATGATCAAAATTATAAGACCAGGGGTATAAATTGTTAGATCTATGGTAATTCCAATGTTTTTAGTTCAGTTAGAGATTAGCAATCACTGCGTAAAGGTGTTACCATGCCTAAAGCAAGCAAACTTACCAAAGTTGAGCGTTCTCGAATTCTAGAATTCCATAAGCAAGGTTTGTCAAAGCGGGCGATCGCAGCTAAGGTAAATCGCAGTAAAACTGTGATTTGCAACTTTCTAAAGAACAGTGAAAATTATGGAAAAGCAAAATCCCCTGGTAGGCCCCAAAAAATTTCTACTGCATTGAGTAAGAGAATAAGACGGGTTGTTATGAAAGACGGGGGACTTTCTTCTAGTCAAATTAAGGCAGTCACAGATGCTGATTGCAGTCCTGTGACCATCAGACGACACTTACGACAAAAAGGTATGGTAAATAAAAAGCGTAAACAAATTCCTCGGCTGCTTCCACATCACAAGGTGGACCTCTTAAAGTTTGGTCGTGAATACCAAACATGGGACGTTGAGAAGTGGAAGAAAGTCCTGTTTTCTGATGAGAAAAAATTCAATCTAGATGGTCCTGATGGCTTCCAACGATATTGGCATAACAAAAACATGCCTCCTGAAATATTCTCCACACGTCATTGTCGTGGAGGGTCCCTAATGGTATGGGGTGCCTTTTCTTACAGAGGGACGATGGAGCTCCAGGTGGTGCAGGGTTGTCCAACATGCTACAAAAAGCATCATTGATGATGGAAGGCCATCGTTTGTGTGTGGATGGATGGTTATTCCAACAGAATAATGCTGCAATCCACGCTGCAAGACGGACCTTGACCTTTCTACAAGAAAATGGGATTAATCTCTTGGAACATCCTGCATGCTCACCAGACTTGAACCCAATTGAAAATGTTTGAGGATGGATGACAAGAGATGTTTATCGAAATGGCAAACAATCTTCAACAAAAAATGAATTTCGTGAAGCCATCTTCAGAAGCTGGAACAACCTCCCCTGCACCTTAATGGAAACGCTTATATTTAGCATGCCCCCGACAGAATTTTTGAAGTCATCAAAAGCAATGGAGGTAGAACTCATTATTAACTTTGGTTGTTGAATATTTTCATGTACTTTTTGTGCAATTTCGTAGAATTTTTGTCTCTGGTCTTATAATTTTGATCATGTGTAAATCGCCTCATTTTATAAAAATGTAAATTTCTAAATAAAATGTTTGGAATATAGCTTTTTGTTTCCATAATGTTTTAGATTGTAGTATTGGTAACCTTAAGTGGAAGGAGTTTAAAATCTATCTGTAAATAAAATATTTCTTTTTAAAGATTTTGAAGTGCTCTTAAAATTTTAATCAGGAGTGTATATACATATATTTTAATTATCCATTGATATTTTAGCCATCATTGATTAAGTATTAATTATTCTTCACACACACACATAGGGATATATTTTAATCAATTATTAACATTTTAGCCAACATTGATTAATTATTATTTTTTCACACACACACACAGACACACACAGACACACACATAGATATATATGTATATCAGTTAGTATATCTGCCATACGTGATATAGGCTTGGATGATCATGACTCTTTCGATCCATGACTAAGCAGAAGCTTTTCCGAAGAAGTTTGCGATTTCTTTCAGAGGTAGACTTGGCTGCCTTAGCTGCAACCAGTCTACCAATCTGTTCTGCTATTTAACCCATAGCTAGATAGAGAAGTGATTAATACCTTTCCTAAGAATATTTGAGTGTAAGTCAATGCAACGAATTCGACTAGCATTCGAACTCGGTTCTTTGATTTCTCATTCCTAGCCAATATCAATTACACCACAACGCACAGAGAAAGAGAGAGACAGAGAGAGAGAGACAGAGAGAGAGAGACAGAGAGAGAGAGAAAGATGGACAGGGCGAGAGAGAGTGAGAAGGAATAAATATCTATACAATATGTTGTATAAACAACCAACCCGCTGAATGAGGAGTGGCAAATGGCCTGAAGATTGTACTGATTCGTAAAATATTGCGATTTGCAATAAATCATTTTATCGTTTGCCGTTTTTTAAGAACGTTCACGTAACGGTGATTTCTATTTATTTTTTTTTTTTGAACGCTCACATGACGGGGAATTTTTGACCGCGCAATTTTTAAAATTACAAAAAATTATAATTTCATGTATGATAAACGTTATAATTTCTTGTAATTTTAAAAATTGTGCGTTCAAAAATTCCCCGTCACGTGAGCGTTCAAAAAATCACCTTTACCTGAGCGTTCTTAAAAAGACGGTAAACGATCAAATCAGTTCTTGTAAATCCCCTGAAGACACCACACGGTAGAAACCTAGGTCGCGTAATAACTCGTTTACAAATAAAGAATATATATACATGTATGTATATATGTATGACAAATTTATTATACTCTCATTAGGATTGAACTCTCTAGAGAGAAAAAAAATTAAAACAGTTACGCTTTCTGCAACTTACGCATTACTCTCCAGTAATGAATTGAGTTCTTCTGGTGACTGGCTTGTGTATACACCGCTTATATATAACACTCTCATTCTATGACTTAGAGAGTAGAGACACCGACTGACACCAAATCGGTCAAGTTTCGATCTCGGCTAGAAGCAAGTAGATGTCTCACCACACTGATGAACTGTGATACAGCGAAACAGGCTTGTATGTGGATGAAAAAATACTTAGATAGATAGATAAAAGGAAAACTTACCTGAGCCTTTGAAAAACTTACCTGAAGTCTTTGTCTTCTGATAGATTTTATAATGGTAAATGTAAGGATTTTATTTTGCATAAAATAAGCAAAAGTAGTGTGAGTTTTTCAAAATTTTTAAATTTAAGAGATGCTTATAATAGAGAGGATATTAATTGAAAAGTCTAGATAAATTATGGATGATCAGTCAGTTCAGTTCCATACACGAAACACGCTTGGGCGATCATGTCTCGAAAGAGACATGACTGACTGATTATCCCGCAGTAGGTTGCCATTGCTTTCTGCGGTAGACTGGTTGCCGACCAAGGCTATAGAACCCAATCTGTCCTATTATTTAACCTATAACTGGAAGGAAGAGACGGATTAATACCTTTCCCAAGGGTATTTGCGCGTGAGTGAATGCAATGAATTCAACTGGAATTGGAACTCGGCTCCCCGATTTCTCGTTCCGAGCCGATATCCACTGCACCACAACGCACATCATTATGGATGATATCATGATTATTAATCGAATTTAACCGATCAGTCAGTCAGTCAGTTAAGTGGCATATGTGATACACGCTTGGGCGATCATGTCTCGAAAGAGTCATGACTGACTGGGCAGAAGATTATTCCGCAGTAGGTTGCCATTGCTTTCTGCGGTAGACCGGTTGCCGATCAAGGCTATAGAACCCAATCTGTCCTGCTATTTAACCCATAACTGGAAGGAAGAGACGGATTAATACCTTTCCCAAGGGTATTTGGGCATAAGTGAATACAATGGATTCAACTGGAATTCGAACTCGGTTCCCCGGTTTCTCGTTCCGAGCCAATATCCTCTGTACCACAACGCACATCCATTTTACCGATACAAGGCAATAAAGCTCCTAATGCACAAGACGTTATTGGGTTTGAGAGAATTAGAAAACATAAACATTATTAAGGAGCGAGAATAATAGAAAAATGATCAGGAAAACAAACGGTTGACTTTGCATTTACATTTTTGAAGATCAAAGTTGGCTGGAAACAATGGCGTCTCAAAACACCTTGACGAGCGAGAAGTCAGAGAAAAATGTTATCATAGAACGATTACGTCTGGTAAATTTCAGTGTAAATTGATGAGACCTTGTTGCTGATCTAGTACTGCACTTAAATTCATAAAATCTAAGTACCATAGCGAACAATTACCATGAAAATATTTATGGAAGAGGGACAGGGTAGCAAATTGATGATGGCGTAGTCACTCGCTAAGAGATCAGCATCTACCCTGCTGATGGAAGGTAGAAATTGGTCTTTCAGATTATTTATAGAGAGCAGTTTTGTTTTGAAGGCATTAAAATTAACAAGCCCTTCTTTGTTTCAGTTAAAAACAGACTGAAGGTAGTTTTTGGATCAGCCACCAAATTGACTTTGTCGAACAGCACTTATCATAGAAACAGTAGTAAATGGTCATATCATGAGCATAGATAAGAAATTTCATCAGGAAGGTGGTTCGTGAGAATCAAAAACAAATGAGGATTAACGATTGTGCTCTGGGGCTGTTCAGGATAACCATTATTCCACGATTTGATAAAAAACTGATTCAGAACAAAAATTTAGACGAAGATGCCATGACATTTAAACTTAATAAGATGACGAGTTTTCCAAAACCTATAGAACTCTTTCATTATTCTTATCTAAAGCTTAATAGAGTCTTTCTGTAAAAATCATTAAAACATCAGCAGTTGACCTTGAGAAACGAAAGCCATATTGCTTGTCTAAAAAAAGGCCCTGCGTTGTGAGATGCTTTACGAATTGAGCATTGTTTAGTGCTTCTACTAGTTTACCAAAAATAGGTAAAGACCGATAGTTGAAAGGGTCTGACGGTTTGCCTGAGTTCTTAAAAAGTGGAACAACATGGAACACAACATGTAACACAGAAGTTAAATGGGAAAAATTCGCTTTAATTGTTAACCCCACAAATTGATTGAAAGAGAAGGTGAATAGAAAACATGCTCTTATTGAATATACTATTACAAATCAGCCAGTGATGCTAAGTGTATAATACCTAACCTAACCGGCCCCTAAAACTTAAATCCCATCGGTCCCAGTTGAGCATAGGCCATCGACGACCTCTTACCATCGAAAAGGGAATCGCCGATTTTTTTATAACTTGTCTTTTTTAAAGTTAGGAGTGTTGACTCTACGTCAACTCTTTTATCCTTCGGCCGAGGTAGACTGGTTTTTAACTAAAACTATGGCTGTAGCACCCAATTTGTCATGCTAGTTAACCCATAGCTGGTAGAAGAAGCGATGGATTAATAGCTTTCCCAAGGGTATTTGCGCGTAAGTGAATGCACTGAATTTCAACTGGAAATCGAACTCTGCTCTGTAATTTCTCATTCCGAGTCTATATGCACTGCACCACAACTCACATCCCTAACAATTTAAAATTACGCACAAACGAAATATATATAAAACAAATATATGGCTTGTTAAAATATAAAGTGTTTATGTACCAATTTTAATGTAAAAAATGTTTGAACTGACGAAAAGCAAGCTTAAAAAACAAAAATAAACTAACCTCTTCCTACACATAAAATTATGAAAATTTCCCCGCGGATATAGTAGATCTCTGAAAGAAATATCAAATACCAAAACAAAAAAATAATTCATTATCTTCTGACAAAGTCGGTAGAATTATAATTATGGAGAAACACATTCATCAACAAAAATAAAACTCGAAGATGATTATATTTATAAAAATATAAACGAACACGAGAGATGCAAAAACTTACAAATTAACTAAGACATTATGATAAAAATAAAGACACTTCCTGATCAAAACTCATCAAACACCCTTCCGAAAATACCCTTAATCTCCGGATTAATACAAAAAATATAAACCAAACCCCCAGATTAGACGGATTATTTTAAGAGTAGGTAGCGGCCCACATAAAATAGCCAAAACATTAACCAAAATCTTAACCACATTCTTCACAAATATAATAATATTCTGGTGATATTTTAAATATATTAAAAATACATAAACATTATGAACAAATATATAACTAATGTTTACATATAAAGAGACTGTGATTGAAGCCAATAGCTATTTTATCTTATTGATTAATTTTACTCTTTCAAAATATTTCAAGATAGGCTTGTGTAATTTTGTTAAATATATCGGTTAAAATTTTTTTTAAAATTTAAACGAAAATTCATTCATTGCAACCTATATATATATATATATATATATATATATATATATAAAGGAAAACTCAGCACGTCAATTAAATTGGTTATAAATTATAATTCATTTGAAATGAATTATAATTTATACCCAATTTAAATGACGTGTTGAGTTTTCCTTTATAAATATCATATTGCTCCGGATAACATTCATTGAGCTCTCTACATACATATAACACTTAATATTTTATATTAAGTTGATCTTGTTGGATTATCCTCGCCGTTTACGGACTGGACATTTATACCTATATATATATATATATATATATATATATATATATATATATATATAGCGTGATTGTGTGTGTGTGTGTGTGTGTGTGCAGATTTTAATATTTTTGTTCTCGCAGCCATTAAATTTAGTAAATCATCCCCCTTTCTTAATTACAGATTACTCAAATTAGAGCTTTAACAGGACACCCTTTGTACCGACAACGTTTAAAACATGCACTAGCGAGATAAATAATGTTCCAGTTAGAAATTTCTCAAACGAAGCAAAGGAACAGAAAATGTTGACTTTTAAATTAACATTTTCTAACAATCTCTCAAAGTCGAATGCCATATTTTTCATCGTAGCGTTGTCGAAATTTCTGTGTCTGCTATCAACACTATGTCATTTGCACGCCTTATGTTAAGACTCTAGCCGACAATAATGACTCCTGCTATGTCTTCTAATTATTTCAGAATCGCCTCACAGTATAAGTTGAAAAAGTCCGACGAGAAGATAAGTCATTATCTTACAGTTCTTTCTATTTTTTATATGTTTACTTAACTTTATGTTCTTATGCTGGCGATTTGCTCCTAATATAAGTTCTGTCTAATTCAAATATTCTAATATCCTTCCCAAATATGCCACCCTTACACAGTTATTAACAGTTCTTTAAGGTTTTTTTTATCAAACGTTCTTTTGCAATCTTCAAAGCATAGGTATACATACTTTGAATTCGTTTCATAGTTGTTTACATTATATCACTACAATTTTAAACGAAAATGTATTTCATTTTATCATTCACACATTTAATAACGTTACCGACTTATAAACACACATTCATACATTTTACCACCCATGATTTTCCCATATAAATATTCTTTTAAAAATCATGCATAGCTTGATACTTGTACAGGCATACCTCGGGTTACGGCGTCTCGATTATACGTCGTTTGTCAAAAACATTTATTTAAAAAAATTAAGTTTAAGTTATTTTATTCGACTTTATAAATATTGAAATTGTATACTAAACAAACGTTAAAAGCACATAAAATCATGTTACTGTACAATAAATTTTAAAAAAATGAAATCATATTAAAATCCGTACATGTTAATATAACCACCATAAATACTAGAGAACGAAATATAAAAACACCTGTAATCCTTCAAGAAAGAAGAACACAGTTCAAGGAATCCTCGAACAGTTATAAAAAGCGAATCGAACAACAGCCGGAATCAACTGTTTGATGCTGACGATTCACAGCTATTTTCGTCTGCGATGTAAATAAACAAATTGAATGTAAATAGTGGTTAATTTAACATAAACTAGTTTATTTTCGACTATCGCAAAATAATTTTAACAAAGTATTTGTTATTTAACCTTACAAAGACATTTTATTTTATAATGTCATAGAGCAAACCACATTCACAAATAGAGTCTCCGATGTACGGTAAAAATCGCCAAATTGTAGACTCCAAAATTTACAAGTATGCACGTACATATATTAATAAATTTAGATTAACTTATTTTTCTGTACTATATTAAAAGCTAAAATTTATTTGTTTGTAAGCTTAAATAGAATTTTATTGAACATATATTATTAAAAATGCATTTATAAATAAAATATAGAACTGGGAATAGTTATTTGTGGCTTAACCTAGTGACAAGTAAATTCGATAATAATTAAATTAAGTCGTCTTTCAGCTTAAGTCGCTTCTTCTGGAACGAATTACCGACATAAGGTGAGGTATTCTTGTATACATTATTTCGCTACATTTTAAACTGAAATATATTTTATTTTATCAATCACGCACATACTAATATTACCGAATTATATACACACATATTCATACATTTAACCACCCATGATTTTCTTATACTTACATTTAAAAAATCGTCCATCTTTTAAATACGCGAGACACGGGCATTATTTTGCACACATACATTTAAACAGATATTTATACACACTTAATTTTAAAATAAACGTCTGTTGCTTTTATTACGCGTGGCATATATAAACAGGAAAGCGTTTTCAACATTTAAAAGGAATATTTATTGATTTATTACAAGTGACACGTATCGGATCAATGAAATTAAACCCCAATCTAAATTCTAATATACTGCCTCCTTGTTCTTTTAAAAAAAATTCTGTCTTGTAAACAAATCTCTGAAGAAAAGTTATAAAGTGAAACAAGTTACATTAAAGACACTTTTCCTATTTGTTCTTTACTTATTCTATTTTCTTTTCGGATTTCAATCCATATATTCAACTCATTCCTAATTTTGAAGGCTTATTGTTTTTTCTGGTATAATTCTGAGCATAAATATTGCATTTCTTGTTCCAGTGATTAATTTTAAAAAAAAATTCTGTCTTGTAAATAAATCTCTGAAGAAAAGTTATAAAGTGAAACATGTTACATTAAAGACACTTTTCCTATTTGTTCTTTACTTATTCTATTTTCTTTTCGGATTTCAATCCATATATTCAACTCATTCCTAATTTTGAAGGCTTATTGTTTTTTCTGGTATAATTCTGAGCATAAATATCGCATTTCTTGTTCCAGTGATTAATTAATCCGTAATGTTATTGTATTTTCGGGCTAATTCTTTTTCGTGATCTATTCATCAGAATCCGGGTGATATGTTTTCTTATATGTCTCATTAGGCTGATTGCCACAAAATGCTACGTTCGTTGCAACTGTTTCTAGGAAGTGAAACGAAATCTATTGATGCCTTTTGATATATCTCCCCTGCTGTATATTTCACATATTTTGTCTGAAATCTTCATAAGCAGTGATATAAAGATAGACCTACGTAGGTCTTCTGTTATATCACCGAAGATTCTTTTCTCGCACTTCCCGCCTGTGGAACTCGCTTCCTTATTCTTGCTTTCCTGACTGCTACAACCTCCAGGAATTTAAATGCAAGGTCAATACTCATCTCTTAACTACTTGACCCTAGTTCTTTCCACACCGCCCTGTAGATCCTTTCCTTTCTCTCCACCTTTGCAACTGCCATCACACCTGTATTCCCATCCTTCTCTTGCTCCTTTCTAACTGGTTCGTCCTTCTCTTCACTCTCCTCTAATCTTTTTACGCTGATGTAGCCCCTTGCACATCAGTGGCGTTACCGCCTTGCTCGGGGTGATATGAAAAAAAACCCAGATATATATGTCATTATTATGTCTGAAAACCTCTTACGCAGTGCTATGAAGATAGACCTACTTAGGTATTTCGGTATATCATCACTGTTATATATTTCAGTGATTTTATCACTACCGAAATCATTCTACCAGCATATCTAGTACAATTTCATCTGGTCCTGCTGCTGTGTTTATTTCAATTTGGCAAATACTAATTTCATTCAGATTTTAATATTTCTGATCATTCTGGAATTTTTGTATTGCGATCGTCTTTTTTATATGATTGATAGACAGATGTGAAATGTCATGCATGTGGGTCCCATAAAGGTATCATAAACTTTTCAAAGTCAGATCGATTCAGTCGCAGTCATGTATATCCTGATCAATATAGCGTCCTCATAGGAGCTATAAAAGAAAAATAGATCTATATTAGAAAGAATAAAATTCTATAATGAAAAACAGCAACCTTCATCCGCTCTCAAAATAAAGAACGAAAATCTATTTATATTGTGTAACGAGCAAAAACAACAAGATTTTAAAATAATATTATATATGTGCTTTGAACGTGTTTGTGCATGTGTATGTGCGTACCTGCGTGTATATGTGTGTCTATGTGTTTGTGTGGATTTATATGATATATATATATATATATATATATATATATATATATATATATATATATATATATATATGTGTGTGTGTGTGCGTGCGCGCGTGCGTGACAGGGTAATGATAATAAAGCAAAAGTGCATATATATATATATATATATATATATATATATATATATATATATGTGTGTGTGTGTCTATGTGGGTGCCTGTTAAGACTATCTTGACCGAGACAAGAATTTTGCTGTAACCATTTATATAGCATTGATGCAATATTTTTTCTCTCACTTTCTCTTTCTCTTTCTCTTTCTCTTCCTTTCTTGTTCTTTTTCTGTATATATATAGAGAGAGAGAGGAGGGAGAGATAGAGAGAGAGAACTGTGTCATTATATTTATTTTCCAGCACATATATATATATATATATATATATATATATATATATATACATATTCCCAGCATATATATATATATATATATATCAGTGGTGTTTTAGTCACTACAACACACAAAGATCACTCATGTTCACATGCATATATATATATGCATGAATTTATATTTTATTTCATGCATAGGTGCATTTGTGCGTGTGCATACACACACGCACAAATATATACACACATATGTACACACACACATATATATATACATATGTACACACACATACATACACACGCACACACACATATATATATGAAGAAAGAGAATGCTATATATACGCACAAATATATACACACATATATACACACACACATATATATACATATGTACACACACATACATACACACGCACACACACATATATATATGAAGAAAGAGAATGCTATATATACGCACAAATATATACACACATATATACACACACACATATATATACATATGTACACACACATACATACACACGCACACACACATATATATATGAAGAAAGAGAATGCTATATATATGCATGTGTTTATGTATGAGGATTGTATTAGTGTGTGTAGCGTCGAGTTATTGTTGTTTATTGGTTCTTCAGGAAGTCTTTCATTTATTTTCGCATTTTTTAAATTTTATTCCATTATAATTTACTTTTTCCTCCCTGGAGCTCAAATAAGTTCCTTTTTACTTCCCTACCGACTCCACCAAGGACTGGTACTGTAAGCATGCTGGTGAAACTAAACTAACTTGAATCTGTCAATTAGTACAGAGGAAAGGGAAGAGGCAAAAAGGTAAGCAGCAAACGATCATAAGTCGCGTTGAAATCTCGTTTAGTTCGTGAACTAATTCAGGAATGTAGGTCTAAAAATGGATTCCATTTCGTTCCGCTTTCCAGTCCATCGGTGTTGTTTTTTTTATTTCTTTTCTTTCTTTTTTTAAGAATCTTTAACTTTCCTTTTTTTCCCAGTGGTTCATTATTTTTTCACCTGACAATTTTGCTTACCGATTGTATGTATGTCATAAAATATACTTTTTGCCTGTACTTTCTCTTGTACACTTCGGTTTTCCCCCCTCGTTACTTCTCATTTCACTTTTATTTATTTTCTTCTCTTTATTCTTTCCAACAATCTCTCTCTCTTTCTCTCTCTCTCTCTCTCTCTCTCTCTCTCTCTCTCTCTCTCACCTTAAAATTAAATTTTCTTTCTCTTTTCTTTCCCTTTTTTTACGTGAGTACTCGCTTCTTATTTTGTGAATTCGTGATGCCTCTTTTCTGTCGTTTCATGCTTCAACCCGTCAGTACTCGGTTTCCTTTCTATATTCTTCTTCTTCTATGTGACCTGTCCCTTCAGGACGTAGGCGATCATGGATCTCCACGTCTCCCTATCCCTTGTGGCTCATAGTATGTTTGCTCCTGTTGCTCCTGGCAACCCCCGTTCCGTCATCCACCTGATCAGACTCTGCAGATATTTTATCCGCTGCCTTCCTCTGTCTCTCCTTCCTTCTATCTGACCAGTCAGTATCAGGTTCTCCAGGCTCTCCTTTCTCATTGCATGTCCCAGGAACTTCAGTTGTCTCTTCCTGATGCTCAGCATCAATTTCCTTTTTGTTGCCATTCTTTCTAACACTTCGTCGTTGCTTGTATGCTCAGTCCACGATATCCGTAGCATCCTTCTGTAGAACCACATTTCGGCCGCTTCCAGTTTTTTCCTCATTTTCGATGATATTGTCCAGCATTCACAGCCGTACTGAAGAACTGACATCACGTAGCAGTCTAGCACTCTTTTCTTCGTTTCTATTGAGATCTTCCTGTGTGTTAGTATTTTGCTCATCTTCTGGAACGCGTCCTTTGCCATGCCAATTCGCCTTCGGATCTCCGTGTCGCGCTTTCCATCTCCTGTTAGAACACTTCCTAGGTACTTAAATTCTTGGACTTGTTTGATTCTGTTATCCCCCACCTGTATTTGGCATTTTGGGTTGTATCTTTTGCTGATGACCATGCACTCAGTTTTCTTAAAGTTTATTTGTAGTCCCTTCTTGTCACTCTCCACTGCTACTTTCTATATGAGATCTTGCAGTTTCCTTTCCGTGTCCGCAATCAGTACTGTATCGTCCGCGTATCTTATGTTGTTCAGGTTGTGGCCTCCAATAATAAATCCTGGTGTGTCATCTAGGGTCCTCAAAATATTCTCGCTGTATAGGTTGAACAAATCCGGTGAAAAGACACATCCTTGTCTTACGCCTTTTTCTATCTTTGTGTATCTACTGAGGTCGTTACCTGTCCGTATGCAGGCCGTTTGCTGCCAGTAGAGATTCTTGATTATTCTTATATCTTTGCCGAAAATGTCGAGGTTGCCTAGCATTTCCATCAATTCTTTGTGTCGTATTTTGTCGAATGCTTTCGCGTAATCAATGCTGTATTTCCTTATCGACTTTAATTTCTAAAATATAACAAAAAATTACACTTTATTAAATTATATATTCAAATTTGCAATGACTTTTCGACCACTTATCAGGTGGGTTGGTTGGTTGGTTGGTTGGTTGGTTGGTTGGTTGGGGTTATTTAGAATCATTTCAATCTCTATGGATTATTTAATGTCAAAATATAAACATTTTTAACAAAATGATATGTCATCAAATACAATTAAATATAATGTTGGTCATTCTAGCATAAATGTGTTTTGTGAGTGATTTCATTACAAATATGTATTGTTAATCATTGTGATATACACATGCATTGTTGGTCATTTGGATACAAGTATGTATTGTTGGTGATTCCACTATAAATATGTATTGTTTGTAATTCTACTAGAAGTATGTACTGTTGATCATTCAACCGTAAATAAATATTGCTGTTCATGCTGCTATAAATAAGTATTGTTGCTCATTCTGCCCTAAATATGTATTGTTAATCATTTTACTATAAATACAAATTGTTGGACTTTCCGTTATAAATATACATTGTTGGTCATTCTGATATAGATATGTATTGTTAGTCATTCTGCTGTAATTGTAATATAACAATCTGGCCCCACCCGAGGAAGTGATGCAAGCGATGGTGTTTCCCGTCGGTGAAGGGGGCGGCGAAGCGACAAGACAGGTGTTTGTGAAATACATCCTGTCGAGGCCGGAGCGGATGTCATTTGACCTTATTTCCGACAGCGGCGGAAATGGCTACAGAGGCAAACAGATCAGGTGTCTCTTAGAATTACGTGGGCGTTGCGTGGGCGAGGCAAAACCGGAAGGAAAGTCCCGGTTCTAGAAGACTATATAAAGACCTCGACACACGGATTCGCCAGCAGAGAATGGCCAGTGGAAGCAGAGAAACACCACAGGCAAGACTACACTCCCGTCAACCCATTCTATGTGCGCTCTCACTCTCCTGTTCTCTATTCCACACGGTTCGTCGTCATTAATAAAAATATAACCTTATATTTTTATATATGCGTGTTTGTTATTTTGTCGTCGTACGGCGATATATAACATAATTATGTATTGTTTGTGATGCTACTATAAATACTTATTGTTTTTTATTGTACTATAAATATATACTGTTAGACATTAACTATAAATACTGTGGCCAGTTCTTCTATAAATATGTATTGTTGGTCATGCTGCTATAATTATACATTACCAGTAATCATCTATTAATATGTATAGTTACTCATTCTGCTCAAAATTTGCATTGTTAGTCATGTTACCATTAATATATATTGTTGGTTATTCCACTATAAATATGTATTGTTGGTCATTTTACTATAAATATGAATTGTTAGACATTCTACTATAAATATGTATTGTTGGTTATTCTAAAATAATTATGTATAATGTATACATATTACATAACAAAAACATAAAATGCATTTTTTGTTATTCAGATATAAATATTTATAGTTGTTCATTTAACTATAAATATATATTGTTGGTCATTCTACTACAGCTATCTGTTGCTCGCCATCCTGATAGAAATATATATTGTTGTTCATTTTACTATAAATAACTATTGTTGGTCATTCTACTGTAAATATATATAGTCGTCTATTCTTCTGTAAGTAATGTTCTCATTCCTCAATAAAAAATATATTATTGTTCATTCTGCTATAAATATATCTTGTTGGTCATTTCTTTGTAAATATATATTGTCACTCATTTTCCAAATATGTAGTTTGTCATTCTGCTATAAATAGGTATTGCTGGTCATTCGTTCATGAACATATATTGTTGGTCATTCTGCAATAAGTATATATTGTTGTTAATTCTTCTATAAATATATATTATTATTCTACAATGAACATATATTGCCATATATTGCCAGTCATTCCACTATAAATATTTATTGTTAGTAATTCTGCTATCAATATATATTTTTTACCATTCCATTATATATACATATATATATTGTTGGTCATTCTGCAATAAGTATATATTGTTGTTAATTCTTCTATAAATATATATTATTATTCTACAATGAACATATATTGCCATATATTGCCATTCATTCCACTATAAATATTTATTGTTAGTAATTCTGCTATCAATATATATTTTTTACCATTCCATTATATATACATATATATATTGTTGGTCATTCTGCAATAAGTATATATTGTTGTTAATTCTTCTATAAATATATATTATTATTCTACAATGAACATATATTGCCATATATTGCCATTCATTCCACTATAAATATTTATTGTTAGTAATTCTGCTATCAATATATATTTTTTACCATTCCATTATATATACATATATATATTGTTGGTCATTCTGCAATAAGTATATATTGTTGTTAATTCTTCTATAAATATATATTATTATTCTACAATGAACATATATTGCCATATATTGCCATTCATTCCACTATAAATATTTATTGTTAGTAATTCTGCTATCAATATATATTTTTTACCATTCCATTATATATACATATATATATTGTTGGTCATTCTTTGCGAGATATATGTCGTTGCTCCTTCTGTTAAAACATGAATTTTTAGTTATTCTACAATAGATATATATTGTTGATCATTCTATTATAAATATGTATTATTGTCTATTCCTCTATAAATAAATATGTTTCCTCATTCTGAAATAAAAATATTTTATTGGTCATTATGCTATAAATGGTTATTCCTGCATGTTCTGTTATAAATATTTATTGTAATTCTACTATAGATATATCGTTCATTCCTTTATTAAAACGTATTGTTACTTATTCTGCTATAAATATGTATTGTTTGTAATTCCACTATAAATATATAATGTTGCTCATTCTTCTATAAATATGTATTGTTGGTGATTCTACTATAAATAGGTATTATTAGTCATTCTGCTATAAATATGTACTATGGGTCATTCAACTAAAAATATCTATTGTTGGTCTTTCTGCTATAAATATGTATTGTTGGTCATTAATCTATATATAAACAATGTTGCTCATTCTTCTATAAAAATGTATTGCTGTTCATTCTGCTATAAATAGGTATTGTTGTGTATTCCTCTAAAAATATATATTGTTAGTCATTCTCCTGTAAATATGTATTGTCGCTCATTTTATTATAAATATGTATAGTTTGTAGTTCTGCTATAAATGTGTATTGTTTGTCATTCCCCATAAATATAAATAGGTATTATTGCGCATTATGCTATAAACATATGTAGTCGGTCATTCTAATATGAATATGTATTGTTCGTCATTCTATAGTTCAGGGATGTCAAACATATGACGCCCGGGCCGGATCTGGCCCGCCAAGGGCTTTAATGTGGCTCTTGAAACAATTTTGAACAAACTGAAAACTAGCGATGTTTTTTTTCGCCTGTACTGACTGGCATTTAAGAGATTTGCCCCGCAGTTTATTCGCATTGTCTAACACGCCAGACAGGAAACATCCGGCCAGTCGGGATATATCAAAGGTTTGTATTGCCCGAGCCGACAATAGGCCACGCGTCTAAAATCGCAAATGCCTACGCATCTCTTTCTTAACCCCGCTTCTCTCTCTCTCTCTCTCACACACACATACTCTCTCTCTCTCTCACACACACACACATACTCTGTGTGTGTGTGTGTGTGTGTGTGTGTGTGTGTAATAAAGAGAACATTGTGTTTACTATTATATCTTGGCATTTCGGAAACCACCCTAACATATTACATTTGTCAAGTATATTGTACCATTGCTTTTAAAATTCGGTTAAATTTTCACTATGTCGTTGTCAAAAAAAAAAACGAAATTTTGATACAGAATGAAGAGTATTTCAAGAGAAGTGGACAGATTCATATTTTTTTCAGATATATAGATGGAAAATATGTGTGTTTAATATACATGCAACAATGAAAGAAAATAACATTCGCTGGCACTATGACCATGACCATACTAATAAATTCAGAAATTTGGAAGAGAAAGCAAAGGCGGACAAAATAAAGGAATCATTGTCTGGTTTAAAGAAACATCAGTGTATTTTCAGTCATAGTATGAAGATTATAAATATAGCTGTAAAAGTTAGCTACCTCAATGCTAGAGAAATTGTTGTGGCATCCAAGCCATTCTCTGATGGGGATTTTGTGAAGAATTGTTTGCTGAAAGCTATAGAAATTGTGTTTCTCGGAAAATTCCAGTCTATGCTAATATGAGCTTGACTATTTCCGATCGTGTTTCAGACCTTGCAGCCAACAGAAGGAAAAAGTGTGATTTTTTGTGGCATTTTCAGTTGCCATTGACGAGAGTACTGACGTTACAGACATTGCTTAGCTTGCAGTTTTCGTCCGTGGAGTTGATGCAATTTTAACAGTTACTGAAGAGTTAATACGAATGACAGGAATAACAAAAGCTGAAGATATTTTCCATGTCTACAAGATCCTTGCGATGTAAGAAGTGCTGAGAACTTGGGCAAGTACAAAGAGAAAATGTCCAGTTTGCTTTAACAATTCGAGCCACGCTTTCAGGTATTTGATGAACTGGAGACACAATTCAAAATCTTTTGTCGTCCATTCGCTGTGACACATACTAATGTGCCAACTGATATTCAACTCGAGATAATTGATTTGCAGTGTGACTGAAAATTGAAAGAAAGTTTGCCTCTGTTGGCCCCAAAGTATAGAAGAATCGTTTTCCTGGTTATTTAAAACTGAGAAACCTAGCTGCCAAAATTTTGTGCATGTTTGGAACTACTTACCTTTGCGAGCAAGTTTCCTCAGTAATAAGTATCAACAAAATCAAGTTTCCTTTCAATGCTAAAAAACAGACTTAAATGACACCCTGATACTAGCTGCTTCACAGGAAATCTCCACTAATATTGATGCACTTTTCAAGTCTAAAAGGTGTCAAGTGTCTGAATCACACTAAGTTTACTAAATGGCTAATATTGTCTTCTTCTGCTTCTTCTATGTGCCTTGTCCCTTCAGCACGTAGGCGATCATGGTCTTCCACGTTTTCCTATCCCTGGTGGCTCTTAGCACGCCTTCTCCTGTTACACAATGTAATCCTCGTTCCGCCATCCACCTGATTAGGTCCTTCAAATATGTTATCCGTTGCTTTCCCCTGTCTCTTTTTCCATCTATCTGGCCTGTTAGTATCAGATTCTCCAAGCCCTCCTTCCTCAATGCATGTCCCAGGAACTTCAGCTATCTCTTCCTGATGCTCAGTATTAATTTCCTTTTTCTTCCATCATTTCCAAGACCTCATTATTGCTCACATGCTCGATCCATGATATTAGCAGCATCCTTCTGTAGAACGACATTTCAGTTGCTTCAAGTTTTTCCTTCATCTTTGGTGGTATTGTCCAGCATTCACTGCCATATTGAAGGATGGACAGCACGTAGCAATCCAGTACTCTCTTGCTAGGTTTTAGCGAAATTTTCCTGTTTCTTAATACTTTACTCAACTTCTGGAATGCTTCCTTCGCCATGCCAATTCACTTTCGAATATCTTTTTGAATGTTAGAATATTTTGTATGAATTTAATGCAAGCTAATTCGGTTCATTTCAAAGTGTTGTATTACATTATAACATGGAACAACTTTGATTAAAAAAAAACAATACAATTTTCTTTATCTTCACTTGTAATGTACATCTCCGTCACACTTGATGTAAAACTGAGCTTATGTGTCCCCTGAATTGAAATGAGTTTGACACCCATGATATAACTGCTCGTTTTTCCATAATTATTCATGGTTGCTCATTCCACTATAAACATATTTTTTCTATAATACGCATTATTAGTCATTCTGCTATAAATATATATTATTAATTATTCTGCAATATATAAAAATACATTGTTGGTCATTCTACTATCAAACTTTAATGTTTTTCATTATTCCATAAATATATATTTTTCGTCATTCTACTGTAAATAGATATTGTTGCGCATTCTTCCATAAACATGTATTTTCAGTCATTTCACTATAAATTGTAATTAGTAGTCATTCTGCCATCAATATGTATTGTTATCTATTCCAATATTAGTATATATTGTTGCTCATTCCGCTAAAATAGTTATTGTTGGTCATTCTACTATAAAATGTATTGTCAGACACACAAATTTTAAATATCTATTGTTGGTCATTCTGCTATAAAATAGGTATTTTGGTTATTTTAATACAAATATGCATTTTTCAAATATAAATATCTATAGTTGGTCATTAAATTATAAATTTGTATTCTTGGTCATTCTGATATGAATATCTATTGTCCGCCATTCTTCTATAAATAATCAATGTTGCTCAGTCTTTTAAAAGGTATTTATTGTTATTGATACTGCTATATATAGGTATTGTTTTCCATTCTGCTATAAATAAGTATTGTTAGTCATTCCAATATAAATATTTATTGCTGGTCCTTCTTCTATAAATATGTTTTTGGACACTCAGCTATAGATATGTACCGTTAATCATTCTACTATAACTATATATTGTTGGCCATTCCTCTATAAAAAAAAGTATCGTTCTTTGTTCTGCTACAAAAATCTATTGTTGGTCATTTTGCTATAAATAGTTATTTTTCGTATTCTGCTGTAAATATATATCGTGGGTAATTTTACTATAAATATGTATCGTTGGTCAGTTTTCTATGAATCCATATTGCTGCTTATTCTGCTATAAATATGTATTGTTTTTGTTCCACTTCACATTCATTTATTGTTGGTAATTCCATTATAAATATACAGTGCTCGTCCTTCTGCTATAAATATGATGTTAGCTATTATGCCATAAAAATGTATTGTTTTTAATTCCACTATAAGTAACATATTTGTGGTCATTCTATTAAGAATATGTACTGTTGGGTCTTCTTCTATAAATGTGTATTGTTGGTGATTTTACAATAAATATATATTCTTGGTCATTACTTTCTAAATATGTATTGTTGGTCATTCAGCTATAAATAAAAATTATTGGACATTCGACTATAAATATCTATTGTTGATTATTCTGGAATATGTATATATTGTTGGTCATTCTTCTATATATAAGTAATGTCGCTCATTTCTCTGAAAATGTATTGTGCATCAATCGGCTATAAATTGGTTTTGTTTATCATGACACTATAAATATATATTGTTTGTTATTCTAAAATAAATATGTATTATTCATCATTCTGTTATAATTATATGTTGCTGTTCATTCTTATATAAATAATTATTGTTGGTCATTCCACAATAAACATATATCGTTGCTCATTCTTCTGTAATTTATGTATGTTTGCTCATGCTGCTCTAAATATGTATTTTTATAATTTCAATAAATATGTATTATTAATCATTTTGCAACACAAACAGTATGGGTTTCGCTTCACCAGGTCTACTGCTGATATGCTAACGACCATTACCGAATACATATACCAGGCACTTGACAAGAATGGTGAAGCCCGAACCGTTGCCTTGGATATCTCCAAAGCATTCGACAGGGTCTGGCATGCTGGCCTCTTGTGCAAACTGCGGAGCTATGGGATAACTGGACATCTGTTTGACCTCATCCAGTCTATCCTATCTAACCGCACATTGAAGGTGGTATTAAATGGGCATGCCTCCCAAAACTACCAGACGAACGCGGGCGTCACTCAAGGTTCTATCCTAGGTCCCATGCTATTTCTGATCTACATCAATGATCTCCCCGACACCATTAGATCCCAAGTTGGCATGTATGCCGACGACACAACAATCTACTCCCGCATCGATCAGAAACCAGGTCTGGACGACAAAGTGAACCTCGCTGCCGTACTTGAAAGGGACCTCCAATCCGTAGTGAACTGGGGTAGGAAATGGTTGGTAAATTTCAATGCCTCCAAAACAAAGCTGTTATCAACTAATCACCATAGACAATCGCATCTACCTCCCATTAGCATGGGACAGGCTAGCCTCCCAGAGAGTAAAATACTACGCCTCCTTGGCCTTACACTCTCGGCGGACCTCAAATGGAATGACTATATTGAATCCATTGCCAAATCTGCTGCTATGAAAGTGGGCTCCCTGTGCAGGGCCCGGAAATTTTTCCCACCTGAATCTATTCTGCACATATACAAATCTACCATCCGCCCATGTATTGAATATTGCTGCCATATCTGGTCGGGTGCCCCTGCTGCTCTCCTTGGGCTTCTTGACAAAATACAAAGGAGGATCTGTAACGTGGTTGATACTGACTTGGCAGACCGGCTGCAGCCGCTCTCACACCGGCGTGATGTAGCTTCCCTGTGCCTCTTCTACAAGTACTTTCATGGCTTCTGCTCCGATGAGCTTAGATCACTGGTGCCGCTTAAGCATGAATTTACACGAGATACTAGATTAGCAACTAGGTCCCACCCTTTTACAGTTAAACAAATACGATGTAACCGTAAATTCTACTCCAACAGCTTCTTTTCTCGCGCTTCCCGCCTGTGGAACTCCCTTCCACAAGTCTGCTTTCCCGATAGTTACAATCTCCAGGTGTTTAAATGTAGGGTCAATAGACACCTCCTATCACACTAACTCCCAACTATTCTCACAACACTCTCATCTACCCAACCCTCATTCTCGGTATCCTTACCCGCCTATCACCCACCCTCTGTCATTTCCTATATTTAATCAGCCTTTCTCCACTCTACGTAGCCCCCTGCACAGTAGTGGCAGTGACATGCCTTGCTCGGGGTGAAACGCTTATAAAAAAAAAATATATATTTTTATTATTCATCATTCTTCTATAAATATGGCTTGTTTGTCATTCGAATTTAAATATGTATTGTTGCTTATTCTACCATGAAAATATTTTGTTAGACATTCCATTATGAATATTTAATGTTAGTCATTCTAATACAAATATTTTATTATTTTATATAGATCATTCTACTATAAATATGTATTTTTATTCATTTTAATACATTTTGTCATTCATTTTGTCATTCTAAAACTATAAAGTTTTTTTTTATTGTGAGTCATTCTGCTATGAATTTTTATTGCTGGTTCTTTTGTTACAAATATATATTGTTGGTCATTCTACTATATATAAGTAATGCTGCTCATTCTTATATAAAAATTACTGTTCGTCGATCCACTATAAACATAAGTTGTTGCTGATTCTACTATAAAAATATATAGTTAATCATTCTACTATAAATACGTATTATTAGAAATTCAACCATAAATGTATATTGCTGGTCATTCTTCTATAAATATGTATTGTTGGTCATTCTACTATAAGTATGTCGGCTATTCTTACATAAATAAGTAATGTTGCTCATTCTTATATAACAAAAATACTGTTGGTCAATCCACTACAAACATGTATTGTTGTTGACTCTACTATAAAAATATATAGTTAATCATTCTGCTATAAATACGTTTTGTTAGAAATTCCACCATGAATGTATATAGCTGTTCATTTTTCTATAAATATGTATTGTTTGTCATTCTGCTACAATTATATATTATTGGTCATTTTAAGTGATTTTTCGTGTTGGAAGACAGATGATAGTCAGTTGAAGCCAAGTTAGGAGAATAAGAATGATGACCAACTAATTCGAATTCACAGTAACTCACAGAAGCCATAAAGATGAATGACTTTTCTGCACCATTGTCCTGATGGACCACAACAGCTTTCGTCAGTTTCACTGCTTGGGCTGTCTCGTTGTCTCTACTTAAAAGTGATGAATCTGACACATTAGCCGTACAATTCGCAAAAATACAATTTGCCGACGGACAATTCACAGACATGACGCTTTCAGACATTTTATTTATCCTTGTTTCCAGTCAACTTTGTTCTTCCAAAATTTTAGTACAATGTTAATCTTCATCTTTTGTCGCAAAAGTCCTCATTCTCTTATTGCCCACTCTCATTAACTGTTTTTCTCATCTCAGGTTCGTTCATGCTTAGTAACCGATTGCGTTTTGTGTCTTTATTGCCTTAATTAGAAATGATTAATATAATTTTTCATTAGTTAGTCATTCTTACTCATAAGATATTCTAGTTTTTATATCCTTTATAAAGCACTCTTTGATCTTGTACCAATATATATATATATAAGTACCAATGTCCGTTAATATGTTCATGTACTTATAAGAGCTATAATTTTATCTTATTGGGTATTTAGGAAAAACTTTAGTTTTTTATCATTTTATCAATATAATTTTATTGTAGTGGAGTAAATAACGACCACGGTAAGATAAATAAATTAGGTAAAACACCTTAAAGAAATAAAAAAAAAGTTCAGGGCCACAATTCCGTCAAGAAGTCTACGGAGAAGACAAAAAAGGACTCATACCTGTTTGTCTTCTCCAGAAGACGGTCAGTTGAAGAGCAGAGCCTCGTCTGGGGGAAACAGAAGCGTATGTGACTCTACCTTTGGCAGAGGATACGGAAAAATTTATACCCGATATTAAGGATTCGAAGTTCCCACTATAAAATGACCTTGTGCTGCATCCAGTCGGGAAGCCGCTAAGATACCCAGAGTTCCTCTGCTAACTCAACTTCGTCGGACTCTCTGTCTTCAGTCGGAGAGAAATCCAGACAAGGATATGTCGAAGAACAAATTCTTATTTGGGGACAAACAGACAGGTGTCCGACCCTACCTAATACAGGGTCTGTGAGAAATTTTTGCCAGATCTAACGAGTTCAGAATTCATATATTAAATAATTCATTTTGTGTAACATCCAACCTCGGCGGGAGGTTTCAGCTAAATACCCTGAGTTCTACCCGAACTGTAGAGTTTCGTTTTAGGAAAATTAAACCAGCGCCTGACCTTGCCTAATGCAGGGTACATTTTAACGGAGCTAATGCGTTTGAAATACCCATGTTAAAAACTGATCATGTGTAACATCCGGCCTTAGTGAGGAGAGTTCTGGTAAATATCGGGACAAACTCTAAGCTGTCAGACAAGCTCTTTTTCTTCAAGCAGTAAACGACTCAGTCGAGGCTCTGTCTACGGACTGGGACTCGGCTGAGAAAGACTGACAAAATCCCTGCTTTGGAGCAGATTTTGATTCAGTTGAGTTACAATCTACGGACAGAGACTCGGTTGAGAAGATTAAACCTGCTTAGTGCGTTTGCGGGTGTAAGGCAAATTTTTTACCCATGGTCCGAGTGTCCTCGCTTTGGTTCTCCACGTAAATGCAGACATTGTGTCACATCCCGTCTCAGTGGGGGGCTTTGGGTAAATGCTCAGAATTCCGAGAGAGTGTTCGTTAGATTACCGTTGGATTCAGTCGAGATATATTATAATCGTTAGTAGCGAGTAAAAACTGTCAACAAGAAATCAAAACATACCGGAATAAGAAAAATACATTTCTTGCTTCGGCGCACATAACAGTGACGACGAGAAATTAGAACCACATGAGTGTAATTTTGTTCTTTGTTGTGCATCAAAATTAATCAGTTATTCTTAAACATTATTAGACAAAGTGGTAAAAATACAACAGCAAGAAAAGCAACAACAGCTGTTATTGAAACGCCAAAAACAACAGCAAAAGGTAATGGAAATCATTCAGAAGAAAACGGAAAATTCTCCAGTATTATTCACCCATGACATGGTGGCAAATATCTTAGCTGGACTTATATATATCTGAGATTAGGGAATTACTTTTTCTGCTTACTCTAAAAGATATGAGCAAAATTATAGAGAAGAATGCAGCAACTGGGATAAGAAAAAACAAACAAGACTCGGTCTACCTACTTTACATGAAGAGATTTTCGGAAAAAAATAATATATCAGTGGTCCATCAAAATATTTGTGGTAACATCAGGACGATCTTCAAAACTGGTTCAACAATTCACAGATACCTCTTTTAAGTAAGACCTCCCATAGAGAAGAACATGATTAGGGACTGTATGTAGTCCATCTCATGCAGCTGTGGTAAGAAATGTGAAGGTAAAACGAGCCACCGTCTTAATATAAGACTGCAAGAACACCGTAAAGCAGTAACACGAGGAAAAATAAAAAAAATATCAGATATTTCTGGCTCCATATGAAGGGAAAAAGAAGCTCACCTTCCCCTGCAGAATGAAATTGAAATAACAGAGAACACCACTGAGAAATACGAATAACCTAAAGAATCAGGCCACAAACATCTCTTAAATCGGCCAAGCGTAGAAATGAATACAATTTTTTTTTTAATCATTTCACCCCGAGCAAGGCGGAAATGCCACTGATGTGCAGGGGGTTACATAAATGTAAAAAGATAATTAGAAAAGAGTGAGGAGTACAAACTAGTTAGAAAGGAACAATAGAAAGCTGAGAAAGCAGGTGCGATGACAGATACATAGGTGGAGAGAAAGGGAAGGTTATACGGGGGAGGGGAGAGAGCTAGAGTCCAGTGGTTAGTAGATGAGTATTGACTTTGCATTTAAATTTCTGGAGGTTGTAGCTGTCAGGAAAGCAAGAATACGGGAGTAAGTTCCACAGGCGGGAAGTGCGAGAGAAGAAGCTGAAGGAGTAGAACTGTCGTCTGCATTTGGCTAACCTGACTGTGAATGGGTGAGACCAAGATGCCAGTCTGGTTGCACGAGTAAACACCTGTTGAGGAGGCATCAGTGACTTAAGTTCGTCTGAGCAGAAGCCAGGGAGGTCACATTTCGACGATGGGGAAGTGGCTGCAGTCGAGCCGCCAGATCAGTACCTATCACATTACAGACTCTCCTTTGGAGCCTGTCAAGAACACTGAGGAGAACGGCAGGGGCACCTGACCATAAATGGCAGCGGTACTCCATGCACGGACGGATGCTTGACTTGTATATATGCAGGATGAATTCAGGTAGAAAGAACATCCTGGATCGACATAGTGACCCAACCTTCTTAGCAGCAGATTTTGCTATGGATTCAATATAGTGCTTCCATTTAAGGTCTGAGGACAGGGTAAGTCCGAGGAGGCGTAGTGTATTACTCTCCGGGAGAATCGCTTGGTCCAATATGGGAAGCAGTAATACAGAATGCTGCAGGAAAAAAGATAACAAGGAACAAAATTGTAATATGAGCTCTAAGAAAAACAATTACTTAGATATCAGGTTTATAAGTTCCAAAAATTCATACATTGATGTACTCGAGGACACATGATCCAGTGGATAAAGGCGTTGAAGGAATGACTTGACTTAAAGATCTACTGAAGAGAAGAAAAATCAGTTAGAGAGTTGAGTTTAAAGAGAGATAACTGATAATGAGACATCCGGAAGAGCCATGACTTGTGGAACTAGAACAATCTACACAGGTGAACAAAGTAAAGAGTTCAGTCCGAAACTCCAATCACCTGAACAAGGCCAAAACATAGAACGATTCAAATTAAATGAGCTAATTCCTGATATGTTTAATGTATTAATTTTGAGATTGTATGTTTGTTTTTAGTTAATAATAGTTTAGTATTAGAGGATTTACTAATTAACGCATAGATGGGACAAAAATATGGATTTATACCTTTCCAAAATGTATGTGAAGGGAATGATTCAAATGTGAATTTGAACCCTGTTCTCCGAAAAACAATCCCAAGCCATTATCCATTACACCACGCGAACATCCAAGCTCACAGCACCTTGTATACACAAGCAGTCACTCGCCATATCTAAAGTTGCTTAACTAGTTTTAACGTGATGTACCTTAAAAATAAAAGAGTAAATATCATTGCATTAACAACGTTATCACGATAAATTAAAAAATTCATCAATTGCGAGAAGATTGATGGTCGTCAGCAAAGGTAACAGCTCAACATGCAAAATACTAATTGGAGGTACCAAAATAAAGTAAGTACCACGTTTTATGTGGTACTTGCTTTATTTTGGATGTGCAGTGTGGTGCAGTGGATATCGGCTCGGAACACGAAATCGGAGGGTCGAGTTCGAATTCCAGTTCAATTCCTTGCATTTATTTACGCGCAAATACCCTTGGGAAAAGCAGGAATCCGTCTCTTCCCCCCAGTTATGAAGTTATGGGTTAAATAACAGGACAGATTGGGTTCTATAGCCTTGGCTAGCAACCAGTCTACCGCAGAAATTAATGGCAACCTACTGCGGGAAAATCTTCTGCCCAGTCAGTCATGTCTTTTTCAAGACATGATCGCCCAAGCGTGTATCGTGTATAACTGACTGACTGACCACAATTTAAATATCTGAGAGGTATTATAACAGAAGAAGGAAAGTGCGACACTGAAATCCGAAAACGGATTGATATAGCGAAAGATGCCTTCCAACAGCTAAGCAGGTTAAGAACTTAAAAAAAAAAATTTCAGTAATAAAGAAAAGTGTACTGAACCTCTCGTATTTCAACAGCTTGAGACTGGGAAAGAAGGCAAGAATAGTAACTCCACTACTATGAATGAAAAATTATTCCGTTTAATTTAGTGAAATAACATACTTATATTCAAATTCATTCCTAAGCTGTGTATACGATAGTGGTATAGTATGAAAATGGATATATTGCTTGAGTTTTCCCCCTACTTCTCAGAAAATCCCGGCCTCTAAGTGTCCCATACTTTCAGAGTTTCTCAATCGCCACTGTTCAACATCCCTCGCTCGTGCGCATGTGCAATCGTACTGACATTAACAAACGCAATCTGATAAAGTCTGAAAAGACCAAACGCGTCACAAGAAAACTTTTTCCTTTTTTCTCATATATCTTTCTACCAATACCACTATCAAATTCTTACCAGCCGAGTAGGAGCTCCCCACCTGACGCTGTAGGTCTGTCAATGCCTCTCAGTCAAACGTTGGCAATCTACTAGCTTATTTAGTATATATATATATATATATATATATATATATATATATAATTTTGCATTTGTTTTCAATATTAGTGGTTAAGAATAATTTGAGGCTATTTTAGTATCCGCTTGCTGTATTTGTTTCCTTTTTAATTTTTTTCTGTTTTTTTAGGAGTGGGGGCGATGTTTTCATTCAAACGTCTCTTTTCTTGTGAAACTGAAATAACTCTGCTGCAAATGTAGTACTTTCTCTCTAGCCCATCAGATTTCTCTAGCATCGGTTTTACTTCCATTCATCTTCTAAAGCCATTACTGTTTTTTTCCCGCCAAAACTGGCACTTCCGGACGTCAGTATTTCATATCGATTATTCTAAATATATTCCATGTAGATTTTATTTTTGCTTGATATTTCATTTTTCTTTGTATGTCGCGGTTGGTGTTGTAGGGGATTGATTTTTTTTATTTTATTTCAGACTCGTTTCTACTTTCATATTTTAATACAGGAGTTGCGATGTTTCGTCCTTTTTTTTTCTTTGTGCCATATTTTTATTTCTCCTGTTTTACTGTTTTCACTTGTACATGACCAGTTGCTTTTTGGAAGAAAACTCATACAAGGCAAAGTAATATGCTACGACCGTTTTCTATAGAATTGCATCCATATTTGTTGTATGTGTTTTTGAATATGCAAAAAGAAAAATCGTCTGCAAATGCACACGTTGTTATTTATCTCTAGCTGTATTTGGTATATAGAAGCAAATATAAAGCGCCCCGAGAGAATCGAAATCCCAATTACAAGAGAATAGAATTATGAAACAAGCTTACTAACCATTGCGCCAATATAAAACAATTACAGTTACTTTTATTTAAACAACAGGAATTTTTGTCTGGACGTCTATTTAGTTATGTGTTTGTTTAGCGGCATACCATTATTCAATGCTGAATTCTAGATATTTTGAGCAAAATTTCCTGGCTTCAACTACATACAAATAAATGCATTTGATTTATTTGTTTAACTGCACATCAACTTCTTATGGGTCATTAAATGCCGAATTTAATTTTCTTCAGGGTTGTTGAAACTAAAAATATGATATATGTTATTCTGCCTTCACAGTTGAATACGTAGGAAATAATATTCAGCTTTTGTATATGTATATACTTGTGTGAACGTAATTAATAGATGCGTTGATATGTGTGCTTTATGTTAGCATATTTCTAATTTATATTTTGTAATATAAATTTCGATTTTTAAAAAATATTGTAGGACATTATATGGATTAATGTCATTAATTATTTCTTTCATGTTGGTTGTTTCGTTGGTTTTTTTTTATCAGCATATCAACCTCTTTGGGTTATTTAATGCCGAAATTTAAATATTTTAACACAATTTTATGGTTTCAACTAAATACATTTTGAAAGCAGTTTTATGCCTCAAACTGCAGATAGAATACATTGTTGGTAATTCTACTTTAAATTATATCACTAGTCATTTTGCTTTAAAAGTGTATTGTTGGTAATTTTACTATAAATGTTTTCATGGTAATTTTATTATAAATGTTTTGTTGGTAAATTTTTAAATAAACATGTATTGTTGTGTAGGATGCGCTCTGTAGCCTTAGGTTGCGACCAGTCAAAGTTTGGTTGGTTGATTTGGTTTAGTGGCACATCAACTTCAATGAGATATTAATTACGAAATATATATTTTATATCCTCAGCTAAATGTATTTTGAACGCAAAATGTTTTATATACTTTCATAACGTTCTGTTGAGGGGTTCACTATTTATCCAAGGCCTAGACCCTAACACGTGCTATTACCCTAGTTCACGGTGGATCTGGGAACAATAGCATTTAAGAGGTGGTTTCACGCTCCTCAACACAACCTATTTCACGATGAAAGGCTATGCTGCCGAATGTAATTTATCCTCATACCCAGAGCTAACGGTCAAATGGTCAATTTATGAATGTGAAAGATGGATTCTGTCAAGAAAAATTGCCTGGTACAACACAGTGAGCCAACTTTCCTAGCAGTAGTCCCAGCAATTAGTTTAATATAATCACACCCCTTCACTGAAAATAAAAAAAAGCAAATGTTATGGTCTTCAGTGAGTCAGTTGAGTGCCCATGCTTGGGCGATCATGTCTCGACTGAATGGGCAGAAGATTATCCTGTAGTAGGTTGCCATTAATTTCCGCAGTAGACTGGTTGTTAACCAAGGCTCCAGAACTCAATCTGTCCTGCTATTTAACCATAAAAGGGTATTTGCGCGTTAGTGAATTCCAGGAATTCAACTGAAATTCGAACTCAGCTCCTCGATTTCTCGTTCCAAGCCGATATCGACTGCACCACAACAGACATCCTGCACCACAACGCACATATTGTCATATTTGTAATAATAGGATGCTTCTTGAAGAATTAGTTACAATCTTATGCCTCACTTTGGAAACAGTTCTATCTTTTTTTGTTTTTTGTTTTTTTAAATCATGTCACCCCAAGCAAGGTATTCCACTGCCACTATAGCGCAGGGGTTTACACAGGGCAATAGACGAGTTAGGATGTACATAGGAGGAGAGTTGGAGAGAATGGGAGGGTTAGTTTGTTAGGAGGTGTCTATTGACCTTACATTTAAACTCCTGGTGGTTATAGCCGTCGGGGAAGCAAGCATGCGGAAGGGAATTCCACAGGCGGGCAGTGCGAGGAAAGAAGCTGTTGGAGTAGAAATTGCGGTTACATTTCATCGGTTTCACTGTAAAAGGGTGGGACCTAGTTGCCAATCTAGTATCTCGTGCGAACTCACACCTAGGGGGCACCAGTGATTTAAGTTCATCAGAACAGAAGCCATGAAAGTACTTATAGAAGAGGCACAGGGAAGCTACGTCACGCCGGTGAGAGAGTGACTGCAGGCGGTCAGCCAAGTCGGTATCAATCACATTACAGATTCTTCACTGTATTTTGTCAAGAAGCCCGAGGAGAATAGCAGGGGCACCCGACCAGATGTGGCAACAGTATTCAAAACACGGACGGATGGTAGATTTGTATGTGCAGTATAGTTTCAGGCGGAAAGAATTTCCGGGCCCTGCACAGAGAGCCAACTTTCATGGCAACGGATTTAGCAATGGATTCGACGTAGTCATTCCGCTTGAGGTCCGCTGAGAGTGTCAGGCCAAGCAGGCGTAGTGTTTTACTCTCTGGGAGGCATGCCTGTTCCATGCTAATGGGAGGGAGGTGCGGTCGTCTGTGGTGGTTAATTGACAGCAGCTTCGTTTGGGAAGAATTGAATTTTACGAGCCATTTCCTACCCCAATCCACCACGGATTGGAGGTCCTTTTCAAGCTTAGCCGCGAGGTTCGCTTTATCATCAACATCAGATTTTTGATCGAAGCGAGCGTATATTGTGGTATCGTCGGCGTACATGCCTGCTTGTGATCTTATGGCATCGGGGAGATCATTGATGTAGATTAGAAAGAGCGTAGGACCTAGGATAGAGTCTTGGGGGACACCCGCGTTTGTAGGGTAGTTCTGGGAGGCATGTCCGTTCAGTGTGCGGTTGGAGAGGAATGACTGGATTAAGTCCAACAAAAGTCCAGTAATGCCGTAGCTTCGCAGTTTCCGTAGAAGGCCGTCATGCCATACTCTGTCGAATGCTTTAGAGATAAACAGGGCGACAGTTCGGGCTTCACCATTCTTGTCGAGAGCCTCGTATATATACTCGGTGATGGTCGTTAGCATACCAGCAGTAGACCTGTTGAAGCGGAAGCCATACCGTTTGTCCGATAGGAGCCCGTGGGCCGTGAGATGCTGAACGACCTTGGCATTGATAATGGCTTCGAACACTTTGCCGAAGATCGGAAGAAGGCTGATAGGACGGCAATTTGCGGGGTCCGAGGGTTCCCCAGTGTTCTTGAATATTGGAACCACAGAAGAAGACTTCCAACAAGCAGGAAAGAAGGAGGAAGATAGGCAGAGGTTGTAGAGCTTAGAAAGGACAGAAGAGAGTTCAGGGGCACATTTCTTCAAGACTATGATTGGGATTCCGTCCCCACCACTCGCTTTGTGAGGGTCATGTTTTGATATTATGCTAGAAATCAGCGAGGGCGTGATGTGGACGCCATTCAATTGGGCCTCAGTTCTAGATGGGAAATCGGGTGTCTGGACACCAGACAAATCCAGACACGAATTGGTCGAGAATCTACGGACAAAGCATTCAGCCTTGTCCGCTGAGGAGGCGAGGACTTCAAACTCGTTGATTAGTGGGTGTATTGAGGACATACTCTTATTGAGCACGCTTTTACAGAGGCGCCAGTAGTCTGGAATATTTTTCTTCTTTTTGGGTCGGAATTGTTGCAATAGTAATGGATAAAAACTATGTACGATAAAGCCGGTTGGCACAGATTTATCTTGAATTCTGTTTCACATTCACAGTAAGTTAGAACGGTTTTACTCGTTTCTGTTTTTTATAGCAGTGCCTGGAATGAAAGTGCAGCATGTGGTCATCACGACATAGCATAGAAGTTCCATTCGTGACTATGACTTTACGAGCGTTTTGTGGGGAAAGAACATTTCCCTAGTCTGACAGCCATCATATCCTCGCGGTATCGTCTCTTGACTTTTTCCCTTCATAATTAAATCCCAATGAAATATACAAGATTTCAAGACGTCGACGCAATCCAAGAGAATGCGACTATCAACCAAAAAAGTTCTAGGAATGCTTCCTTCATCAAAACGACGCTGAATACAGTGCGTAACTTCAGAAGGTGACTACTTCGAAGTAGATTAAATGCTGAATTGTCATGTTGGAGTTTTTTATAGCATCAGTCCCGATAATTTTTGATCGATCTCTTATTTGTAAACAAATATTACAGCAAATGACGTAAGGCAATGAATTCCAGCAAATCGTGTTTTCACGAATCCTGAATGACTGATTTCCATATCGTTGGAAAAAAATTTAAATTAAATGAGCTCTTTCTAGCCCAACCAGGCCACCTCTAGGTGGTGTAATGGTTAGCAAGCTGATCTTGCTATAACCATTGCAATTGAGTAAAGTGTTCGATCCTCACTGGGTGTCCCATACATTCGGCCTTGTATCACATCTAAGCTGCGCTTATAAAATCGGAGCACACCGACGTGGTGTAATGGTTAGCATCTTGTCTCGCTAGAATAACTGAGTAGTGAGTTCGATCCTCACTGGCTACCCCATAACTTCGGCCTTGTGCCACATCTAAGCGGCATTAGTAAATCAACTTTTTAGTCCGACTATCAATGTCTTCTATTTAATTTCATTCTCGACGTTTGTCAAGCTGCAGCAAAGTTTTCAGAAACTTACTAATGGTGCCGCGCGCTGGGATTCATTCTGCAGGCCGATATTACCAAGAAGTCACCTCCTGAAACGTATCGAACATGGTGAGATTCGAAGCCAGGTCTCATGGTCGTATCGTCTAATACCGACATGTAGATAAAATCATATAATGCTTCATATATTACGGTCCTAAAGGACCGTAATATAAGAAGCATTATATCTGCAGTCAACAATGAATCGCTTCCTTTCTGGACATTCAAGATCTTCAAGACTCATTTCTTCACCGAAACCATTGTGACTATGCTGATCCATAGAAAAAGCAATCGATCTTTCCTCCATTTAGATTACCGTTTAAACTTATAAAGAAAAATCATACCAAAAGTTTTCGATATTTTTATTCATAGAAGAATAACGCCAAACTTTTCTGTAACGTAAAATCACTGTGCCTTTTCTATAAATACTGTCATGATAATTGTTCTGATGAGCGTTCCTCTTTATTACCTCTTCTTTACGAATTTAAATGTACAAATATACATTTTTTTTAATCATTTCACCCCGAGCAAGGCGGAAACGCCACTTATGTGCAGGGGGTTACATAAATGTAAAAAGATTAATTAGAAAAGAGTGAGGAGTACAAACTAGTTACAAAGGAACAATAGAAAGCTGAGAAAGCAGGTGCGATGACAGATACATAGGTGGAGAGAAAGGGAAGGTTACACAGGGGTGGGGAGAGAGCTAGAGTCCAGTGGTTAGTAGATGAGTATTAACTTTGCATTTAAATTTCTGGAGGTTGTAGCCGTCAGGAAAGCAAAAATACGGGAGCGAGTTCCACAGGCGGGAAGTGCGAGAGAGGAAGCTGCAGGAGTAGAATTGTCGTCTGCATTTGGCTAACCTGACTGTGAATGGGTAGGACCCAGTTGCCAGTCTGGTTGCACGAGTAAACACCTGTTGAGGAGGCATCAGTGACTTAAGCTCGTCCGAGCAGAAGCCATGAAAGTATTTATAGAAGAGACAAAGGGAGGCCACATTTCGACGATGGGGAAGTGGCTGCAGTCGAGTCGCCAGATCAGTACCTATCACATTACAGACTCTCCTTTGGAGCTTGTCAAGAACACTGAGGAGAACGGCAGGGGCACCTGACCATAAATGGCAGCAGTACTCCATGTATATATATATTGGAGGATGTGCGTTGTGGAGCAGTGGAAATCGTCTCGGAACGATAAATCTGAAATTCGATTTACATACGCGCAAATATCGTTGGAAAAAGTATGAATCCGTGAATTCTCCCTCCAGCTATGGATTAAATCGCAGGATAGATTAGATTCTATAGCTTTGGCTGGCAACCAGTTTACCACAGAAAGTAATAGAAAATCTTCTGCTCAGTCAGTCATGTTTTTTTCGAGACATGATCACCTAAGCGTGTATCACTCATGTCACTTAACTCACTAACTAGCAACTAAGTATCATGATTTCATCAGGCTGAAATGGCTACATGTAATCGTAAGTTAGAGGCTAAGTTTCGTTACTCGTGCTTCTCGATTGTACAATTGTTTGCCGGTTTCTTGTTTTCCAAGCAATTTTGAGCCTCAAAAATGTAAATGCAAAGTCAATTGTTATCATTTGAGTTCCTGATACTCTTCCATTGTGATAGAGAATTATATTAACAGACAGAGGTAGATAGAGAACGAGATATCGAAGGACTGAAAGAAAGAAAGATAGATAGATAGATAGATAGATAGATAGATAAAGATATCATAAATAGATATCAAAGATTGAGATAGATATCAAGATACTGATAGATAGTGATATAGATATCAACATTTGTGATAAATAGGCCTCTAGATAGATAGATAGATAGATAGATAGATAGATAGATAGATAAAGATATCATAAATAGATATCAAAGATTGAGATAGATATCAAGATACTGATAGATAGTGATATAGATATCAACAGATTGTGATAAATAGGCCTCTAGATAGATAGATAGATAGATAGATAGATAGATAGATAGATAGATAAAGATATCATAAATAGATATCAAAGATTGAGATAGATATCAAGATACTGATAGATAGTGATATAGATATCAACAAATTGTGATAAATATGCCTCTAGATAGATAGATAGATAGATAGATAGATAGATAGATAGATAGATAGATAGATAAAGATATCATAAATAGATATCAAAGATTGAGATAGATATCAAGATACTGATATATAGTGATATAGATATCAACAGATTGTGATAAAGAGGCTGCTAGATAGATAGATAGATAGATAGATAGATAGATAGATAAAGATATCATAAATAGATATCAAAGATTGAGATAGATATCAAGATACTGATATATAGTGATATAGATATCAACAGATTGTGATAAATAGGCCGCTAGATATATATATATATATATATATATATATATATATATATATATATATATATATCAATTGCGATAAAGATATTGGCATCAACAGACCGAAATAAATAAATAGATATCAACAGACCTTTTTCTTCTTATTATTCTTTCACAGTGAGTAACCCTTTGCTGTATGTGGCTCTACTGCCTTGCCTGGGGTGAAATAATTAAAAAAATGCATACATAGATGTATGACGAACATTCTATAAAACGATACCGACAGACTTGTGGACTTTAATAAAACTTTAAGACGCATTCGTCTTACGCTACGAATACTTTTCTTTAAATTGCCCCTAATTTATTTAAAAAGCTTAATTATATCCATTTAATATTTTTAAGGGGTTATCTGTCATGTCCCTTAAAGATAGGGGCGATTATAGCTCTCCACATCTTACGGTTTTAGGCTTCTATATGCACTATATATTCATAATCGGGTGGATCACCTAGAGGTGGTATAATGGTTAGCAAGCTTGTCTTGCTAGAATCATTACAAGTGAGTTCAATCCTCAGTGGGTGTCTCTTATTTTCGGCCTTGTACCACAGTTAAACGACGCTTAGAAAATCATTATATTCACAATCGTGTGTTTGTATGCGTATCGTGTATAGTATGGGGTCAGAATATAGAAGAGATATGGTTTTTAATTCATTCAAATCATTTTATGATAATGCCTTGGAGCAAGAAATCGCATTCTTTGGAGATATTAACAGCGATATCAAACACTTATTTTGGGGAACTAATATTGCAGCAACGATCATTCTTCTGTCATTTTCCGCTACACAAGCCTGAAATACAACTCAAACCCACGCCTTCTCTTTTGATGCACCGAGTTCTTTCATATGAATGAACGGCCAATACCAACGTGTATATACCGTCATTTATGACTGTAATGTATGAAACATTATTCATGGAGTCGGTAAATTCTTATAAGACTTGGCGAGTGTCATCGTCAAAGAATAGCTTACTTCCTGGATATTCAAGGTCTTCAAGATTTATTTCCTCGCGAAATATCTGGAGCTAACACTGAATCATATAAAAAGAAATCGATCCTTGGGCAAATTTTTCAGACCGTACCATTCGGAAATTCATAACTATAAAGAAAAATAATGTTCAATATTTTCATAATTACTACAACATTAAGGAAAGAATAGTATTTTATTTAACAGTATTTTTTTTAAAAATTTGTTTTAAATAATAAAATATTTCTAAAATGGGGTACTTATTTTCTGTAAATATCTTCACAGTAATTCTTAGAATGAGCTCATCGCTATGTTACCTAAGCTTTTGAAATGTAAGCGTAGTGCTAGACAGGCGAAACGATCACACCAATATACAGTTGAGCTGGATAGATATAACCATAAATTTTATGCTAAGAAGATTTTTTCACACGTTTTGCTTGTGGATCTCCTTTCAAGTTCCAGGCTTCCCAGTGAAATTTAATCGAAAAAACTGAAATGCAATGTCAATTGCTATTTAATGTCCACTTTATTACTTTTTCCTCTTTTTGCTCATCAAAAGATTTCTGTTTCTAATTCTTTCACCCTCTGTCACCCGTTGTTTCTTAGTGGCTTTACTGCTATGTACGGAGTGACACTGAATAATATACATATATATAAGTACAAAGAAGCCCTTATGAGTAAGAGTATCCTGACTTTGTCCTCACGGCGGAAAGCATCGAAGTCAGCATGAACCTGCTCATTTAAAATGACAAACTCTTGTGCTTATTAATGGTCTGTCTCTACCCTGATATCGAGCACTTTACGATAAAATATCTGCTTGCCAAAATACATTTTATCAGTAAAACTACTGAAGAAACAGCAATCTTGGCGTTAAACATTCTCATAATTAAATACTATATATATATATATATATATATATATATATATATATATATATTGTTTTTCTTTAATCCGAAGTGGAAGAGTAGAAAAGTAAATTCCAAGAACCTGACCCTAATCAATATTAAAGATTTTTAACATTAAAAAGTGATTCAGGCTGAGAGCTCAATGTATTAAGAATACTGAGTCAATATAAATTAGAGAAAACTTTGAAAATTTATATATATATATATATATATATATATATATATATATATTATATATATATATACATTATAGCCCGGTGTTGCTCGGGTGTAATGAAAGCTTTAAAACTAATCCATGGTCCTGGAGCTCAGACTTTTTGGACGTTGGCACGAAAGACTAAAAAGCAATAGTTGTTTCCAGTTAAAGCAAAACCGTAGACTGAAAGAAAAATGAATGGATGTAAATCAAATTTTGATTTCCTGGTATCGATATCAAATAATTTTGTTTCGTCGTAAACGGAATTTTGAAGTCTAAATAAGTCGTCTGAGTAAATGGTATCTTGGCTGGGACTAAGAACTACAATTATACCTACTAAGAGCCAAACCCGAAGCAAAAACTAAAATAAAAGGGCTGAAAGAAATACAGAAATACAGGCACATTAACAGACACACACACAAACATCTTGCCTTTTATATATATTATCGATTTTCTGCATATTGCAACCTTGAAACTTCTGAATATCGTTTCTTATGTTTTTGTCTGTGAGTGTATCAAATTTGATTAAAAAGGGGCCGCTCCTTCCATAACCCGATTTTTTCGATCATCGATTATCGATATTTATCGGGGGTACCTCGACACAAAACCTAGCTAAGAACACTCGCAGACGCTTATCGTAAAACTGTGTAAATTTTCAAGAAAATCGGTTCAGTCATTTCGGAGTCTATAGGTAACGGACACACACACACACACACGTTTAAGTTTATATATATATATATATGTGTGTGTGTGTGTGCGTGCGTGCGTCCGTGCCTCTGTGTGTGTGTGTGTGTGTGTGTGTGTGTGTGTGTGTAAAACTGTAGATGTACCTGTTGAATAAAGTACCAGGATTAATTTTGGCTTTGTGTTGCTGCAGTGGTTTCATCATTTTTTCGGGGTGAAATTGACGCCCTCCATCCACCTTTGACTGTTTTTCAAATTGTATTCCTCGTTTAATGCTAGAGATGTCTGTCTGTTATTGGTTATTGGATGGACAGAGTCACCTTTCCAAGTATATTTAGACGTAAACCTACGCAACAGTTGAGTCTGATATTCGAATTCGACGTGCAATTAGCGCCGATAATCGTAGCACTAAGCGCTATGCTCTGGATATAACATAACCGCCAGCTTTTCTTCCTGACATAATCTGTACATAATATTCCCAATGCTATATTGGTTGATTTTTTTTCAAAATACTTCAAGATATACGAGGGCTTTTTTCCATTGTTTTGTACAATTTTCGTAGCCTTATAGCTTATATGATAATTGATGGTTATGCCACCTTTTCTCAAAGCTGTTTTCTGCATACCCAATATAAAAGCTGACAATTACGTTTTATCCATAGCAAGGCAATTTGTTAAATGAGAGATCTGAAATAATAACAATTTTGCAAACATGCAACAAACAAAAAAATTCTGCTGGAGCAATACAAATCCGGATGAGTATCAAAAAAATTTATTTCTCGCCTTACCCACTTGTGGTTCAGTAGATATCAGCTAGAAACGAGAAATCTCAGAGTCGAGTTCGAATTCCAGTTGAATTTGTTGCATCCACTTAAGGGCAAATACCCTTGAGAAAAATATGAACCCGTCTCTTTCCTCCAGTTATGGGTTAAATAACAAGACAGATTAGGTTCTATAGGCTTGGATCGAAACCAGTCCACGGCAGAAAGTAATGCCAACCCACTGCGAGATAATTTCTGCGTATATCACGTATGGAACTTAACTTAACTCATTTTCTCTGGTCTTGCTTTACCCACACCATCTCATTAAATTTCTTATAAATGTATAATAAAAATAATAGAAAAAAGAAAGAACCCTTTTAACAGCCTGAGGAGGCCCAGTTAAGAATGTTTTTCTTTTGTGGAATAGTTCATTTTTTATATTGTGCAGAAAAGTAAGTGATAATGTTTTGTTAAAATTTTCTGTGTTGAATTGTTGTTGGTTGTTCTTCATTAATTGTCATTGTTTCCAATGCCATATTTGAGCAATTTGCGTCGTAAGTTGGGGTAGCAATTCTATCAGTAGGCGAAATCTCCTCAGCGACAAAATTCTCCTGTGCCGTCAACGTCAGAATTGGGTTCGAATAGGTCAGAAATAAAGTATGAAGTTTATTATGCTAGCATTTAAGAGTAGCATCAGCAACACACATCTAGCAATAAACATCTGATGATTTCAGAAGCTCTAGATGCAATGATGATGTGGACCATTTCTTTACTAACATGATATAAAAACACGAAAGTTAATTGTCGTTAGCAGAAAGACATTGGAGGAGGCTATCAAAAACCTCCAAAAAGAACCAAAACACTTACAAAAAGTAGACATGCCATGTGGGATATTATGCTGGCGGCATTAGCTGGGAATATACTAACAACCAAGTTCGTTAGGCTCCAGACGATGTATCTAGGTACATAACACGGATCACTCTGCATGGAGGATCCTTGGACTTTATCGAACACCATCTGAGGGCCGTCTTTATGAAATACAGAAAGATGTGGGAGGTCACAATAGTTTTGAGCAAGGTGAGTTTGACTACCAGTGACTTTATGCTCCAGATGTCACTGACCCGTAAAAACTTCCTCGAAATGCCTAACTTATTGACATGCCAGTGGCGCCGTAGGGCAATTGGTGAAGTCGCGCGCTGGCAAGAATCAGGCGCCGCCGCCAAAACCAATAGCAACATTAAAAGAAATGGTGGTGTTGGTAAAAACCAGCCAAACCTTCCCATCCAAGAACGCTGTATTGCCGGAGAAGCGGCAGCAGAAGTAGCAAGAACAGAGGCAGGAGCAGCAAAGTCACCAACAAAAACAGCAAGTACAACAGTTGAAGCAACAACAAGAGAAACAGCAGCAACAATAAGAACAGTTTGAACAGCAACAACAGGAGCAGATCATGCGATATAAGCAAGTGCAGCCGTCTGAAGAGTAGGAAGAGTTGTTGCAAATCAATTTATTCATTGAGTTGGAGGAGATGCCTCCAGCTAGATCCACCTGATTTAAAAGGAGAGAAGAATGAGAGAAGTAGGATAAAATGACGAAAAAGAAAAGGTTTGGTACAAGAATGTGGACAACTCCATCATTTAGACTAAATGGTCTCGTTTGAGCGACGCCATTCCAGTGATCTAGCCACAAGATGGAGATTTTTTGCAGCTAATCTTGGCCCCGTGATATTGTCGTGCCGTTCAAGCGTCTTCATTATCAGCATAATGTCGCTTCGGCGCAATACGAAAATGGGCACGTTCACGTCTACATCTTCCGCATTGGGTAATCGACCCGGTGTTTATAGATGAGACCTAACTCGCCGATCAGATCCAGCAAGCTTCGATCTTCCAACCTCCCGTTTGCTCTCCACACCCGTCTATTTTGGGCTTCATGATGGCACTACCATCCTCTATTACTAGTAAGCGTGACGAATCCTTCAGTTACTGCCCCAAGCGACGGAAAAAGAATATACGCTTTGTCAAGTCGTTGGGCTCATAAATCGCAACAATCTGAAATTGTAAAGCTTTTGAATAGTCATTTAACTTGATTCTTCTTCATTATCTCTAATGTAAATATTAATGGAAATTAAGAAATTGACAAGTGATCTTTTGAGTAATATAATACAAAAGGTGTATTTGGCTAACTTTGTTTCTTGTAGAATGTTGTTAGCAATCTTTAACCGGAGGAACGCAATAAATAAACAGTATGCTAAAAGAGCAGTTCTTTTCTTGAAACCCTTATTTTAACTACCTCTACTCCTTGGCAATGTTTATTATTTTAAAAAGCAATGAATAAAATTTAAATAAAACTTAAACATATGAAGGTGAATTTATATATTTTCATTGTTCTTGAGATTTGAAGATGAAAATAATAAACACTATTATATTTATTATTGGAATGGTTGACAAAACATCGGCTCATTGCCAATCGATTGGAACTGTATAAATTGATAAATAATGAGTAAATTGTAAATAAAAACGAACCCCTTCTACAAAGGAGAAACCATCTATTCAGATGAACAAAAAATTTCTCGAGAAGGATATATTTGCGACGAGAAAGGCCCTCTTGGGGCCGTTATTCAAGTGTACCTCCGTCGAGGGGAAGATACTTGAAACTTCCATTACGCTTCTAGGGTAATAACTTTAATTAGAATGAGGATTAAGAGATTCGCGAGCTCTTGACCTTTGGCGTAAAAGTGGTCACGATCAGGAGGACACACTTTGTATGCGAAACTAATGCTCGCGTGCTACCTGGAGACTTTGTTGTCTACTCAGCATACGGGGACCAACTGGCTAGAGGTATTTCCTTGCTGGCTAAACATAACTGGGACGCAAAGGTGAGCTTTGTCCATGTCAATGCAGGAGCTGGGAGGGGAACCTGGCCGACATTTCCATGAATAGACTTAGTTTTGATTTGTTTATGCACCAAACCACCAGACGGAGCGTTTTTCCTTTTTCCGTCGCTGTAGAATTCGTCGAGCTTAGTATTAATGGAGGGCTAAATGCTACCATAGACCCCAAAAAGATCGGTGTGGGGAGCTAGCGGAAGGTTGGGCAATCGTAGTTTGGTTGATCGGATCGAAGAGTTTTATTTCGTTGATAGATACCAGGGCGGAAGATGTGGTCGTCTACGAGGGTAAATGTTAGTAAAAAGGTCGATCAAAATGTGATACATTGTCCCACGTTACACTGGTTAGGCTATTCAGACCATAGAATTGTCGATGCCTGGATGGCGTTAGGGGCTCGGCTCAGAATGGTTGTGAACGTTCAGTCATACCTTAAGGACAGCGGAGATTTCCGGCAACAACTAACTAGATTAGTGCATCGCGAACTCATTGGGGCAGATCTTAGAAATAAGTAATGGAAGAAGATTAATAGTATAAGGTATTTTACCACAGATTATAGCCAACCACTCATCCTAGATAAGGCAAAAAATATAATGGATCGCAAGGATAGTCTGTTCTGGGTAGAGCCTGAATTGATTTTCATAGAGATAATTTTAACTAGACAGGCTCTGGAGCGAGCGACTCGCGAGCTCTACGAGTGTCAGGTAATTAGAGTTAGTTTCAACAAGATGTCTAATAAAATGTGAATTTGGGCGCAGAATTGCGCAAAGAAGATATTCGACGAGGTTGCAGTCATTACATTTCGGGAGGTCGCAACACCCGGGGAGCATACTCTAAAGATCGACCAAAGAAATGTTCGAGCCGTTTCAGCTGTATTTTGAGAAAAAGGTTTACCAAGAGATCTGATCTCTGTGGCGAAGAGTTGCGAGGTTATTTCGCTGACTTTTATTGGATTTCATCGACTGAAGCAGCTAGCTGCGAGGATGAGATCACAGAAGGAGAACTTCACTGGGCATTGAAGAGGGCAGACAGTAACAAAACTGCGGGACTTGATGATCAGTCCTATTATTCGTTTTATTCTAACCATCCTAGCTGTGTTTGATGTTGAAGAATTTTAGAGAAAATATTTCTACCAAGAATCCTCAGACGATCATTATTTTAAGTAATAGAGAATAAGTCGTACATTGTTAGAATGAGTCATTTTTTGCACCTGAGTTTACTGTTTCTTCCTGATTTCACTACTTGGTCCAGAGAATGAACTCAGGATCCCTTGATGAGATTAAGCATTTATTTTTATGACATCTGGAACGATATCGTCGATACATTTTTCGAGGCTTTACATATACACGTGGTCTGTTAAATAACATAGATATTCTAGTTTGCTTGGTTTAAGGCAAAGATGTGCGTTTTGGTGCAGTAGATATCGGCTCGGAACGAGACATTGGGGAGCCGCGTTCGAATTCCAGCTGAATTCATTGCCTTCACTTACGCGCAAATACCCTTGGGAAAGTTATTAATCCGTCTATTCCTTCCAGTTATAGGTTAAATAACAGAACAGATTGGGTTCTATAGCCTTGGTTGGCAACCAGTCTACCGCAGAAAGCAATGGCAACCTACTGCGGGATAATCTTCTGCCCAGTCAGGCATGTCTCTTTCTAGACATGATCGCCCAAGCGTGTATCATGTATGGCACTTGACTAACCTATAATCTATTCCATGTCTAGAGGTCATCGAGAAATAAATAGTTGAATTAACTTCTCTTTTCTTGACTATCTTTAAAAACGGTTTCCCACTCTGGATATTGTTAAAAAGCGAAAAAGTATTATAGAATTTGTTTTTGAAAAAAAAAGTGCTGCAAACATTTTAACCGTATCGGGAATCGGTGAGCTAAGCTGAGTTCGAATTCCATTCGAGTCCATTACATTTACCTGCGTTGTAATACCCTTGGAGAAAATATGAATCCATCTCTTCCACTCCACCATCATCACAGCGATGTGTAAATGACAGGACAAACGTGGTTCTATAGCCATGGGTGGCAACCGGTCTCGGAGAAAGAATCTGAACTCAAACCAGCCTAGATGGTGTTAGGCTCCGTCAGGCTGTCGTGCCAAAAGAAACATCACTTCTGCTGTACGTTTACTGTACATTTGGTGTTCCTACTGCTCTAATGAGTCACGGGATATTTGGAGTGAACGTGGCTGCAAACATTTACCGAAAGTTAGTGAATATTTATTGAAATGCTAACATTGATGTGTAGTTCAGTAGCCTTAGTTGTCACTAAAAAAAAAAACTGAACTTAGGTCAGGTCTCACCGTAGTTTGTGACTGTTTCTGTTTTTGTACTAGCACCTTGTTAGGATCCACATCATAACTTTGGCAATATGTTGATAAAAGGCCGCTAAGCAATTTAAAAGACCAGGCAAAGAAGCACAACCCATGACTACACAAACTTGTCTCATAAAAAATTCTTTTTGATTTTCATCAGTTTTAATACCCGAAAGAGTCACTTAGAGGATAGGGATTCTTTTAATTATGATGGCGGGAATAAGCAACTCGAACACGGCTAAGAAAGCAACGTTTACATTTATGCGCACATTAGTATTGAGAAAGAAAGGACATTCTTTGCAGTAATTATATCGTTTATTGAATTTAACTTAATTGTTAGAGACGTAAATATGATTGTTTTAGCCAATTAATCTCTTGCTATCATCAGGTACCTATTGTTTGTCTGGGATGAGATATCTGTTGAATATTGTGACGTTTTTCATCGTTGTGACGTCAACTATAGTTCCTTTGTGCTGGAACAGGATATTTACTCTTCTCCTCCACTTAAGAGAAATGTGACACAATGTCTTATTTAACGTGGGGACCCTGAGCCTGTACGCCCAGGTAAACCGATCAAATATTACCCGTCCCCCGCGTGAGCGGGGTTAGGTTCAAAACCGGTGTTATTTCAGATGTTCTGACGAACTACATTCCTTATTTCCACCAGTCCAGTCCTTCATAGCTAGGATTCAGCAGTTTGCGTTTATTAAGTCGCCTCACATATATACCTTTCACATTTCATAGGTAAAGAAAAAATCTACTTCTTCCTCAGAAGTTTTTCTCTCGCATTACTCGCTTCCAGCTCTTCAGCCAAATTTAATCTGCAAAAATTTACATGAAATGGCAGTCACTATCTACTGTCCTCCTGATTACTCTTTTCTTTTCCCTCTCATTATTAATATTTCTAATATTAATTCTTCCACACCCTGTAGATCCGTGTGTATTATTGCCTTAACGATAAAAAAGAACTTTTAAAACATGTAACAAACTTCCGAAAGAATGCTTCAAGTGAAACGCCGACCGGCATATATCCTACATATCCGTATAACATGCACCTCTTGCTCACTTACAAAAAAGATCTAATTTAGAAACCACTTCGGCTTTGTATTTAGTGAACATTAATTTAAAAATGTAGAGTTCTTGAATTCAGTCTCTGGATCAGTTAGCAAAACGCTACTTTTAGCGTGTTGTCGTTCTTGTGGTCGTAGTTAAAGCAATCGATGCTTGAAAAGTTTTGTCGCCTGTAATCCAAACAGTAGCTGTAATCCTGCCAAGGCAACAGATATGTGGTAATCATTGGAGATTGAATCTATAACAACTTAAAATAAATCCTCTATGATAATAACTGCTCCTATTTCAAGGCTCTGTGTTTCTATGGAAACTGAATAAATACAAAAAATACGAGTCGGTGTTTACTTTATTAAGCTATTATTATCAACATGCTTTGTTTTTCAGACCAAATTATTTTCTGTTAGGCGAAGGAAAAATCTTGAGGAAAAAGTTTAAAAAGCATCGATTTAAACATTGATAAAGCAAAACAAGAAAAACTATTATTTTTTATAAATATCGAAGTTTCATTAACAATTCGATTTTCTTTTATTTTTATTTATTTATTTATTTATTTATTTTTTAAATTCAATAATTCGACTAGAATTACTGCAGGTTGTCAGTATATTTTTCTTTGCTCTTCGAGCATGCGCACACGCATGCGCCATGCGGTTTCTTGGCAGAAGTGCATGCGTGTTCGCTTGGGTAAATCGACTTGGCATCATGTCAGAAAATTCTTACTACTGGTCTCACGTCTCTATTATTACATGCGAGGGGGCTTGCGTGTATTCACGTTTGCAAGGAAGCCCTAACTCCACACCCGCGACATTTTCATTTCTGGGCTTCTTATTGAGAACCTGTACGTGAGGGGACACGCATTTTCTTCCTCTTCGTCTTTTTCTTCTAGTTATTCTTTTTCTGCTACTTTTTCTTCTTTTTTTCCTTCCTTTTCTTTTTTCTTCTTTTTTTTTTCCTTTTACATTTCTTACTTCTTTCCATCTCCTTTTTTTTCTTCTTTTAAATGTCTGCTCCCTCCTACTCATTCTTCCATTTCTAACTTTTCTATTTCGTCTTCTTCAAATATATCTCTTATTTTTGTTTTCCTTTTCCCTTTAGTCTCCCACTTGCTTTCAAAATTTTCCCTTTAATACTCTTACTCGTCCGCCTGCGTGGCTCGTGCTCACTTCCTGTTCTTGTATGCGCACAAATGTCTCCTTTTATGGCCTCCGCGCAAGGCTGAGTGCTTTATCTTGTACGTGTCAGATATTCTTTTATCCTCGATATCAATATATTCCTCCGCCTATAACATATTTCTATTTGATACCAGCTGAATATATATATATATATATATATATATATATGCACATATATTTCTGTATTGTATGTACTGTTATACTATTTATACTGTGAGCGCTTCTCCGTTAGCTTGCAAAGAAAATTCAGCTTCTAGACTGACCATAATAACGTCATCTTAATTGTTATCGTAACACATCCGGTATTTTCATGTATGAATATTTTTAATTTATGCGAACTTTAAATTTTAGAGGCCAAATTCAAGTCGTTACAAAATTGAAATTTAAAAAAAAAAATTAACCCCAAGCTAGGCAAAAATCCCTCTAAAAACACTATGACACAAGGTATTATCGAGTTTGAGAGTACAAGAAAAAGAAAACCATTAATCTGGAACTAGAACAATAAAAGAACAGGAATCGAAATACAACAGATAACTATTGACTTTGTATTTAGTTTTTTTTTAGTACTGGAAAGTATGGCGCTAGGAAGGAGTTCCAAAGCCCCAAAAATCCCAGAACAGAAATTACCAACATAAAATTTCTGGCTACATCTAAGCATTTCAACAGTAAAAATGAGACTTGCTGCTAATCTAATACTGCGCTTAAATACATAAAGTATAGGCACCATAGCTAAAAGTTCACCAGAATAATTACTATGAACGTATTTATAGAAAAGCAGAGGAAATGTACATTCGGGCTGTGTGAAATTTACTGAAGCCTAGATACCAGGTCAGGACCAATATCATATATCATAAATATATATCAGGAGCACAAGACATATTGACAGCAATATTCCTTGCATGGACGAATGTTAGACTTATAAATATGTAGAATAAATTCTAGAGAGAAAAATGGATTCAATATAGTATTTCCACGCAATGTCATCAGAAATCATTAGCACAAGAAAGTGTAATGAGTCACTCTCCCGGTGGTTAGCATCAGCCATACTAATGGAATGCAGAAAGATGTCTCTGAGATTATAAATAGACAGCAGTTTTGTTTTGGAGACGTTAAAATTAGGATATTTCTTGCCCCAGTGAGCAGCAGAATATATATATGGCCATCCGCAGACAGATCTGTTTCGCTGTATCACAGCTCATCAGTATTGTTAGACATCCGATTACTTCTAGCCATGATTGAAACCCAACCAAATTGATATTACTCGGCGATTCTACCTCTGAGCTATGGACGCTCGGTAGAAGGAGGAGAACTTTAGCGTGTTATATACAATTTAAACACACGCCTGTAGCTGAGAATGTTCAAATTCATTACTGAATGACCAGTACCTCTTTGACACACACACACACACACACACACACACACACACACACACACACACACACACACACACACACACACACACACACACACACAGCGGCACGCACGCACTCACACACACACACACACACACACACACACACACACACACACACACACACACACACACACACACACACACATGCCCTTCCTCCTTCATTTTCCAGAATCTACGTGATAGTGCCGTCTTGAATTTTTGGGTAGGATTCGAAAACGACTACCTGTGGTTGTAAAGTCTCTGAAAGGGCCCGTGGGCATACCAATATAAGTCCGGTAATTGTCTTTGTTGTTAGAAGGAGAAATACGGGCTTCATAAATTACTTGGGTGGATTTACATTTGCCCTGCACCGAGCAGGTATCCACAGAATTAAAATTACATTTATCAACAATTCCAGATTTAACGTCGGTATTATTTAAGGAGTGCTCAATGGACAGTCCAAACAACTGAACGTGAAAAGCCAACAATATATTAAAAAGCGAAATATTTACCACTCACTTACTATTTAAATTTCAACCATGTAGATCTCATCAGATGATAAGTGCAAACCGTATTTCTTAGTGCGTATTGTTGTTTTAATTTATACATACGGTCACCGAAATTTTCACTGAAGGGGAGGGTTCGGGTTCGAGCAAGAGCGAAGGTTCTCGGTCGTGAAACGAGGAAAAATCAACAACAAATAAACACACAAACACACACACGAACACGCGCGCCCGAACACACACACACACACACACACACACACACACACAAACATATATATATATATATATATATATATATATATATATGTAATATCAACCCGGTTCTTACAAGCCCAAGATATATATGTTTGTGCCTGCATCTTCTCATAATCTCAGATCTCTTATTTAATAATTTTGTATGTTACTATAGCAATTCTTTCATCCTGGAACAATCTGCAAACGTTATCCGCAATGTAATAAAGCCTGACTTTCTTCAATATACTCAGTTTCACGTAAGAACATTTTTAATTCATAGTCGTGGCTGACGAGTCTGTTGCAATTCCTGTGCTTTTCTAATTTGAATGCTTATACCATCTTTTTTTTTTTTTAATTGCCTTCCGCGCATCCCGCATAACCCGTTTTTTGTCCATTTCAATTTTCCGATTCCTCTTTATAAACGACTCCTTTCGTTTTATAAGCTACATTCAGCGGAAATTTACTTTTGTCTCTGCATTTATACGAATTCCTATTGACACTATCTGTTTGTATGTTAGCCTTGAAAATCTTGGCGTTTTGTTTACTTATAGCTTTTTCTATGTTACCGTTACAGCTATAGCTTAATTTTACCTTGTTGCTCTTGAATATTTTATATAATTCAGAATACTTTGAAAGAGTTTATTCAACATTTAAAAAGATATCTTCTCTATATTAGATTTCACCTCCAGATTTCACCTTCACCTTCTACGAGTTGAACCAAATATTTCTTACTCCGATATTATTCCTTATTTGGTGGTTCATTTGATGTTTAAATACTAACTTGGCTTTATGCTCCTCCTCCTCCTCCTCTTTTAAAGACTTTTCGTTTTTTTTTTCAAATATTTCTTTGAAAGAAGAATTTCTAGATAATCTGCACTTTATTTTTTAGGAATGTAGTTGGTTACGCTCATAGGCTGATTGGACATAACGTTCACGTATGTCATTTTCGTGTTAGATTTTATGTAAGGTGAGACTGTGCCGGTATGCAGATTAAATTCAACATCCAAATATTGGACTACTTTCGATTCATGTCAAAATCGAAGTTCTTAAAATATTCTTAGTCCATCATCCCTGTACAGGCCATAACTGTCAAAATGGATTATGTCATTGATTATATATAGGCCTATTAATTCTGAAAACTAAACATCATAAACGACCTTTGTAGAATATCAAAGACACTCTTGTTGGATTTCTTAATCCAAGCCCAGCCATTGGGGAATAATACATATTTACGACAATGCAAGATTATCTCAATTTGTTTAGCTGCTAAGCAGGTGAAACCCTTTGCAAAATCTAATGCCTCCAGCAGTCCTTTCTCTATTACGGAGGAATAAAATATCTTTGATATCGTATTTTATGAATACATACTTACTTTTATCATCAATTTTATGAAGCCAAGAGATAAATTCATTTGTTCATTTCTATTGGTTTGGTTGCGTGGCGACAGTTAGCAAGTCGCATATCTTTTCTAACATGGTGTGCCTTATCTTACCTAGTTTTGTCTTAGGGTTAATTAGCCGAAATAAAGGGCTGTTGGGAAAATTAACTTTATGGTATTTATTGTATGAAACGTTTGCCTGCTGTGTGGAAAGAAAACGTGTGTGTGTGTGTGTGTTTGAAAGCCAGGATTTGCGAGAACAAATACTGTTAGTATAGAGCTTAGAGTTATATCCAGCCAATTCAACTGTAAAATAATGAGACTTTCATGTCAATCTAGAACTGTGTTTAAATTCACAAATTTTGGTACCATGCAAAAAAAGTTCATTAGAACAATTACCATGAATATTATTTATAAAAAAGACACCAGGAGTCATTTATAAAAAAGACACCAGGAGTCATTACGTTAATGACTAAAGCCTAGATGGCAAGCGAAGACCAAACATATTGCAGATTCTGTGGATTTTATCAAGAATGTCCAGGTATATAGCGAGGGCACCAGACAATATGTGGCAGCAATATTCGAAGCATAGATGGATGGTAGACGTATAAATATGTAAGATAGATTCTCTACAGAAAAAAATTGTCTAGTGAACCTATCTAGAAAGTATTTTAACAAAAATTGTTTTACCAGAGAATGCAATATCGAAATCTGTCAGTGCATTGAGATACTAAAAGTTGCCTTCAGAAAGCTCAGTAATCCATTTAGAAACATGAAATTTTTGTTAAAAACAAAAAAGAATGTACTTAACTGCTATGCAATAGCGGTTCTCGTATCTGGCTGTAAATGCTAGACAATCTCATCAGAAAAGAATAAGAAACCTCTGGCAGCAGAAATGTTGTTCTACAGAAGGATATTAAGAATACCATAGTCTGAAAATGTAAGAAATGACGTAATTTCAAACCCTTGCTTTTCCCACCTTCGCCTTATTCCTTCTATCTTTCTTTCTCCTTTCCCTGTTCCTCATTTGCCATGTCTATCTTCGGGCTTTCTGCTGTCACTACTTACCTCATATTTCTCTTCTTTTTTTGTGCTAAGTAACTCTTGCTATGTGCGTTGGGGTGCAGTAGATGTCTGTTTGGAACCAGAAATCAGAGAGCTGAGTTCGAATTCCTGTTAGATTTCTTGCATTCACTTACGCGCAAATACCCTTGGGAAAGGTAGTAACCCGTTTCTTCCCTCCAGTTATGGGTTAAATAACGAGAAACATTGGGTTCTATAGCCTTGGCTGGCAACGAGTCTACCGCAGAAAGCAATGGCAACCTACTGCAAGATAATCTTCTGCGCAGTCAGTGATGTCTCTTTCGAGACATGAACGCCTAAACGTGTATCACGTATGAAACTTAACTGACTGATTCTATTCTTGCTAAGGTCACAAAAAATGTGTCAAAAAAGCAATGGTTACCGAAATATCAGATTACAGTTATATATTCCAAAGATAAATATAAATTTCAAACTTTTTTTTTCCTCCCAAATGAAGCATGAACTCCAAAAAGGGGGAAAAAAAAACAAAAAAAAAAACACAGATATATATAAAAAAAAAAAACAAACGAAAAATACCTCACAGTTTAACACAGGAAATTTGAATTAAAGATTCATTCTTCAATTCTTACAGTGTGTGCTTAGATCACTGGTGCCGCCCAAGCACGAATTTACACGAGATACTAGATTAGCAACTAGGTCCCACCATTTTACAGTTAAACAAATAAGATGTAACCGTAAATTCTACTCCAACAGCTTCTTTTCTCGCGCTTCCCGCCTGTGGAACTCCCTTCCACAAGTCTGCTTTCCCGACAGTTACAATCTCCAGGTGTTTAAATGTAGGGTCAATAGACACCTCCTATCACACTTACTCCCAACTATTCTCACAACACTCTCATCTACCCAACCCTCATTCTCGGTATCCTCACCCGCCTATCACCCACCCTCTGTTATTTCCTATATTTAATCAGCCTTTCTCCACTCTACGTAGCCCCCTGCACAGTAGTGGCAGTGACATGCCTTGCTCGGGGTGAAACGCTTATAAAAAAAAAAAAAAATCAGCAGCCATTACAGCTCCATGCCATGTGATGTTCTTTGAATGGGAATTTACTTAGCAGGATAACTCGATGTTGATTTTTGGGAAAAGCAAGAATTGAAGAATGAATCTTTAATTCAAATTTCCTGTGTTAAACTGTGAGGTATTTTTCGTTTGTTTTTTTTTTTTTATATATATCTGTGTTTTTTTTGTTCCCCCCCCCCCCTTTTTGGAGTTCATTTGGACTTTAACTAAGTTAAAACTTAGTTAACTCCACTTTTGTAAGTTTGTGTTTTTTTTTCAAAGGATTGTTCGTGTTCGTTTGTTTTTTTTTTTTAATAGGAGTAGATAGGTCACACTATCGCCCGGTCTATACTCCTCCCACGTCTATTGAACTGGAGTAGAGGCTCGTTCCTTGTTTCCTGTTTAGGATGTGGTTTCCGGTTTTCACTTCTCTCTGTTCAGACCTTGGTACTGGTGCTTCCGTGAGTTTCCTGCGATCTGGCCGGTTGGTGGCAATGGCTCATCACTGTGAGGGTACCGGGTTGGCAGTTTCCTGGTTGCTGCTTCCGACTGGTAGTTAGGAGCCCTAACTCTTGCGTAGCGTCAAGAGCGGCTGCTCTGATCAACAGTTGTATAATATCGGGGTTCTTGTAGTGCCATGTCGCGCATGGATAGGTGTCCCTGCAAGCGCTTTCGGTGGGCAACCCCGAGGCCACACCTTGTTGCAGCCCTAGACAGTCTCCCTCCCAGCACAGATCGTGGGTAATGACCGCCTGTATCCTCTACCCTAGGTCCCTTTCTATAAACAAAAAACATGACGAAACAAAACAGAAATGACCCTAAACCAGTTAAATCCAAACCACCTAAGCCCATTAACCTCTCCTTCACTAATATCCGAGGCATTCGTACTAAATTTGCTCGTGTAGAAGCGTTCCTGCATGAAAAGTCCCCTGACATCCTCGCGCTCTGCGAAACTAACCTCAACTCAGCTATTCCCTCCTCTGACCTCTTCATCCCTGGTTATCTTCCCCTTTTAAGGAAGGATTCCACTGTCCACATGCATGGGCTGGGTGTTTATGTCAGCGAACACCTCCCCATAACTAGGGTGACTTCAATCGAATCTACTGACCACCAATACATATGTCTCCGCTTGTCTCTCCTCAGTTCGGTTAGCTACCTATTCTTCCTTTACCGTTCTCCATCCTCTCCTGACTGCTCCCTACTAGATAGCATTGCCGACGACATAGATAAGGCTATTTCCTATCACCCATTTGCCCACATATTTGTATTTGGAGACCTCAATGCCCATCACTCTGAGTGGCTTGAAAACGCTGTTACTGATTCGGCGGGCATTCACGCCATGAACTTTGCTATTTCCCAATCCCTTACGCAAGTGGTGGACTTCCCCACTCGCTTCCCAAGCACACCCTCGGGTCATTCCTCACTGCTAGATATATGTTTCACCTCTGCGCCCGACGCCTGTCAAGTCTCGCAGCTTTGCCCTCTCGGCAACTCCGACCACGCTGTAGTCTCCCTCAGTATTTCTTTCCAATCTCACTCCCCCCAGGATCCCCCTACTTATAGAACCTCCTACCTCTACCAAAAAGCTGACTGTGATGCCTTTCGCGATTTCCTCTGCGACGTCCCTTGGGGAAAAGTGTTTGACCTATCAGCTGATGACTGTGCCTCTGAGGTCTCGTCATGGGTGAAAGCTGGCATTGATGCCTTCATACCCACCAGGAAGTATTGCTTAAAACCTCATTCCTCTCCGTGGTTCTCTCCGGCCTGCTCAGCCGCCATTGCCCACAGGAACCATTACTTCCGTCTATTCCGGAGACAGCCAATGGATCACAATAGACGCCTGTTCACATCCGCTCGCAGTGAGTGCAAGAGAACCCTAAATGACGCCAAACAGTTGTTTGCTGAGAGAATGCGACAGCACATAGCTGACCGCAAGTTCGGCTCCAAGGACTATTGGAGGATTTGTAAACGAGTGCTCAACAATAGGAAATCCTCAATACCTCCTTTAATCCATGGATTTGATGTTCTCACGTCATCTGCTGAGAAAGCTGAGTGCTTTGCCCGCAGATTCTCATCCAACTCCACACTCGACTCGTCCGGAGTGCACCCACCCGACTTCCCTATTAGAACTGAGGCCAAACTGCACGACGTATATATTACCCCGACAATAGTATCCAGAGTAATTTCAAAACTCGACCCCCATAAGGCGTGTGGAGACGATGGAATCCCGGTGATAGTCCTTAAGAGGTGAGCCCCTGAACTTTCCCCTGTCCTCTCTAAACTGTTTAACTACTGCCTTTCTGCTTCCTGCTTTCCTGCATGCTGGAAATTCTCCTCAGTCGTTCCTGTCTTTAAGAACTGTGGTGAACCCTCGGACACATCCAACTATCGCCCTATCAGTCTTCTACCAATATTCGGGAAAGTGTTCGAGGCTATAATAAATGCTGAAATAGTTCATCATCTCACCGCCCACAAACTGTTCTCCGATAGGCAATATGGATTCCGATTTGACAGGTCCACAGCCGACCTGTTAACTACTGTAACGGAGTACATGCTACAGGCCGTTGATGAGTCTGACGAGGCTCGCGCGGTTGCTCTGGATATCTCCAAGGCTTTCGACAGGGTTTGGCACCCTGGCCTCCTATGCAAACTACGCGGTTATGGTATTACCGGTCGCCTGCTTGACCTAATCCAATCTTTCTTAAATAACCGCAAAATGAAGGTCGTTCTGAATGGGCGTGCCACTTCGTCCTACAGCACGAATGCTGGTGTCCCACAAGGCTCTATCCTGGGCCCAACGCTCTTCCTCATTTTCATCAACGACCTCCCAGATGAGATCAAGTCCCAAGTAGGCATCTACGCAGATGACACTACAATATACTCCCGCTCCAGTAAGAAATCTGTCGTAGCGCACAGACATAATCTCGCTGCTGACCTTGAGCGGGATCTACACTCTGTGGTGAACTGGGGCAAGAAGTGGCTTGTCAACTTCAATTCATCTAAGACCAAGCTGTTATCTGTCAACCAATACAGGCAACCTCTTCTGCCTCCCATAAGCATGGACCAGATGATTCTCCCGGAGAGTAATACACTACGCCTCCTCGGACTTACCCTGTCCTCAGACCTCAAATGGAAGCACTATATTGAATCCATAGCAAAATCTACTGCTAAGAAGATTGGGTCACTATGTCGATCCAGAATGTTTTTTCCACCTGAATCCATCCTGCATATATACAAGTCAACCATCCGTCCGTGCATGGAGTACTGCTGCCATTTATGGTCAGGTGCCCCTGCCGTTCTCCTCAGTGTTCTTGACAAGCTCCAAAGGAGAGTCTGTAATGTGATAGGTACTGATCTGGCGACTCGTCTGCAGCCACTTTCCCATCGTCGAAATGTGGCCTCCCTCTGTCTCTTCTATAAATACTTTCATGGCTTCTGCTCGGATGAGCTTAAGTCACTGATGCCTCCTCAACAGGTGTTTACCCGTTCAACCAGACTGGCAACTGGGTCCCACCCATTCACAGTCAGGTTAGCCAAACGCAGACGACAATTCTACTCCTGCAGCTTCCTCTCTCGCACTTCTCGCCTGTGGAACTCACTCCCGTATTCTTGCTTTCCTGACGGCTACGACCTCCAGAAATTTAAAAGCAAAGTTAATACTCACCTACTAACCACTGGCCTCTAGCTCTCTCCCCTCCCCTGTATAACCTTCCCTTTCTCTCCGCCCATGTATCTGTCATTGCACCTGCTTTCTCAGCTTTCTATTGTTCCTTTCTAACTAGCTTGTACTCCTCACTCTTTTCTAATTAATCTTTTTACATTTATGTAACCCCCTGCACATCAGTGGCGTTTCTGCCTTGCTCGGGTGAAATGATTAAAAAAAAAAAAAATATCACGTTAAATGAATGCATAACCTGCCTATCACGTTTTCGCCCAGAGCCCACACAGTTCATCCATTACCGTTGTTTTTGAACAGATCTCGTTTATTAGTATGGATTCCTCTTTCCATCTTTTCATATTCACATACTTATAATTAAGCATACATTTGAGTTATTATATGTAGGTCTATTTGTCTTCATTACGTATAGGTTTTATATAACACGTTCTTGAATGCAATTATTATTAATGATCAACTATATACGTTATCATCATGGTGTATATATATATATGAAATTAAGTATATATATATATGTATAATTATATATATATATATATATATATATATATATATATAGATAATATATATATATATATATGAAATTAATTATATATATATATATATGAAATTACGTTATCATCATGGTGTATATATATATATATATATATACATATATATATATATGAAAATAAGTTGCAGGAATTTACAAATTATTCATTGGTGATAATTTATTTCATGAATGTTTTTTTTAAATGTTCAACACTTCAGACCGCATTTTTTCACAAAAATTAATTTAGAATTTATCCAGACGTAAGGAATAGTGGGAGAAAAGGAAGAAGGAAAATATTTTTTGTGATGGGAGGGAATATACAATGTTAATTTTAAAACACGGATGTCGTATTTAGAATATTTCCGTCACAGTCGATAAGATGACCTTAGATTGATCTTTAAGTTAAACATTTTCAAATACAGGACGGAAAGTTTACGGGCTGTATTTTGACTAGAAGAATTGAATTACTAAACGTTTATATTAATTTCGACGGCAGTAATATGTTCGTCTTATAAATATAATCTTTTCAGTTTCATGACAGTAACATTACTATCAAATATGATAACAATGATAGTGATGAAAAAACAGTAAAATTATTTTTATTATTATTATTATTATCATTATCATTATTATTAATAACATTAATTATAATAATAATTAATATTATTTTTCATAATGATAATACTAATAATAATAACTATATATATACTGCTTTTCATATCGAAAAAAAATTGTCAAACATTCACTAGAAATAATAATAATAATAATAATATATATATATATATATATATATATATATATATATATATATATATATATTACCGGCGATAATTATTAGACTACCCCAGTGTTTGAAAAAAAATGATGTATTTCATACTATTTTTTAGTTTTTATTGCCAAGTTAATAATTGTAAATGAAAACAGAATAGTTGTTTTGTTAATATTACACAGTAACATGTGCAACAAATGAATTTATAAATATTTAATAATTATCTATACTGCAGTTTCATCAATAAAGGAATGAAAAAAATTCGGGCGATTCGGACAAGTTCATCTTTGCTTCCTTGCCTTGTCAAATTTTCCAAATAATAATAACAAAAGAGCCATTCTATTTTTATTTGGCAATAAATACTAAAATAGTATGAAATACATCACTTCCTTAAAAAAAAATTGGGGTGACCTAATAATTACAGGCGTTAGTGTATATATATATATAGTCATCTTCAGATAGATCTGTTTCGCTCACCAGAACGGTTAAACATCCGATTGCTTTTACCCAGAATTGAAACCCGACCGAATTGGCGTGAGCCGGTGATTCTACCACTGAGCTATATATGTTTTTTCGCCACGGTGGATTAGATATACGCAGAACAGTACAAAAGTTACAAAAACAGAAACTTACAACACAGAGAAGAGGAGTTTAGAAAGCAATAGTCACCAAAATAATCAGTTCGAAATTTACTTGAACTGCTACACTCTTCACGCCGAACGGCCACCCTCAGGCCAGATCCTGGTCGAAAAGGCACCAGATATGAGGCTTCAGGCCGGGCTGGCCGTCTGTCTAATGTGACGCTCGTTCTCGCTGACGAATGTGACGATCCCAGTTGTGACACTGCCACCCGGTTGTACGGTTGGTTTGGTGGCAGTCGCTGGTCGGGACGATCCCGTTCGATGACGTCGCCACAAAAGCTGAGTTACAGGACGTCTTTTGCAACAACGGGCCACTGTCCCACGTTGTGATTAGATCCCAGAGGTCTCGTCCTGCAATCTTAATAGTCGTCGCTTTTAGCCAGTCCGGACACTGGTGTACACTTGTGGTTTGAAAAAAATTAAACCGGGCGCCAAAAAAAAGTTAATAAAATAAATGAACAAGACGAACACGCCTGGAGAGCTACAAAAAAGGTCTTTATATAAAGGAAAACAATGTCTTTCTTTTCCAAAGAATACAGTTGTCGAAAATGATATACAATCGTCGAAAATAATTTTTACAATGGTGAGAGAAAGTTCGCCAAATGCACCATAGCTTCTAATCGTTAAACGAAATGTTTTGTCCAAGATTCGTTAGCGTTGAAATAAACAGATCTCTTCAAATATTCGCCAAAGTCTCTTCTCGTATTTCGTTAAAGTCTTTTCATTAATTCTCTATAATCAGGATTGTCAATTTTCCTATGTAACTTATAAAGTAGCAAAATTCTTACGGGTCCTTATCGGAGTTTAACGGAGTTTGCCGAAGTTGAGCGAACGAAGAATCAGAATTTTCGATTCTCCCGTGATTAAAAAAAAATAACAATAACGTTCTTTCGGGATTCATGTCGATGGCGCATTTTTTCAAATTAACTTCTTTGAGTTAATTTGCGGCCGGCCTCATTCGGAATTAACTCTTTAGCCATAAGTTCTATGGTGGGCGACCAGCCGTGGATCATGGCTTCCCGGCTGGGGCCATTTTCCCCAGTCGGTACATTTCGACTGATAAGCAGCTCCAACTCAACAAACTGCTCTAACTGAGTTTTTTCGTGTCGAGCATCTATTTTTATAACCAATTTCGATTCTCTCTGGGGATCCGGCCGGCTCACAGCCTTCGGCCAATGAAAATCGGTCTCCCACTCGATTTGCGGATGTCTTAGCTCGACCAATGAGATTATGCCAACTCACATCGAACTGAATTCAGGTCGGGTTCTTTCGGATTGTTGTGGTCTTGGCCTTCGTGTGACCTTATCAAATCACTCTGACACTTGTTTTGTCTACGCGTTTTCAGATTAGCGGAATCAACATTTTAACTCCAAAAGAAGAGAAATTTATATAAAAGCATGAAAGCATCGATATTTATAAAAACATGATAGAAGAGAAATGATTATTTTCATAAAATAATTGAATTTTATCCTCTCGTGTTTTTAGAAGCACTTGATGATACTAAAATTATTACTTTTTCCTAAGCTCACATCGCGTGACGCAATAAAACACTAATAATATCATCAATATCAAATTCTCTCCCCATTGTTTTAAACCAAACAAAGGAAAGTATCCCCATGAGAGAAGGGAAAGCATCACCGCGTGAGATAGTGTCACAGAACGACACTGGAATATCTATTTATATATGAAGGAGCGTTGTGGTGCAATGGATATCGTTGTCGTGTAAAGGAAAGAGAAATAAGAGAGTCGAATTCGTTTAATTCACTTACGTATAAATACCCTTGGGAAAGGTATTAATCCATATCTCTACCTCTAGCTATGGGTTCAATAGCAGGACAGATTGGGTCCAATCTAGAGCAGGAAATAATGGCAATCTACTGCTGGAAAATCTTCTGCCTAGTCAGTCGTGTTTCGAAAGAGACTTCTAAAGACTACTGGCGACTCTGTAAAAGAGTACTTAACAAGAGCAAGTCCACAATACCCCCGCTAATCAACAAATTTGAGGTCCTCACCTCCCCAGCAGATAAGGCTGAATGTTTTGCCTGCAGATTCTCGAACAATTCGAGTCTGGACTCATCTGGAGTTTTTACACCCGACTTCTCACCTAGAACCGAGGCACAACTGAATGATGTCCACATTACACCTTCGCTTGTCTCTAAGATAATCTTAAAACTTGACCCTCACAAAGCGAGCGGTGGTGACGGAATCCCAACCATAGTCTTAAAGAAATGTGCCCCTGAACTCTCCTCTATCCTTTCTAAGCTCTACAACATCTGCTTATCTGCTTCCTGCTTTCCTGCCTGTTGGAAATCATCCTCTATAGTTCCTATATTTAAAAACACTGGAGAACCCTCTGACCCTGCAAATTACCGCCCTATCAGCCTTCTTCCGATCTTTGGCAAAGTGTTCGAAGCCATTATCAACACCGAGGTGGTTCAACATCTCACAGCACACAGGCTCCTCTCGGACAAGCAATATGGTTTCCGCTTCACCAGGTCTACTGCTGATATGCTAACGACCATCACCGAGTACATATACCAGGCACTCGACAGGAATGGCGAAGCTCGAACCGTTGCATTGGATATATCTAAGGCGTTCGACAGAGTTTGGCATGCTGGCCTTCTATGTAAACTGCGGAGCTATGGTATAACTGGACATTTGTTTCAACTAATCCAGTCATTCCTCTCTAACCGCACAATGAAAGTGGTATTAAACGGACATGCCTCTCAGAACTACCATACAAACGCAGGTGTCCCCCAAGGGTCCATCTTAGGTCCTACACTCTTCCTGATATATATTAATGATCTCCCTGATTCCATAAGAACACAAATAGGTTTGTACGCCGATGACACCACAGTTTACTCTCGCCTCCAACAAAAATCTGGTGTAGTCGTCAAAGCTAAACTCGCAGCCGAGATTGAAAAAAACCTCCAATCCATATTGGACTGGGGTAAGAAATGGCTAGTAAATTTTAATGCTTCTAAAACGAAGCTACTGTCAGTTAACCATCATCGACAATCTCACCTACCTCCCATTAGCATGGACCAGGCTTGCCTCCCAGAGAGTAAAACACTACGCCTCCTTGGTCTCACACTTTCAGAGGACCTCAAATGGAATGACTATATCGAATCCATTGCTAAATCCGCTGTTATGAAAGTCGGTTCTCTGTGTAGGGCCCGGAAGTTTTTTCCGTCTAAATCTATCCTGCACATTTACAAATCTACCATCCGCCCGTGCATTGAATACTGCTGCCATATCTGGTCGGGTGCCCCTGCTGTTCTCCTCGGGCTTCTCGATAAGGTTCAGAGGAGGGTCTGTAATGTGATAGATACCGACTTGGCAGACCGCCTGCAGTCTCTCTCCCACCGGCGAGACGTGGCTTCCCTGTGTCTCTTCTATAAATACTTTCACGGCTTCTGCTCCGATGAACTTAGATCACTGGTGCCCCCTAAATACGAATTTGCACGAGATACTAGATTAGCAACTAGATCCCACCCTTTTACAATGAAACCGATAAAATGCAGCCGTAACTTCTACTCCAACAGTTTCTTTCCTCGCACTTCCCGACTGTGGAATTCTCTTCCAAACGATTGTTTCCCCGACGGCTACAATCTCCAGGAGTTTAAATGTAAGGTCAATACACACCTCCTAACACACTAACCTGCTCCCATTCTATCAAGCACTCTTCCCATCTGCCCGACCCTCATCCTCGCTATCCTTACTCATCTGTCACCTTTCTCCTGACATTCCCTTTGTCTATCCACTCCTTCTCTTTACCTTCCCCTATGTAGCCCCATGCGCAATAGTGGCAGTGGAATGCCTTGCTTGGGGTGAGATGATTAAAAAAAAACTGATCGTGCAAGTGTGTATTACGTATGGCAAGTAACTAATGCATATACATACACAAACATGCACACACATGCACTCACACTCACACACACACACACACACACACACACACACACACACACACACATATATATATCGACTTCGGAACATAGGTATATTTATTAATATATATATATATATAAATTAGCTCTGTTCATACATTGACCATTGTTTTGTTAACAAATGTATAATATTACACAAATGTGTACTCTCATATGTATAATTATAAATTCATGTATATATATATATATATACATATATGTAATAGTTTTGTTATTACAATCGTTTATAACAGCATAATATCAGTACATAAAAATCTTCATTTTTCTGAGCATTATTGTTCTTCTTTAGGTGATATGTTAATATGTTATATAATGTTTAACATATCACCTCAAGAAGAACGGTATTGTTAAAAAATATTAAAATTTTATTGTAGTAATATTATCTAAACTTATTTATGGAACTTTGTCAGTGTATGTGTGTGTGCGTGTGTGTGTGTCCGTTACTTATAGACATCGAAACGGCTGAACCGATTTTCTTGAAAATTTACACAGTTGTACTATAAGCATCTGCGAGTGTTCTTAGCTAGATTTTGTGTCGAGGTACCCCCGATAAATATCGAAAATCAATAATCGAAAAAATCGGGTTATAGAAGAAGTGGTCCGATTTTAATCAAATTTGATACACTCATAGACAAAGACATAAGAAACGATATTCAGAAATTTCAAGGTTGAAGTTCTTACGATAGTGCAGAAAATCGATAATATATATATATATATATATATATATATAAGGCAAGATTTTTGTTTGTGTGTCTGTTTATCAGCCTCTATGTCTGTTTGTATTTTTTTCAGTCCTTTTATTTTAGTTTTTGCTTCGGGTTTCGCTCTAAGTAGGTATAATTGTAGTTCTTAATCTCAACCATGATAACATTTACTCAGAGGACTTATTTAGCCTTCAAAATTCAGTTTACGACGAAAAAAACTTATTTGATATCGATACCAGAAAATCAAAATTTGACTTAATTCATTCATTTTTCTTTCAGTCTACGGTTTCGCTTTAACTGGAAACATCTATTGCTTTATAGTCTATCGAGCCAATGCCCAACAAGTCTGAGCTCCATGGATTAGTTTTAAAGCTTTCGTTACACCTGAGCAACACCGGGCTATACTGCTAGTTCATTTATAAACCATTTTAATAACAAACTTATAATAATAAGCTCTACTCACTATCGAGCACTCTTTATAAAAGTAAATGCTTGAACAGTGGGTTTTAATCTACGTGTTCTTCTACTTTCTTGTAATATATATATATATATATATATATATATATATATATATTAATACCGTTATACCTACGTACGTATGATGTAAGTGCCACGCCAGTCTTATTAAATCTAATCTTATGGCGTAACACAACTTACTAAGAAGGAAACAAGCTGCATTAAAATATAATGTTAGAAACAGCAAGACAGAATTCAATCAAAGCTAAGCCTAAAAACGACTTCTAATACCAAACTCAATTTTACAACTCAGGATCTTGATCTTTTTCACAAATTTATTGCTCTAATCTAGTATTATGGATGAAAGAGTATTTTATAAATTATCGCTATAATGACAGTAAGATAATTCTTCCGAGTGTTTTCTGTAAGTGCTCATTAACTCTCTCACCGCTTTCAGTCACTGTGGCATATCAGTAACGAGGATTGTTTTAATACAAACGATTAATAGTACTGATATGGTTTCATACTTGTACAAACGACATTAATGCAAATTGAAAATAAAGCGCTGTAGCCGAAATTCAAACCAAGACCTTTTGTTTTGGAAATAACAGTTATGCTATCTCACACCACCAAGATCACCAATTCTTCTTCATGTGCCGTGTCCCTTCAAGACACAGGCGATCATGGACTTCCACTTGGCTCTGTCTCCTGTCGCTCTCAATAATTTTTCTCTTGGTATCTCTTCCAAACCCCGCTCCGCCAACCATTTGCTCAGATTTGAAAAGTACATCTCGCGCTGCTTTCCCCTGTTTCCCATTTATTCGACCGGTGAGTATCAAATTCTCCAGGCCCTCTTTCCTCATTACGTGTCTCAGGAACCTCATTTGTCTCTTCCTGATATTTATTATCAGTTTCTTTTCGCTTGTATCCTTTCTAACACCCCATCGTTGCACACGTGCCCTATCCATCGTATCCTTAGCACCCTTATGTAAAACCACATTTCTTCTGCCTCAAGCCTATTCTTAACATTCTAGGCATATGTGAAACGAGGTGGCCAAACAACGGAGACTTCCTCAGTGACGAACACAGAATTATATACACAGGAGGTAAATATAATGAAAAAGATCTCCAATTACCTTTCAATAAAAGGCTGAAAGGTAAGTAATAAACTAGAATCGAGAGAAGCAATCATTGTCGTCATCGTCTCTTTTCTGCAGTGCAAGATAGAAGTGTGGCTATCTTGTCCCTCGTTTCTCTAAACGGCTATCTAGCCCGTGTAATTTATTTAGACGGGGATAATAGGAAGGACATGAAAAGCACTTTGAATGCAATATTTGAAAGAAAGGCAAATTGGCGGACGATTCTCGAGTAAGGATATATCCCCGGCGTGCTAAATCTATTGATCGACAATGCTGATTTAATTTAGTCAACTTCAAGTCATGAAAACCAATGAGTCCTTTATATGCGAATCGATGTAAATAATAACCTACAAGTAACAGATATGCAATATATAATTCATATTAGACGATTAGCATTTTATAAGTGCTAGACTAGTAGGAAATGATACTTTTCGATCACTTTGGAATCCACTCTCTATATGTATACGAAAAAGAAAGCCTTGACGACGTTCACTTGCCAAGTACCTCAGACAGGAACAATTATTAAATAAGGTATAATTCGTTTTGCGCATTGAGTGCTTTTATGCGTATGGGACTCTTTTAAAATATTAGACATTTTTACAGATTCAAAATCCAATACTTTTTCCTTCTTTAACGAAGTTCGCCTAAAATATTAATCTAGAATCGAAATAAAAAAAAAATTCTATGAAACTATGACTTCAATTTGAAAAGAGTAGTGTATTCAAATGACATCCACAATATATATATATATATATATATATATATATATATATATGTGTGTGTGTGTGTGTGTGTGTGTGTGTGTGTTCAGCCTGTTTTGCTGCATGACCAGTGTCCACTTTCATAGACGCTCATAATTTCATATATATATATATATATATATATATATATATATATATATATATGACATCCTAGCGCTCTGTGAAACGAACCTCAACCCATTATTTCCCTCCTCTGACTTCTCGATTCCTGGCTATCTTCCCCTCTTAAGGAAGGATTCCACTGTCCATATGCATGGGCTGGGGGTCTATGTTAGTGAACACCTCCCTGTAGCTATGATGACATCTGTCGAATCCCCTGACCACCAATATACATGTCTCCGTCTGTTACTTCTCAATTCGGATAGCTAACTTTTTTTTTACCGTTCACCCTCCTCTCCCGACTGTTTTCTTCTAGAGAGCATTTCTGACAATATAAATACGACTACTTCATTCCACCCATTCGCTCACATATTTGTATTCGGAGATTTTAACGCCCATCATTCAGAGTGTCTTAAAGACTCTGTTACTGATTCAGCTGGCATCCACGCCATGAACTTTGCCATTTTACAAACCTTTACGCAAGTAGTGGATTCCCCCACACGCGTTTCCAGCATTCCATCAGGACACACCTCTCTACTAGATCTATGCTTTAGCTTTGCACCTGATTCATGCCAAGTTTCGCAGCTTTGCCCTCTCGGCAACTCCGATCATGCTGTTGTCTCTCTTAATGTTTCTCACCACTCTCACTCCCCTCAGGAGCCTCCTACCTATAGGACCTCCTACTGCTACCAAAGAACTGACGGGGACGCCTTTCGCGATTTCCTATGCGACGTCCCTTGGGGAAAAATGTTCGATCTCCCAGCTGATAACATCTTACTGCCCATAAACTATTCTCAGACAGGAGGTATGGCTTCGTCTTCGGCAGGTCCATGGCCGACATTCTAATGACCATCACGGAGTACATGTTCCAGGCCCTTGAGGAGTCCGGCGAGGTTCGTGTTGTTGCCCTGAACATCTCCAAGTCTTTTGACACGCTGGCCTTCTATGCAAGCTACGGGGTTACGGTATTACCGGACGCTTGCTTGATCTGATCCAATCTTTTCTATATAACCGCCTAATGATGGTCGTCTTGAATGTGCATGCCTCCACATCCTATTGTACAAACGCTGGTGTCCCTTAGGGCTCTATCCTAGGCCTGACGCTCTACCTTATTTTCATAAATGATCCCAGACGTCATCAAGTGCCAAGTAGGCATCTACGCAGATGACACCACAATTTACTCCCGCATCAGTAAAATCACGGCATGGCGGACAAACATAATTTCGCTGCTGATCTTGAGAGGGATCTACATTCTGTGGTGGGTTGGGGTAAGAAGTGGCTTGTAAATTTCAATGCGTCTAAGTCAAAGCTGCTGTCTGTCAATCATCACAGGCAACCTCACCTGCCTCCCATAAACATGAACCAAGCGAGTCTCCCTGAGAGCAATACATCGCGCCTCCTCGGCCTTACCCTCTTTTACGATCTCAAGTGGAACCATTACATTGAGTCAATAGCTAAATCCACTGCTAGGAAGGTTGGGTCATTGTGTCGGGCCAGGATGTTTTTTTCCTCCTGAATCTATCTTGCATATATACAAATCAAATATTGGTCCATGCATGGAATACTGCTGTCATTTATGGTCAGGTGCACCCGCTGTTCAGTTCAGTGTTCTTGACAGGCTTCAAAGGAGAATCAGTAATGTGATAGGTACCGACTTGGCGGTTCGACTCCAGCCACTTCCTCCCGACGGGATGCGGCTTCCTTCTGTCCGTTCAATAAATACTTTCATGTTTCTGCTCCAACGAACTTAAGTCACAGGTGCCGCTGCAACAGGTGTTTACCCGTATAACCAGACTGGCATCTGGGTCTCACCTATTCACAGTTAGATCAACTAAATGCAGACGACAAATCTACTCCTGCAGCTTTTTTTCTCGCACATCCTGCCTGTGGAACTCGATTCCATATTCTTGCTTTCCTTACGGCTGCAACCTCCAGGAATTTAAATGCAATGTCAAAACTCAGCTCTTAACTACTTGACTCTAGTTCTTTCTACACCACCCTGTATATATTTTCCTTTCTCCCACCTTAGAAACTGTTATCACACCTGTAGTCCCATCCTTAACTGGTTCAACTTTCTCTTTTCTCTCGTCCTATCTATTTGTTTTAAAAATTTTATGTTTCCCCCTGCGCATCAGTGGCATCACCGCGCCTTGTTTGGGGTGATACGATTATATATATATTTATATATATATACACTAACCAAATAGCGGCTGGTCGGACCAGCATACGGTAGGATAGAGTTATAATGGATAACATCGTAATTTACGACCTATTACGACCTGCACGTTGAAGAATTCCTGTAGAAAAATGCGTAATCTGGCAAGGTTTGAAACTGCGTCCCCTCTTTAGAGGAAACCATTGTTTTAAATAGTGTGATATAACGCTCGTCTGCGAATAACGTTACATAAACCAGGCTTTAGTATCCCCTTTTAAAGACAAAAATGATTCCTCTCCAAGAAAACCTCTAATCTGAAACTTAAAGAAAGCAATGTTAATTTAATAGCAGAACATATTAAGACCGAGCAGCTATTACTTCGTCTAGACAGCGATGGCTACCTTGACCTAATAAATGTTTGTTCAAACACTTTAACCCGAAACAAAGGAGGGCGATCTGCACAATGTAGCGAACATGTTTTCCCACTAAGGAGCAGTATACTGACAGTTGTTCTGATCTTGGGGCACTTGATAAGACATATATATATATATATATATATATATAGTCATACGCAGACAGATATGTTTCGCTGTATCAGAGTAGACTCCGATTGCTTTTAAACCAGGATTGAAATCCAACCGAATTATCGTCAGTCTCTGGGCTATATGCGATTCGGTAGAAGACAGTCATTTTAGCGTGTATATTATCATTATACACGCCCAATAGCCAGAGTGCTCTGATTCATTACTGAATGAGTGATGCATACATGCCAGAGTAGCCACTGTTTTTCAAAGTCTACCATTCTTTCATATATATATTACTCCTGCAACCAGAATGGCAACTGGGTACCACCCATTCACAGCTAGGTTAGCCAAATGCAGACGACAATTCTACTCCTGCAGCTTCTTCTCTCGCACTTCCCGCCTGTGGAACTCGCTCCCATATTCTTGCTTTCCTGACGGCTACAAACTCCAAAAATTTAAATGCAATGTCAATACTCATCTACTAACCTTGTATATCCTTCCCTTTCTCTCCCCCCTTTCAACTATCATCACACCTGCATTTTCATCTTTCTATTACTTCTTCCTAATTGGTTTGTAATCCTCTTCTCCCTCCTCTAATTAATTATGTAGACACCGCACATCAGTGGCATTTATGCGTTGCCCGGGTGAAATGATTAATATATATATATATATATATATATATATATATATATATATATATATATATAGATAGATAGATAGATAGATAGATAAGTGTGAGATTGTAACACTGGGTTTCACGCTTTTGCGATCGTCAGACAAACTGATTAATTTTTTTTTTTAAATTGGTTATATTCGTGTATTTTTGTGGAAGTGGGGGAAAAAAATCTGTCCTCACGACAGACGCAGACATATATATATATATATATATATATATATACATTTGTACACCCACCAACGCGCGCAAGGACACACACGTACGCACGTTCGGTCACTGAGGCTTGCATAAACATAAACATGCGAATCGTGCGAGGTTCGGTATATATATGTATATGTGTGCCGTTGCGCACATGCACACTCAGTCAGTTGGCATATTCGAATGCTGTGTAGCGATGTCAACGCGCGAATAGTTGTCGATTTCTCGTACGTACATATGTACTTTTGATGGGTTCTGTGTGAAACTATGGTAGATAAGAATTGCTATTATTTTATTTAAGTCTCTATTGCTATTTTTTGTTTTAAAGTCGGTTATTGGCTTGTTTTATTATTTTTTGTGGTTGCGTATATTTACATGGTGGAAATTCTAATTTGTAATGCTTGTTAGTGTTTATTAATTATTAATTTTACTATGGCAGAGACGTGTGATTTTTTTATTGTCCGTTTGGTATAAATTGTGATAATAGGTATTTATTTTCATGTCTGCATTTGATGGGTATACAAATGTGTATATATATATATATATGTCTGCGTCTGTCGTGACGACAGATTTTTCCCCCACTTCCACAAAAATACACGAATATAACCAATTTAAAAAAAAAAATTATCAGTTTGTCTGACGATCGCAAAAGCGTGAAACCCAGGGTTACAAACTCACACCTATCTATATGAATATGTCTGCTCTATCACTGATATTGAGCGCTTTTAAATAAGTACCACGCATATATAATATGTGAACAATATAATATATATAACAAATTGCATATTTATATATATATATATATATTGATATTTATAATTATATACATACACTTTTCACACACACATACACACACACACACACACACACACACACATATATATATATATATATATATATATATATATAAATACATATATTATAAATTATATTTCAGAACATGTTGATGAGACATTGTAATTTCAATGTTGAAACAAAATGTACAATTTGTAGTGGATAAAAAAAATTGTACATGTTCTAAAATATAATGTATAATAAATATTCACAGCTCTATATTATATATCGAGCAGTGATATAAATTAATGTTTTGGACGTTGTAAAATTTTTCTTCGTTCCTTATTCACTCAAATATACATATATATATATGAGATGGTTGTCGACACATTTTACAAAACCATTATTGATAAGTCTCCATCTACTCGGATTTGAGATTAAGGAGTTTTTCTTCTTAAACAGTTCCCAAAAGAAATTGAAAAACACAATTTTCCTTTCTATTTTTGCCATAGCTCGCTGATAAGACATGTATTTATAAATTTACATTGGGTCTTTGAACGAAAGTTAATGTGACTAACAACTTTGGGTTTGAAATCTGCACTCCGATTTTCCGTTCCGTGCTGCTAACACTATTACACTATTAAACCCCCCCCACACACATATATATATATGTGTGTGTGTGTAAGAATATATATATATATATATATATATATATATATATATATATATGTATGAAGAGGTTTATCATTGGAGATAAAGGGCATATAATTCTCTACTCAGTTCTGTGACTATTTATCATATAATAGGCGCGAACTGACACCATACATGCACTAATGAATCGATCTACGAATACGACCCAGTCCAACCCTACACTGTCAAGCGGGGGTTCCAGGGCAATTTTATGGATGGCTTAATAATGTTTCGAGGCCATCTTCACTGTCATTGATGGATCGGGCGCTGGCACACATTGGCATTGGAAGGTGGTACATAAAAACCAGGTATCTGCAATCGAGAAGTGTCTCTGGATGATAACAGTTTAATCAGCATTGGCATTATGTCAAAGCAGGCGGGCGGTTATGATGACCTAACGCTGGATGACCAGACCCACATGCGTTCTTTTGGGAGGAAGACATTAGTTTCAGCGATGGCGGTGTTGCTACCGGTTTACATCGATATAGCAAGGGTGGAGATGATGGCAAGGCGCGAGGAGAAGAAATGGGGATATTAGGGAACGTTTACTTGTTCTAAATAATGATGTTCACATCTGGGGATTGTAATACTGATAAGGTTAGTTTGGGCTACAAGTATGGTGAAGAATATGATACAGCTGGGTCGAAACAGGGTAGCTGTAGTAATCGAGATAGTTTAGGAATGCGTAGTTGGAAATTGAAGAAATAATTACGGGTGATGGTTCAGGGTGAATAGAGTCTGTCTTTGCTGATGGTCGCAACGCTCACAATTCTCAAGGTAATTGCATTGCTAGCTTTGATGAGAACCAAAATTAATGAAAGTTGTGTAATAATTGACAATGGTCATATTGTCATATTACTGGCGGTTGCTTAAGATTACACTGGCCATTATAGAAGAGATACCTTTCGTTAGAGGACTGTATATCTGAAAAATATTTTTTCCGTAAGGGTCATCAGTATCACATTCCCGAATAAAATGTGAAACTTGAGTAACATTTCATTTTTATTTTTTTATTTGGTTGCAACATAAATATATAAACATGGTTAAATATAACACAACCCACAGGTGGAATTTAATATATAGATATATATATCTAGGAAAAAGTACTTCAGGACGTCGGCGATCATAGACTTTCACTTGCCCGTTTCACTTGATATTTTCCTCTTGTTTTCGCTCCCAAACTCTGCTTCGACATCCATTTGCTCCGCAAATTCATTTGCTCAGGCCTATCAAATATGTCTCACGCTGCTTTCCCCTGTCTCTCTTTCCCTCTATACTTCCTGTGAGTATCAGATTCTCCCGACCATCTTTCCTCAATACTTGCCCAAGGAACCCCTGCTGTCTCTTCCTGATGCTAAGTATGAGTTTCTTCTAGTTGGCATACTCTCAAGATCATTCTATTCGCCAAAAATTTTTCTTTTCTATCGTTAAGTCGTTAAGGAAGGTTTATTTTTAATTTCGTTCAAAAAGAGCAGTTTATTTTTTCTGTAACAATTTTCATATCTATATTCTGTATTTTTTAAATTATTTTTTCTCTTTTTTTCATATTTAAAATAAAAAATTCAGAAGCGTCAGCCTACATTTAGGCGATGATCATCAAAATTCTCCCTTAATTAAATCTATATAAAATAAAAATGTGGCATTGCGTTCAAGTCAGTCAGTTAAGTGCCATACATGATACACGCTTGGGCGATCATGAAAGATCGAAAGAGACATGACTGACTGGGCAGAAGATTATCCCGCAGTAGGTTGTCATTGCTTTCTGCGGTAGATTGGTCACCGACCAAGGCTATAGAACCCAATCTGTCCTGCTATTTAACCCATAACTGGAAGGAAGAGACGGATTAATACCTTTCCCAAGGGTATTTGTGCGTCAGTGAATACAATGGATTTAACTGGAATTCGAACTCGGCTCTCCAGCTTCTCGTTCCGAGCCGATATCCACTGTACCACAAGTTCAAGACAGACATAAAAAAGCACGTTAGAATTAAACAAAGTAATAAATTAATGAAAAAAAAATACTACAAGATCAGTATCAAGGTCCCACCATTTTACCGTAGATATAGTCAAATATAACCTCATCTTTTACTTTAACAGTTTCTTTTCTCGCACTTTTCATAAGTAGAACACTCTTCCGTTTACTTGCTTCCCTGATACTTACAATCGCCAAAATTTTAAATGCAACGTCAATTATCATCTTCTATCTTCTTGATTCCCATCCATCTCTTATTTTTTCTTCGAAATCCCTTGTTTATTTTCTCACTGAAACCCCCTACACACCAGTGGTGGTCATGCTTTGCTTCGGATAAAATTATGATAAAAAATATCATAACAGGCGAGGAAAAATATGACATCAAAATGCGAAAGCACACTAGAATAGCGAAAGATGTCTTTCAAATCTAAACAAAGCCATAAAAAAACAGAAAAATTTTGTTTAAAGCAAAGAAAATAATTCTGAACTACTATTTAAAAAATGAAACCACATATATTAATTTTCTCACGGATCAAGAAAATACACGAAGCAGCAGATGTGGTTCTACAGAAGGATGCTGAGAATACCATAGACGGAGTAAATGAGAAACTAGATAGATTTATGGAATACGAGAAGAAGGATGCTTTTAGTACAAAAGAAATAAATGAAATTTATTGGATGCATAATGAGGACGATGATCTTGGAGAATTTAACACTCACAGAGCATGCTTAAGGTAAGAGGAGAAGAGAGGATACGACGAGTACCTACCTAACGAGCTTGTGTAAATGAACGACAAAGCAGTGATCGAAGAAATAGCAATGATAACAGGCTATGATAAATGTGACAGAGAAATTCGAAGGCGCAATCTAATAGCGAAATATGTCTTTCAAAAACTAAACAAGATAATAAGAAACAGAAAAATAAGTGCTCAACCTACGTAATGTGTATGTAATTAGATTATATAGAAGTTGAATATAAATGCCACTGCGTTTTTTATTAGAAAATTATAAGAGTTGTAACGCTGTCTTAGAAAGATGTCTGCTGAAACAGACTTGTACACGAAATGGGTGTGTTTATTTTGTTCTGATTTCTTGAACAGAAATTTAACTAACCGAAAGCGCAAAGATGCCTTCCACAAACTAAACAAAATATTAAGAAACAGGAAACTAAGTGCTCAACTGTTATGGAATATCAGTTCTCTTATATGAACATATTAACAATTTGTACTCAGATTAATAAGTGGCATAAGGTAACAGAGTTGGTGTCTACAGAAGAATACGCCGAATACTATGAAAAGAAAACGTGATCAACAAGGAAGTTGGTCCTTGGTATGACAGTAAACTGCATCCGACAGCAAGGCCTCTGATTGGGAGGTTGTCAGAAGCATGGAACCACCTCTTAATTATTCTCAGACGCACCATAACCCGGAGTGGTAGCACCTATTAGGGTTCCAGCTATGATCAAATAGTTAACCCCCAAAACAAGATAAAGTATAAATATAGACTTTTATAGCAATATTCACATTAAAAAAGACCTTTAAAGTAAAAGAAAGACTGTTAAAGTAAAAGAAAGGGTTACATTTAACTATATCTACGGTAAATCTTTGAATTTAAAATATTACCAAATATATTTTTTATAAGAAAAAAATTATTACCGTAACACATTTTTGAAGGAAAAAATTGATTGTCATAATACATTTTTGAAGGAAATAATATTACCAGCAATATTTTTTGAATAAAAACTAGAAAACATCTTCAGTTTTTAAATGAAAAAAAAAATGTTTTTTTAAAATTTTCGTCAACATCAACTGAATCAACATTCTCACCATAATCGAACATTAAAAATTGCCAGAAAACCCCAGTTTTTTTGTATTAAAACCAGATAGGTTGATATGCCGTTAAAGAAAACTCAAAATCAAACTCAAACAACGAATTCCGAAGGAAAATGAAAATAAAAGGAACATTTTAGCTTTTGAACAGAAAGAGACAGCTGAAATTTCAGTTTTCATCAACAAGGTTGGTGCTAGTCTCTTGGAGAGGAACACACTGCGCCTTCTTGGCCCCACACTCTCAACCGACCTGAAGTGGAACGACTACATCGAAACTATAACTGCATCGACTGCTAGAAAGGTTGGGTTACTGTATCGGACAAGAATGTTTGTTTCTCGTTAGAATCCATCTTGCACATTTATAAATCTACTGTTTGTACGTGCATTAAATACAATATATATATATATATATATATATATATATATATATATAATGCCCCTTTCTCTCTCTATATATATACATGCAAAGATCAAAGTATATATATAATGCCTCCCTGATGCCTCCCTGATAAAATGGGTTTAGCTACTTTTATAAAATTTTAAAACTCTCAAACTTGTAATTGAACTTATCACTTGATAAGACACGGATGGTGTCGAAACAAAATGTTATATTTATGTTATATATATATATATATATATTGTTAAATATAACAGCCGAAAGCTCAAAAACAGTATAATAAGAAATACCCAAATATTGGATAAATATTGTCATTATTTTCACCTTAAATGTAAGCCAAAATACGATGTTTAGAACGGGTCATGATTAAACATAATAGACATTCATTGCCTATTATATTTAACAATATCAGTTTAGAAAATTATCTAATGCCTCGATACATTATATATATATATATATATATATATATATATATATATATATATATCATTGAAGACGACAGAGAATGCACTTCGATTAACCGTTTTATTAAATATTTCTTGCTTTTAGAAAAGTGTGTGTAACAGCTGTCCAAATGATCTGTAGATCAGAGTGCTTTCGGATAATCTAGCAGCAATGTTTTTGCTTAACTGAACAATTTTTTATATCTATATACAGGAATGGGAATTTTGTTTTAATTTGCGAACACGGTTAGCAAGTTTTGGCCTTCTTCATAATTGATATTCTTTAATGTTAGACACATCATTTTTATTATTATCACTTTCATCATTGTTAATTTTTTTGTCAATGAATCTGTTATGGTCGGATTTCCCACATGCATGTTGTGGGTAAAAGTTGGTAGGTCTCCATTTTTATTCAAACTGTTCCTCACGGATATATGAACCGAGTGATACAAAGTTAGTCTTCTTGGTATGTTTGTGAATGTATGACAGATGAAACTATTATTCATGAATTTGTTTATACTCAATATATAAGTATTATTCAGGGGTTATATATATAAATTTAGTGCATCGAGGCAGCAAGTAATTTTCTAAACATATGCTGTTAAATATAAGAGACAATGAATGTCTATTATGTTTAATCATGAGCTGTTCTAAACGTCGTATTCTGGCTTTAATTTCAGTTGAAAATAAAGACAAAAATTCTCCAACATTTGGATAATTATTTATTGATTTTCTTCTAAGCTTTCGGCTCACATGAGCCATCTTCAGAGAGGTTGTTTAAACTGAAATATTACAATATCCAGCATCACCGACGATTTTATTTTGTGTTGATATAAAACTCCGCTTGGCAACGGCAATAGTTACCAAAAAAATAAACGCATTTCTTAAATTTGCGATGCGGTTTTATGACGTCACACCGCGTGATAGCGCAAAATGACAACAAAACCATGTAGTCAAATGCAATGTAATATGTTATTTCCGGTTTTAAAGTTGATTTTATTGAGTGTTGGTTGTTTAGATTTGATGTACATGGCCTCCAATATATGCAGGTTCCTCTTACTGTGTGTATGAGTAAGGATCACAGTATTGTTGACCAAAATCTGTCTGATATTACCTACGTGTTTATGTTTTTCAGAGAAATGTTGTTTAATAGTACTCTGATCAGAAAGATGACATGTAAGTCTACGGGAGAACGTGGTTGTAGTAAAACCAATATATGTACTAGGTTTTTTATTAGTATCAGAGATGCAATCTCTGAATGGGCATGTAAATTGGTACACTACATTGATTTTTTATATTTATGAATGCCTTTCCATTAGCTGTAATTAGTTTTTAATAACTATTTTTGTACATGTCTTGATATTTTTTGTAGTTATATCTGTATCTGTTTTTAATAAACAATATATTTATCCCTGTTTGTAAATATAAAATATACAGGGTGCGCTGGATAAATTGTTGCCATTTTATATTTTTAATTTCGTGTATGTGCTTTGTTTGTTTATGGTTTTGTCGTATGCACAGTATAGTATGGTCAGTTGGGCTCACTCTGTAAGAAAAAAGAACCATGACGTGATTAACTCTACCAGCCGACAGGAGAAAAAACCTGCTCCTTAACAAAATGTATAAAATCCAAGAATGGAATGATCATATTGAAGAAAGAGGAAATGTTCCAGCGATGGGAATAATATATAAAATATTTTTTCCACAACATGAAAGTGCAACTGATAATACCCAAAGATGAAGAAGGACCGGAAATATTAAAGTCCGAAGTGGAAGCTGCAATAGTCAAAATGAATTGAAACAAAGCAGGTGATCCACTCGGTATTGTAATAGAGCTGCTGATAACCCTGGAAAAATTCGACATATGGAAAATTACAGAAATGTTAAATGAAATTTATAATAATGGTATAATACCAGACGGCCTATGCAAGTGGATTTTCATAGCACTGCCTAAGAAGCCAGGTACAAACGAGTACAAACGAGTACAAACTCCACCGAACTGTCATTTTAATGAGTCATACTACATAACTAATCGTCCGAATCCTGATAAATAGAGCGAGAAGCAGAATCAAGCTAGAGAGCGGACAAAAACAGTGCAAATTTGTCAAAGGTACTGGAACAAGGAACTCCCTATTTATGATTATGATGCTCTCCGAAAGGGCAATACAAATGAAGAAGGAATTGTACCTATGTTTTATCGATTATGCAAAGGCGTTCGACAAAATACGCCAAAAAGAATTGATGGAGATGCTCAGCAGCCTCAAAATATTTGGAAATACATAAGAGTAATTAAGAATCTTTACTGGCAGCAAACTGCCTGAATACGGACAGGTAACGAATTCAGCAGATATACAAAGATAAAAAGGGGTGTAAGACAATGATGGGTCTTTTCACCGGATCTATTCAACTTGTACAGCGAGACTATTTTGAGGACCCTAGATGTTATACCAGGATTTGTAATCGGAGGCCACAATTTGAACAATATAAGATAGGCAGATGATACAGTGCTGATTGCAGACACAGGAAAGGAAAATACAAGACCTTCTACAGAAGGAAGCTGAAGTTAGTGATAAAATGACGACAATTAAATTGCAAGAAAACCGAATGCATGGTTACCAGTAAAAAGAGCGGCCCAAAATGCGAAATTGAGGTGGAGGAAACTACCATCAAGCAGGTACAAAAATTTAAATACCTGGGAAGTGTTCTAACTGATGACGGAAAATGTGACACAGAGATCGGAAGGCGAATTAGCATGGCGAAGAACGCGTTCCAGAAGCTGAGTAAAGTATTAAGAGACAGGAAAATTTCACTAGAAACAAAGAAAATAGTACTAGATTGCTATGTGATATCAGTTCTTTAATATGGCAGTGAATGGTGGACAATGTCATCAGGATGAAGGAAAAACCTGAAGCAACTGAAATGTAGTTCTACAGAAGGATGCTAAGGATATCATGGACGAAAAAATGATGAAGTGTTGGAAAGAATGGAAACGGAAAGCAAATTAATATCTAGCATCAGGAAGAGAAAACTAAAGTTCCTGGGACATGCAATAAGGAAGTGGGGCTTGGAGAACCGGAAACTAACAAGCCAGGAGAAAAAAGGAGACAGAACAAAGCAGCGGATAATATATTTGAAAGGGCCTGAGCAGATGGATAACAAAACGGGGGTTGCGAGATGTAACAAGAGAAAGCGTACAAAGAGCCACCGGGGATAGGGAGACGTGGAAGGGCATTATCGTCTACGTCCTGAAAGGACAAGGCACATAGAAAACGTATTGCGTAACATTCGCGCAGGAGTACCAGTACGAACATTTAAGAGTGATTGGGTGACAATCTTGGGAAAGTGCAGCGTATTCATTTGATAAAGTGCCTGAAAAATCATACTATTGGTTGATCCATGTCTCGTTGGGAGCCGTCGATAGTTGTTCACAAGTCATCGTGACCAAGGGTGTGGGCATGCTAGCCTTGTTCAGACTGCTTCTCAGACCAGATAATGCGCTGCCTCACAGATATTGTAACTAAGATTAATTCAACATATAGTTGGGCTCTGTTGGTGTTGAATAAACACAAATGTGTCTAAGCAGGTGTCTGCAACAAGAAGCCGCCCTAGTAGATAGACATATTCGGATACAAGCGGCCAGCCATTAATTTTAAAGCAGCTGTTCGAATGAACCTTCTTTTTTGGTATCTTGACTTCATGCATAGTACTAGGTTGGCAGTTAGGTCTTATTGTTTTGCTGTTGAAATTGCTGAATGTAAGTGTATTATCTATTCTAATAATGTCTTCTCTCGCTCGTCTCTTCTATGGAACACTTTTATCCCTTCTTGATTTTTTCCTCTACAATTTACAAAATGTAAATGCAAAAATGTAAATTTACAAAATGTAAATGCAAAATGTAAATCGTTATTTCTGTCTCCTTGAATCCTGTTCTTTATTGACCTTTATCCTCAGAAACATTTTCTCAGTTTCCTTCACTCAGTTATCTTCAGTAATCCCTGGTGTCTCAGTGGCATTTTATGCTTTGCTTAGGATGAACTACTTAAAAATATATCGCATCAGATATCGAAGGCAATGCCCAGGGCAAGCAGGATTTCGGGATGCTAATTGAAGTCGTTTTGGAAATTCCTATTTTTTGATTATGTACTATTTGTCCTTGCGGGGGGATGAGTGTAGCGGCCTGAAATGTAGTAAAGATTAGCAATAGTAAGATCGAGTAAAGTAAGAAGAGAGATGATAAAAACGAAATGCCTTTTCTGAAAATTCAATTTTAAAAAGGAATAGAATTTCTTTTTAGTTTTCTTTAATCTATAGTCAAAACCTTAAAATGTTTACATGTCTCCGGAGAAAATATTGGGCTACGTTCTCTTTTTCTTCTTTCAAATGAATTTCGCTTCTACCCATATGTAGAATGCAAAGACTTCTCTTACAATTCCTGTTTTGGATGGAGAAATTCCTGAAAGCGTTCACAGTGGGACGGAGGTATTAATGAATATTTACAGAAAAGATGCGCTTGATTAGTTCTTACTAGCAATCATATGATTAAACCGAACTTAGTGACAGGCCCCGTAGTGTCAGGGTAGATGCTGTGAACGAGCATATGGCAAAAAGCTTCATATTCACATAAGAGCTGACAGAGAAATACATTTAAAAATTGTGACAGATTTCAAGTAATGCCTGCTGTCCCTTGTTCACTAAAAAGTTTTAAAAATGGATTTCACAAAATGATAAGATATTCAGTAAAGAACCAGAGAGTGGCCTTCCTGTATTCAAGAGCTTCTACAACTACAAAACAGGGATAAGGTATTCATAAAGCAGGATAGTCTTAAGAGATGGGACCTGGGTTCACATCAGGGTTGATTGGTTGCTTTTGTTCGGCGGCATCATAACATTTATAGGTTATTTAAGGGTGAAATATAAACAATTTTTACATAAGCGGTATTAAGATAAAAATGGTTTTAAGGACACAACTCTTATGTGCGTTGTGATGCAGTGGATATCAGCATGGAACGAGAAATAGGAAAGCCGAGTTCGAATTCCAATTGAATTTGTTACATTCACTTACGCGAAAATACCTTTAAGAAACGTTTTAATCCGTTTTTTCCCTTTAGCTATGGGTTAAATTACTGGACAGATTGGATTCTATAGTCTTATTTGGCAACAAGTCTAGCGCTGACAGAAATGGTAACCTGCTACTGGAAAATTTTCTGCTCAGTCAGTTATGTTATTTTAGAGACATGATTGCCCAAACGTATATCACGTACAGCTCTTAACTGACTGATGCAAGTTTTACTAATTCATCCAGGGAACCACGACATAGTATAATGGTTAGCAAGTTTATCTCGCTAGACAGGTTACAATTGAATAGTGAGTTCGAACCTCACTGGGTGCCTCATACTTCCTACCTTGTGGCAGATCTAAACTGCACTTAGAAAATCATTTGGGCATTCGACGTGATGTAATGGTCAGCTAGCTTATTTCGCTATATCAATTACAACTAATTAGTGAGTTAGATCTTCACTGGGCGCTTCAAACTTCCGGCCTTGCGTCACATTTAAGTTAGGCTTAGAAAATAATTCTTTTTTTTATAATCATTTCACTCCAAGAGAAGCAGTACTGCCACTGGTGCGCAGGGTGTTACATAAGAGGTGATTGATGAGAAAGAGGAACAAGTTATAGGGGGTGTCAGAGAATGAGTAAGAGAAGGATGAGAACACCGGTGTGAAGAGGGCTGCATGAGAGTAGAGTAGAAAGGAAGAAAGATTGTCAGGGAAAGGAGGTGAGTTAAGGAGATAAGAGATGACAATTGACTTTGCATTTAAATTCTTAGAGACTGCAGCAGTAAATTCATGCAGAGGGGGCATCAGGGAGCTGAATTCGTGAAAGTATTTGTAGAAAAGAGAGAAGGAAGCCAAATTACGTCGGTGAGAAAGTGTCTGGAGTTGAGCTACCAGGTCGGGATGAATTGACTGCAGATTCTCCGTTGGATTTTGTAAAGAATCATCAGTTGAATAGCAGGGGCACCCGACGAGATCTGACAGCAGTATTCAATGCACGGGCGGATGGTCGATTTATATTTGTGCAAAATTTCCTGGCCCTACACAGAGAATCAACCTTCCTAGCAGCCGATTTAGCTATGGATTCAATGTAGTCATTTCACTTGTGGTCGGCTGATAAAGTTAGGCTGAGGAGGCGCAGTGTTTTACTTTCAGGGAGACTAACCTGATCTATGCTGATGAGGGGTAGGATCGGTTGTTTATCGTGGTTAAAGGATAGAAGCTTCGTTTTGGAAGCACTAATCATTTCAGAGTTGGTAGCGAAAAGGTGTATTCAAACCTTTCCCAAGGGTAATTACCAATAAAACGAACCCAACTAGAACTGATACTCAGGTCTCCGATGAAACATTGTCAAACATTTCCCTGCAATGTTTGTTAACTTCAGTAAACGTACGGGAATTAATTTTTCAACTTGATGTGGCCGTAAACCTTCGCCAGTGAGCTCAAGAATATAACTGGTATGATTCCCAATCAAACTAAAATAGAAAGAACGCGTTTAGGAGATCATGCTCGGTGGGGAAAGTAATGACTAATGTGTTTAGAGTGAAAACGGAAGTATTACCATTAGAGTTTATGCGATAAGTTGAGCTTAATTTTGCACAAGAAAACAGGTTTATTCCCAATACCATCATTACCAAGATTGTCTAGTTAAAAATGGTAAAAATCTCTGAGTAAGGTTACATTTGTCTCAGATTAATTTGTTTTCAATAAAAAATATTTTCACAAGTTTAAAGACAAGCAATCGCGTCACGTAGCTGATCAAATATTCCTGAACTATCACTATTAGAATTTCATGTTTGTATCAATGAAGCAGTCACTCACATTAGAAAAATTCTTTAATGACAATAAGGAAAGAGTAGCACTAATATTATTACGAAAAAGTTAAGAGGCTTCTATGAGGCAGGTATTATTCTCTCGTTCAAAGGTGAAATGCAAACATTGAAGTAAGAATTAGTCTTGGATTCCTGATAATTTTTGTTGATTTTGGCAAGCTTTTGGGCTCCTAATTTCGTATTAAGTTTCTTGTAATTACCAATGGTTTTAAAGCATTGCACTGGAAGAAAACTTCAGATTTGACGACTGTATACCGTGTCCCCAAATCCAGAAACACACAAAGAACAGGGAAATATTTAACTGAATGAAATTAATAAATATATTGTTCATACTTATGGTACTTGACTCTCCAATGCATCAATGCGACTCGCAATCCATTACTCCACGGTGCCTTCACTCAAATTCCAGTCAAGTTCATTACTTACGTGCTATTATCCTTGGAAAAGGTATTAGCTTCTCTCTTTTCCGCACAGCTATGGATAAATAGCCGAACACAGGATTCTATAGCCTTGGATGGCAACCGATCTATGTGAAGTAAAAGCTCTGAATTTGAAACCAGCCTTGAGGTCGTCCACTTCACTCAGAAGATAAAGCGGTTTTCTGCGTCAGGTTAACAACCCTAACTGTAAAACAGATAAGTTATGGAAGCATCGACGACAACGAACCAGCTCAGAACAGTGTGACAGCAAAGGGTTGTTGATGGTTCATGCTGTTCTGGGAGCGATGGGCCTTTGTCTTTTATTACGATGACAAAGAATTATTTCAAAGAAAATCTGAAAATAAAAGTTAATAATTTGAATAAGTTAACCTCAGCTATTATTATTATTATTATTATTATTATTATTATTATTATTATTATTATTCTGTTACACCCGCCTTCAAGAAGCAATTAATTGCAATTAACGCTAAAGTAGTGGCAATAGTGCAATTCTGATGCTCTGGTTGTGCAATGAGGCTTGAGATGGACTTGTCAAAATATTGTGGTGAGATCGAATCATTATTTTAGTCAGACTTATTTGCTTTAGTCAACACATTCATAAAAGTCGTTGTATATTTGTAGGACGACGGGCTCGTTAGTAGTAGTGAAGTCAAAGTTTGTAGCGTTTTTCAATAGATGACATTGGAAAGCAAAATTACGCTTGAAGTGATCACTAGACCACACACATATCTATAAAAATTTACTTAGAAGTAAAAACTAAAATATTCTTAAAAACTGATCGATACACACTTTCCAAAATTTTCAACAAGATTACAATTGCACTAATAATTTAAAAAAATTCATACAGAAACTAAACTCCAGAAATTTAAATAGCATCGTACAAAACAAGACCTCTAATAAAGAATGCAACTGCAGGGACAAAAATAAATGCCCGCTTCAAGGACTTTGTAATACAAAAGAAGTCATTTACAAAGCAGAAGTACATGACTTAAATGGTCAAAACAAAATATATTTGGAATCAACCAAAGATACTTTTAAGACCAGATGGTTCAATCACAGGTTTACATTTAAAATAGAAATCTTTAGATAAAAATGAATTACTGAGTGAAAGAACAGAAATTATGTCAAAGTGCAACCATAACATAAAATACCGATTAGGGTTATACAACCATGGATGAATATGTTATATGAGCGTTCTTAAAAAAAAACGTAAAATCAGTTATTGCAAATTGCCTTCGGACACCACACAGTAGAAACCTAGGTCACGTAATATAACTCGTTTACAAATGAAAAATATTCAAAAGTTGTACAATATAATTGTATTCAACACTTTTTAATACAACTGCGTCTTGGCCTTATTTTATTATGACCAAATACTAAGCAATTAAATAATCAATATATATATATTTGTCACTGTCTTCGGCCATCCGCCACGGTAGGGATGAACTTGTATTTTAAATTTAATTCTCTTTATTGTTAATAACTTAAATGTTCTATGTTTACTGTGTGTTAATATTTATTCTTTGATAATGGCTTATGTGAGCTTAGACCCGATAAAAAAATCAACAATTACTCTGATTTTTTGTTGTCTTTCAACTATATCACCATCAAGTATATTAGACGGTACGAACGGATCCTACACAAAATTAATAGACAAAACTTGTCTATATTATTCAATGAAACCTGCATTAATGAAAAAATGCTGCCAAAATACACACAATATATATATATTTATATATAATGGACTCTCCTGTCGGATTCAAAGTATGAAGAGCAAACAGCCGAATTGCTTCAGTTATGAAATCAGGGTAAACTGCCAGAAGATTCAAACAAGTGATTTGATTAAAGTGGTGAAAGATTTGTGTAGAACCATCCACACTTTTCCGAACTATTGATACACTCAGTCGGTGCATATAAATGCTACAGATGAAGCTGACAATACGGCCAAGGCTTGCAGTTATCCCACAACAGTTTGCCACTACAAACTGTGGTTGCCAGCCAATGCTATAGAACCCAAACTGCCCTCTTATTTAACCCATAACTGGAAGGAAGGGACGGATTAATACTTTTCTCAAGGGTAATAGCGCGTAAGTGAATGCAGATCATTCAATGGGAATTCGAACTCAGCTCTCTGATTTCTCGTTCCGAGCCGATATCCTCTGCACAAGAAACGATTACAGCACCTGGTATTCCTAGGCTCAATGTTGCTTAACTTCGGTGAACAGACGAGAACCGGTGTATTCAACACACACACACACACACACACATATATATATATATATATATATATATATACTTAGAGAGTCTTTCACTTTTCTCTCTATGAATCACGTTTCTCTTTTATATGCCGTGTCCCTTAGACAACCCTCCATATCTTCCTGTTCCTTGTAGTTCTTAATAAATTTTATCTTTTTGTTATATCTCCCTAATCCTCGCATTCCAAATTCTGGCATCCATTTGCTTAAGTTCATCAAGTATGCTTTCCTCTGTCCATCTTTCTCTATATAATTTCTCGGTAATTTCAATTGTCTCTTCCTGCTGTTAACTATGAGTTTTATTTTTTGTTTCTGTTCTCTTAAAACCTCGTTGTTACTCACATGTTTAGTCCATGGTATCCTCAGCATATTTCTGTAGAACCACATTTCTGTTGTTTCGAGTCCCTTCTTTAGGAATTTGTCCAGCATGCTGCTATACAGGAAGGTTTTTTTAAACCTTTCACCCCAAGCAAGGCAGTTTTACTGCTACTGTTGTGCAGGGAGTTACTTAGGAGGAAAGTGATGAAAAAGAGTGACAAATTATAGGGGGTAAGTGAAGTGGGTAAGTGAAGGATAAGGATGCTGGTGCGATGAGAGTGGAGTGGACGGAGAAAAAAGCATGTTGGAAAGGATGCGTGTCAGAGAGATAAGGAGATGATTATTGACCTTACATTTAAATTCTTGGAGATTGTAGTTGTTGGGGAAGCAAGTATACGTAAACGAATTCGACAGGCGAGAAAAGAAGCTGAGGAAGTAGAAGTTGCGCTTACATTTATCATATGAGAATTCAATACGTTTTTCTTTATTTCTAATATTCATCTGTTGGAAAGCATCTTTAGAACCTATCTTTTAGAATGCATCCCAATAAGTTTTCGTATCTCAGTATTGCACATACCGTCCACTGTTAGAACACTTCCCAGATATTCAAATTTCCTTAACTGCTTTTTTTGTTGCTAATTCGTACCATTGTATCAGTTAACGAAAGGTGTTTACATCGCTGAAATAATTTCGAGTTCTTGCTAGAGGAGAATTATCTTTCACCTCACTCTCATAGGATGTGTTGAGTCTCTCATTGCTTTATCGTAACTAAAATGAAAAGTACTCGGACGAACTCCATCCTTCGGTTCTGCTAGGACTAAACTTCCCGGCTAGGACCTAGCATGTCACTTACATACTAGCAAAGCATCCACATTACAACCTGATTCCATCAGAGAATAATAAGTTCCACTAGAACAACGTTTTTCTGTGAATCACTGCCTTGTGGAACGGAATCTTAAGAGGATGTTTCCCTGATGACTACAATCTTAACCTGTTCCAATCTAGAATTAACCCTCTAGGGCCATTTGTATCATATGAGGGTTAAGTAGTAATTAGTGGGGGATCTGTTTATTACTTCATAACAATATAGAACTGATCCCCCACTTTATGACAAGTAGAAGCCTTAATCATATTATATTATTAACCCTCTAGGGCTATTCGTATCATATTTGATACAGTATGAAAACAAGCCTTGAAAGAAATATTTTCCCGAAAAATTTTTTCAGAGAAATATTTTATAAATTTCAAATGAAAGCAGTACTGACTGCTCAGTCAATGAATACCAAATGTTTCCTTATAGGGAAATACCAAATGTTTCCTTATAGGGAAATACTGTATCAAATATGATACGAATGGCCCTAGAGGGTTAAGTAGTAATTAGTGGGGGATCTGTTTATTACTTCATAACAATATAGAACTGATCCCCCACTTTATGACAAGTAGAAGCCTTAATCATATTATATTATTAAGTAGTAATTAGTGGGGGATCTGTTTATTACTTCATAACAATATAGAACTGATCCCCCACTTTATGACAAGTAGAAGCCTTAATCATATTATATTATTAAGTAGTAATTAGTGGGGGATCTGTTTTTTACTTCATAACAATATAGAACTGATTCTCCACTTTATGACAAGTAGAAGCCTTAATCATATTATATTATTAACCCTCTAGGGCTATTCGTATCATATTTGATACAGTATGAAAACAATCCTTGAAAGAAATATCTTCCTGAAAAATTTTTTCAGAGAAATATTTTATAAATTTCAAATGAAAGCAGTACTGACTGCTCAGTCAATGAATACCAAATGTTTCCTTATAGGGAAATACCAAATGTTTCCTTATAGGGAAATACTGTATCAAATATGATACGAATGGCCCTAGAGGGTTAACTGTTATCTGACCCTCGTATCCATATAAACTACTCCTTAATGTAAAACATATCTCGTGTTTTGTATTGGGTCAGTTGGTCGTGAAAGAATCATGACTGACTCGGCAGAAGGTTTCCTACCAAAGAATGCCATTAATTTATTTAGGAAGCGTAGAAAAATTGTTGAAGCAAATCTGCATGAATCTACCAAAACTGAGCATTTCTTTTTCTGATAGATACGAACAATTTTTGTAGAAGGCGATATTTATATCTCCAAATTCCATAGTTTTATGTGCGCCAAGTTTAATTTTGCAATTTTAAATTTGGTTATGAGTGTCCGAGAATATTCCAATGTTTTGGTAAGTGTCTCTGTTCGTTTTGAGCCTTTTCCTCTATCTCAATGGATTTATGTGCAACTGAGAGGTTTATTTTGCCTGAGAATATATACTCGTTTGTTGTGGAGGTGCAGTTGCTTGTTTAATGCAAATTTATTCAAAGAAAATTTCATGTTGGTTAATGTAAGCATTCCTGCCAAACATCGTTTCTTTTTAATCTAATAACATCTATTTTGACTCACAAAATAAAAAAATGCTGATTTAAATATATGCATTGTGTTAGCATTTTATTTCTCTTTATTCCTTGCTTTTGTATCCGCATATATGCATACACACACACATATATGTATGCGTGTGTGTACGTGCGTGGGCGTAAGAATGTATATATATATATATATATATATATATATATATATATATATATATACCGTTATGTAAGTATTTTGTGTAGGTTCATACGCGAAATCAAGGAATACAAAAACTTTTTAAAAATAGGCATATATATATGTGTGTGTGTGTGTGTGTGTGCTTGCATTTAAGCAGGTATATATACATATATTCATCTATCTATGTATTTATATATACATATGAGAGCTATTTCGAGACATGTGAGTATATATATATATATATATATATATATATACGTGCTTATTTCTTGGTGCCAAGGACTTAGATAAAAATTGTATGGTATTTATTAACGCGTAAGCGTGTATATATTTGAGTGCATGTATATATATATATATATATGTATGTGGGGGTACACATAAGCGTATATATATTTAAGGGTGCATAAATATATATGGGTACATATATAAAGAAGTGCATACAGAAAGAGACATGACTGACTGGGCAGAAGATTATCCCACATTAGGTTGCTATTGCTTTCTGCGGTAGACTGGTTGCCAACCAAGGCTATAGAACCCAATCTGTCCTTTTATTTAACCCATAACTGGAAGGAAGAGACGGATTAATACCTTTACCAAAGGTATTTACGCGTAAGTGAATTCAATGAATTCAACTGGAATTTGAACTGGGCTCTCCGATTTCTAGTTCGGAGCCGATATCTACTGCACCACAAAGCACATCCTGTCATACCGTAAACCTAGTTATTGACGGAGTAAATGAACCTTTTTGTTTAAACTACTCAGGTCCATACAAAATCATTGGCAGAATGGGCAAGTATTTTACTGTCATGAAAAATGGGAAATTTGTTAATATTCCTATCGATCAGTTTAAATTGCCTTATGTCTATAACAATTCTCACAAAACCAACAAACAAAAAACTTGAGCATCCAGATTTAAATATTACTCAAAAGATGAATGAATGATCAACCAGCAAAGCCTATGACATACCTCAGAATAACACAGAACGATGTTACAAAAATATTTGAAAGACTGTTGGATTTTCTAACTCTGATTGCTCAAAAAATCCAACTTGTTGCACCCTCCCACAAACATTCAAATATATTTTTACATATTTATATATTAACGAATGATAAAGCTAAAATTTAATGCGGACATCGTAGGAAACCAAAGGGATACGACGTCCAACTTTTGGATCAATCAAAAGACTAGAAAATCCACATGAATGTCGAAGCCTTTTTTTTAGTCCGATGCTTGGATAAAAATGTTAGCTAATTTCAACTTTTGAACATATAGAAAAGAAAGAGGAGAGAAGTTGAGTCAGGACTCTCCGTTTTACCTTACTTTGGATCTTTCTCGCTTTCTTAGGGAATTGGGTGCTAACATTGTGCCACCTGATATAAGATGGCCAAATGTTCCTGGATATTTATCACAGAATGTGCATTTGGTGTATTATTATTATTATTATTATTATTATTATTATTATTATTATTATTAGAATATTAAACAAAATGAAAAACTCTTAACAGTGTTAAAAATCAGTATTTTCGGCTACCTACATGTCCTTTCTTAGCAATTCTTATTTTGTATATTTTTCAATTTCTTTTGCTTTCAGACGCGACATTGAAATGGAATTCAGATTGTATAAATGTGCTAAAGCCACAATTCTATGAGGATCACTACAACAATCAATCTCCATAGATTATCTTAAGGTATTTGATAGTGTTAAAATCTTCAAATAAATACAAAGTGTCACCCGTCGCCATCAATTTCATCACATAACTTATGTCGATATGAAAACAACACTTCACTTCAGTCATATAAATTGAAACTATAATTCTGGTGAAATAATATTCAGCAAAGGAATATTTTAAGTTTACCCCTTTGTATATACATAATAGCCAACAGAACAGAATGCTGCTGAAATATATTTCGAATATTTTACATGGATAACTTAAAGTTATTGGAATGAAATTCGATTTGGATGAATGCGCTAAAGTCACAATTTTAAGACGACCACTACAACAATCAGTCAGCACTTATGTTTTTATTTGTATTAAAGCGGTTTTCCAAGGTAATCTTATCAATAAGTACTTACTTTTTACATCTTTATTAATAAGTACTTAGTTTTTACATCTGCTCCCTTTGTTATCAAGAGGTAGTATATATTTTTTCTAAGAAGAATATGTATCTGTTTTGTCAGAATCGATGCCAACAGTTTGTAAGTACTGCGGAGACGCGTAATTGGTCTGTACTTTTGGGCCATTTGTGTCACCATCTTGCGTAGGAGGAAGGTAATTCCTTTCGTTACCCAGACCGGAATTTTAATAGGACCATTGACCATTTATTGAAGTTCTATGATTCTTTTTTTGTGTGCTGTGTTTAGATAATTGAGCCAAAAATTAGGAATTTATATTCATGTTTGTTTCAGTGCTCATTCTAAATCCCCTTCTGTGATTTTCGCCCATATTTCTTCATCCGTTCTACAGGCCCATATTTTTTAACAGAACTATATAACCTCTTCTATTATTCGGAGGCTTGTCATTTTGATTTTCTGCTTAACTATTGCTATGAAAAAATTATTCGCATCAATTTGAAAGATCTCGTTCTGTCTGTACAATCCTGATATTTTTTTTCACAGTGTCTGATTCTTTGAGATTTCTGTTATATTGTTTGCATTACTTTTTGGTTAACTGATCTGACTGCATTTTCATTCTTAATTTTGTATTTTCTTTTTACTCATCTGCCTATATATAGACTTTACATTTGTTCATATTGACAGATGTTCGAGTACTGATAAATCACTCCTAAGTTGTTCAAATTTTTAAAAATATTCTTTTCCAAGTTAGATACTAATGTCTATGAAAATGTCTTTTTACTGTAATAGTTAATCTAATTGTTTTAGTTGCTATTATTGTTGATACACATATTGCTTCTGTTGGTCTACTTAATCCAGAATTAATTTCAGAGATGCATTGTAGATTTTACTTTTGTGGTTATGTTTTGTTGTTTGTAATTTTGATATTTGTTTCAGTTCCCATATTTCAATATTTTGTTTCTGAATTATATGTCTCATGTTTTCTTTCTTGGATTCTTGTATACTATTCTTGTTTTCTATAAAATAATTCTGTTCGGTATGATTTGGACTCGTTTTATTGCAGGCTTGTGTATTACTAATATCACGCCTTTCCAACTCTTAAACTTTCAGCATTATCTTCACAGTGATTGTTGTTTTTCTCACTTTCTTCATTATGATCTGTGATTTGTGTAATGCTTGAACTTTTCATGTCCCTTTCTGGTTTTCTTTCATGTTCTGCTGGTCCACCTATTCTGGTTGCAGTTCATTTAGTTACAGAATGTGTCTTTCGGTTATTTATCATGAGGTACCTGTTTACATTGGCTAGCTTATTTTCGTCAAGTACTTTCTAAGTACTTGTTCAACTTCTCTCGCTAAATGTCATATGTCTGATGAGTGATGTTTTTCTGAGTTTTGTGTAACGCTCCATAGAATGGAGTCATAACAAGTTTGTACTCCTCATGAGATTATTTTACCTTTTCTTTCTTTGTATGAATGGCTGTGGATATAGTTGAAAAGTTCGCAGCGCCATCATTGTGATTATCCCGGTTGTGATGAACAGAAGATTCATAATTTGTGCAGGAGTTTGTTTTTATCGCAGTTCTTGAACTTATGTAGACTTCCTTTTGATGAACGGGCTCCCTGTTTATCCACTGGAAGAGCCATACTGGACTTTTAGCTTCAAATTGTTCCTATGAGTGACGCACGGGTCAAAAAGTCCACCAAAAGTTGTCCAGCACATTCATTTTTACAGACAGGATTCCGAAGCATGTAAGGAATCGTTCGCAACCTTATGACACGGCAGCCATTCACTCCTCGGCACGATTAACACATTCAGTTGCAGGTTGTTGTTTTTTCTTTTCAGTTTTGTTACCAATTATTATTCAAACAAAATGGTTTCTGCAATCCTTTCAATATTTTTCAACACGATTTAAGAAAAAAAAAGTCACAATGGTTGAATATATTCAACAAATTTCAACACTATGTATGTCTTCTTCATGTTATAATTTTAACAAATCTTTCAAGTATAAAATATATCAATTTCCAAATATTTATAAGTCTTTGTCTAAACGTTGCTTATCTTGTAACGAATAAAAAGTCTATATGATTTTTACTAAGATATTTGACTCATTCTTAGTAACTAATCAACTAACAGAAAATTCCATGATGAGCAAATGTCATCGTCGTATTAAGCATGTTTCCGTTAAAAGCTATTGGCGTTTCATTGTTTTTGGCGTGTTCGTTACGAAAAACCGCGATTTTTTTTATTACAACAGTAGCCATTTTGTACAAAGATTTATAATTTTTTGTAGATTTAAAAAATATTTATACTTGAAAATTTTTAATATTTTTAGAACAGACATACTGTCAAAATATTGTTTAATATTGTCAAACATTTTTGTTTACCTTTTTTTTTCTTAAATTCCTCTCTTATCTAAAGTTTTATTATTATTATTGTCTTTTCGCAAATTTCTCCTCAGACTACGACACCTACATTCTTTAGTATTTGCCTATACAGTTGAGATATGGTAGTACTTACATTATTTACATTGTTTGAACTACTGTCCTCATTTATATTGTCATATTTACAACGTTTCGGTCTGTGCATGCTCCGGCCTTCTTCGGTGCTAGGAATTTTGAACGAACTCTTTATTTCGATGAAATAAGAATGATATACCCAAGTAATCGAAATAAAGTGTTCGTTTCGAAATTTCTAGCACCTGAAGAAGGCCGGGGCGTACAAAAGCCAAAACGTCGTAAGCATGGCAATAAAGATGATAATAATAGTCTGAACAATCAAAATAATGTACCTATATTCTTATGTTATAAATAGACAAAAGGAAATCTCGTTTTAGCCATTAGTCAACACGGTTCATCCTTAAACTTTCTATCAAATAAAGATCATTATATATATATATATATATATATATATATATATATATATATTTGATTGTTTAATACTTAGTTTTTGGTCATAATAGGGTTAGAATACACCATTCATAGTAGAAACGTGGGTAGCGAAATAACTCGTTTAAAAATGGAAATATATATATATATATATATATATATATATATATTATTATTATTATTATTATTATTATTATTATTACTTTAGAACATGTACAAAATACCACGAAATTTTTCATTTAATTTTGACATTGAAAGCACAATGTCTTATCAGCATCATTATTAACTACCTGATGAGACATTGTTCTTTCACTGTCTAAACAAAATGTACAATTTTGTAGTAGCTTGTTCTTGTTCTAAGCTAATAATTAATATTTATTGCTTTGGCTTTATATTGACCGCTGTTTTAAACGTTGCAATTATTTTCTTCGTCCTTTATATATATATATATATATATATATATATATATATATATATATATAAATTATTTGTTTGAACATTATTTTTAATCGAAACTCGTATTAGAGTATATATTCTGTTTTTAATCAAACTGTATATATATATTTCTACCGGTCTGATTATTTACGATAAGTCTTTTTACGAAAATGTGTGTCATTCAACAGGATTCGAACCTGCGACCCCTATCAACATAGTGGAAGCCACCAATTGATATGGCGCGTCTTCGATGACCCGACCACGAATGCTATCATAGTCTACACGCAGTCAAATCAAGCCTATATAACATAATTTCGATATGCGCAAATAACCATTTCTGCTCTGAAAAGTATCGTATTGTCAACAAATGTAAACATACAATGTTACGGAAAATCCCGAAGATTAACGAAATGGTTTTAACAACCGACGTATTGAAATTATTTGTTTGAACATTATTTTTAATCGATACTCGTATTTGAGTAGATGCCTGCTTTTAGTCAAATTATAATATACATATATATATTCCCTACGTCATGCGCAGTGGGGATAACCTGTGAGGAAACCGCTAATAATTTTTTCAAATATTTTACGGTTATTTTTTAAATTAAGGGGTACACTCATATTACCTATATTGTTCTACCAATCAACTCTATCATAATTACAACAGAAAATAATTTATCTAAACTTAAAATAAAATCTGTCGCAATTACTTCCAAAAGAATAAATAAATGAATTACAAAGTAATGAACTAAAATATTGTACAGGAAATGTAATCTATCAGCTGTAATAATCGTCAAAAGGAATACACAGGATAATCCTCAAAAAATTTATATATATGATTTTATGAACGAAAATTGAATCTCTTACAAAATAACACATTAAATTCTTCCGATGCTCACTGTAATGACACTGACCATAATTTTGATTTAAAAATGCTACTTAAAAGCCATATGCTAAGGCAAAAATGTTAAGAAAGTGTTTTTATCACTATCTCAGTCACAGTCATTTTACGTCCAGGTTCTTAAAACATTTCATCTTTCTTGACAGATCTTCATAAAAATGTGGGATAAAAATAAAAAAGTGATGGAAATATGAACACACACATACAAAAAAAAACAAAAAACGGATGAAATCGTCTACACTCTATTTCCAAATAATACATTTTTTAAAAAAGTTATTTAAAATTGTGAGCGTCCTTTTTCCTGCGTGCGCATTTGTAGTCGCATCGACGTAAAAATTAGTTTAGTCCAATGAAGTACAAAAGAACGCTACACACGAAAACTCTTTCAAACTTTGTTATAGTTTTTTTTTCTAAAATTTTTCTTCATACATAAAAATGTATACAACATTTTCCATATATAAGAGAGGACGTTCACAATAGAAACGTGACTGCCAGGGTTCAGATAAATCGTCACGAGCAGAGACTTGAGTTTAAGATTGTCTTGATGGGGAAGAGGATGAAAAGTTTTTGGCATGGTATCTTATACTTACTGGACTTGATAGCTCTTGTTTCTTGTTTTTCATATATATATATATATATATATATATATATATATATATGTATATGTGCCACGTATTTAAGAACAAATATTTTCCTAATATGTTTTAATATCCTTATATATTTTCATATCCTCATATTAATAAATGATATCATACAAAACCGTCCGAATACAAGTGAGTTATATATTGTCTATAATTTGCAATATTTGCAGGAGATGATTACCGAATATCGAAAAGAATTGTGCAGGCATAAAAACTGGCGACATAAACAAGAAAACTATATAGCGACTGCCAGTTTCACGCTTTAAACAAATCACCAATTTGTGTTGATTTCTATGTTCAAAATGCTTTATATTGAGCTCCTTCCTTTATATATATATATATATATATATATATATATAAAACTTTAATCCAAAAGGAAAAGCAGGAAGGTAAATCCCAAAAACGATGATGCGTGAAATTTCTCTTAGGGATTTCTCTGGCATTTATTTTTATTTAGTGCTCAATATAATGAGTATTATAGAGCTTAATATAATATAATATAATATAATATAATACAATATAATTATATGGTTATGTCAATTTTACATTGCGACATGGAAATTTCTATGTTTCGAGATCAATTCTCACCATCAGACAATGTTGGTGTGGTTGATCAGACGATTTACATTTAAATGACAAATACTTTGGTTTTACTGTGAATGTATGAGGGTGTTTGTGTGTGTGTGTGTGTGTGTGTGTGTGTGTGTGTGTGTGTGTGTGTGTGTGTGTGTGTGTTTGGCTAATCAGAATGGAGATTCACTTTGGGGCTTGACCCCGAAGAATTTCTGTGCTAACCAACTTGTTTCCTCCTCTTTTTTCTTTTTCCTTGATCCTATTTTTCTCATGTCTATTTCCCTTCGCATTTATCTGATCTTATCATTTTCCCTTCAGTTTTATTACATTTGATGTGATATTCCTTTTTTGTAGTACCTATCTCCTTTTCTAGTCCCCTTTAGTTTATTTGTTGAAGAAATGATTTTTTCCAAAGAAACCTCGAACTGATATTTTTTTCGCTCCATCTATCAATTTGCTGTAAAGTTTATTATCCTAATACAAAGGTGGGAATTATTAAAAAGAAAAAAAAAAAGAAAAAAAAAGGAAAACTAACTTATTCCATTTTTGGCTTTAGTTTTATTTTTGCCCAATTCGTCAGTGAGCATGTTATTTAATTTAGGTTTTATCCATTTTCTAATGTGAATAATTTACAATGCCTACATATGACATTAATTTCGTTGCGTTTATTTAATAAATTTTTATTTTTAAGGGATCTAATAATAAATAGTTTTTCATATAAGCATAATGAACATGGTTCATTTAAGGACTTACATGTTTTAGCTTCTTTCAGGATTTTCCACTTTATTTTGATTTTTTTTTTTTTGTTTCCTTTAGGTACCAATGATATATCGATAGGGATGTTCTATTTCTGTATTGCTATTATTAAATGCTGGTAAATTATCTGCTTTAGAGTGTTTTTAATACTCCCTATATAGATTTTTATATTGTTTGGGTTTTCCTTCGTCGATATTTCGCATTGATAGATTATCAATTCCGTCAAACACCTATTTTCTAGCGGACAGTTTATGGGTTTTTTACAATTATATTTTTCTTGTCTAAATTGTTATTTTCTGTTGTGTGGTTATTTTTACTGGTTTTGTTGAATTTTTAAAATATTATTATTGTGGTTTTTATAATTTTTTCTAGATTATTCATACAGCTGTTACTTAATTTTATAGTGTTTTTATTAAAGATTTTACTTCGTGAATTTTTCTTAGGGAAGTGTTTCCTAATTAACTCGAGGAATTTTCTTCCCAACCTACCATAAGTCATCTGATTGTAAGGAGGTGTGTACCAGATGACTTTCCTATTCCTATTTTTTCTTCGAGGGTTGCGTTTCTTGTTTACATATTTAATATTTGGGTTTATTTATCCACTATTTTTCAATGCAGTATTATGAAACTCGCTATGTTTATTGAACACTTCCTCATTAGCTGAGTTTCTACTAATTTTGTATTCTATTGATGAGGGTATATGCTTGATGATAGAAGGAGGATGGTTAGATTTTGGGTGGATGTATAAGGGGTTTGTGTTTGGTTTGTTGTATATATATATATATATTTTTTTGTATATATATATATATATATATATATATATATATATACAGCAATTTTCTAATCGCCGTTTAGATGTGGCACAATGTCACAAGGCCGAAAGCATAGAGTACCCTGTGAGAATCGAACTCACTTCTAAGTTTTAATAGGTGCTAGAGAGATATGCTTGCTTGCTATTACACCAGATCAAAGTGTACTTTATAAAATAAAACTTGCGGTTTCTCTTTTAATTTAATATATATATATATATATAATATATATATTATTTTAGCCAACGCATTTCGTCTACTGAGAGACTTTATCGAGGTAAAGAAAATAATGTTATTTTGTAACAATACAGGATCAAAAATATTTTTGCTTTTCAAGATTGTTAAATTTAAGAACAGACATAAATATTCATTGGATCAGTTGAAAAACTCTGGGGAATCTATGTAGGACGCTAACTTACGCAATTCATTATCTAATGCATGTTTTTATCTTGAATATGAATACTTGTTAGAAAATTGCATCTTTTCATTTTCCTTGAAAAAAGTCTTTTAGAGGACGAAAGCTGTCGGCTAAAATATTTTTCTTTATTCATAAAGCTTTTCTCATGTATATATCTCTCTCCCTCCCCCTCTCTCCCTGCCCCCTCTCACTCTCTCTCTCTCTATATATATATATATATCAATAAAGAAGTTTAAACCTATTCTAATTTCATGAGTAAAAAAGGACAGCAAAAAAGTAAACATAGCCAACCGGTTTCGCCCTCACTGAACAGAACTGGGTCGAGGGACTATATACTGCAAGAAAATAAAAAAGTATTGCAATATATAATTCTTCGATTCAGCTCTGTTGAGTGAGGTCAAAACCGGTTGGCTGTGTTTGTTTATTTTTCGCTTTCCGCTTTTAATCATGAAAATTAAAATAGGTCTAACCTTTTTATTGCTATAATCAAATTATGTACCCCACAGAAAATTATATATATATATATATATATATATATATATATTTATTTATTTAGAATTTATAACATAAATATCATGATATAATATATATATATATATATGATGTTTCTTTAGATACGGAATATTATTCCATACATACCTACCCTATACTTGTATATATATATATATGTGTGCGTGTGCGCGTAAAGTGTCCCAACAATGTACTCACTTTTGAACAACTGATAACCCAGCTGATAATATTTTTCTTTTTTTAGAGATTTAATGAATTCTAACCCATTAGAAATGAAGAAGGCAGCTGGGCTAAAGTTTGAACAAAAGATTTTTTCCAAACTACACCTGTATATTTAAAAGTAGTAGAATTGACCAGACAGTTGAGGAATGAGTTTCAAACAAACCTCCACCCGCACGACCTACCATAACTCGAGGCAGAGGAAAGTTCATGGTAGAAGAAACTACTGGAATGCCGAAAAGAACCATTCTGCAAAACAATGAAATCATAAATCAGACATTTCTTCTTTTTCTTTTTCTTTGATCAGTATCCCTTCAGGATGTAGGCGAGCATAGAGCTCCACATTCTTGTAGCTCTCAACACCCTCTCCGAAAGTCTGATCTGCCGTACATTTGCTCAAGCCCATCAAATATATCTCGCGTTGCTTTTCCCTGTTTCTCTTTCCCGCCATCTGTCCTGTGTGTATCGGATTCTGAAAACCCATCTTCCTCATTATATGTCCCAGAAACTTCAGCTGTTTTTTCCTTATATTATGTATTAGTTTCTGTTTTGTTTCTATCTCTTCTAAAACCTCACACGTTCGGTTCATAGTATCATACGCATCCTTCTGTAGAACTATATTTTGGCTGTTTCAAGTCTCTCCTTCACCTTTGAGGTGATTGTCCAGCATTCGCTGCAATAGTGAAGGACAAACATTACATAACAATTCAGTATTCTCTTCTTTGTTTCCAGCAAAATTTTCCTGTCTTTCAATACTCTACTCAGCTTCTGAGATGTATCATTGACCATTAAAATATACTTTCGGGTCTCAGTGTAATATATTCCGCCCTTTTCCAGGTATCTGAATTTCAATACTTGATCGATTTTAATATTCCCGGCCTGTAATCAACATTTACGGTTGCTTTTTTATTCTGATGCCTCTTCTTTTTTGTAGTTTGTAAATATTTTTTCTGTTCCGTTTTCTTCAGCTACTTTTTGTAGTTTCTTTTCCACGTATCAAGAAATAGTACTAGAAACATATCGTCAGATTTCAAGGAAATACATGCAACAAGCGAGTCTGGGGATCGTAATTTCAATGTCTCGCCTCCATCGCATCTTGAAGCGCTGCCATTGACTATGCTGGCAGTGGTGATGAGCCGGGCCAAATAATGTGCTCGAGTTGCCCACTTTTTAACAAATAACTGATAGCAGTGATAAGATTAAATTTAGATTAAATACCTCAATTAACCGGTATAATTTGACTTACTGAGCTCTTGAGACTTTGCATCATATTAATTCCTAGTACAGCTTATCAGTAAAAAGATTAACTTAATCCTTGTCTTTTGATAGCACCGAGTCTGATTCCGTTTACTTGAAACTGTTGCTAGACTCCAAAATGACATACATTGTTCAACAACGCAGAATCTCAAAAACACGCGCACAAACTATTATCTTATAAAAATATGATTTCAATTCAAAAATTTGATTTTGTTATCAACCTCTCTGACGAGTACCAGAAAGAGCTATAACAATTTGTGGACATGGAAAATATAAGTCAGTTAAATGTCATACACGATACACTACACGATTCATGAGTCACGACTGACTGGAAAGAAGTTTTTCCGCTGTAGGTTGCTATTACTTTCTGTGGTGGACTAGTTGCCAACCAAGTCTATAATAACCAAATCTATTTAACCCATCGGTGGAGAGAGATGAGACGGTTTGGTACCTTTTTCAATGTTAATTGCGCGTAGGTGAATGCAACGAATTCGACTGGAATTCGAACCCGGCTCTCCGATTTCCCCTTTCCGAGCCGATATCTATTTCACCAAACGGCACAACCCTTAGAAGTGTATCTTTCTATTAAATGTTTTAAGAAATACATTTTATTAATTTCAAATAATTTTTTAGTCAATGAATGTCGATGTTTCCTCTCTAATTACCTGTATATTTGTATAATGTAATTTCAAACTACAGCGGTTACACATGTTAATAAAATAAAGCAAAATGGAAAGACTGATAAGCAAGTGTAAGAAGATCGAATATATTGTCGCTAGAAAAATATACGATGTCATTAATGTTTTGGTGATGTTCAAATCATGGAAATACGGAAATGTAACAAGTTATGAAGCGTTTTAACAGACGACGGAAAATGCGTTACCGAAATCCGAAGTCACAGAAAATACGGCAAAATGCCTTCCAAAAGCTGGTGAAAGCATTAGGAATCAGGAAAATTTTATTATCAACACAGAAACGTGTAATAACTTCAACTACAGTTAAAGAAAGTGTCCTGTGTTTTCATAGAAGGATAATAATAATACCTGATGCTAAGAATAACTAAGAGTACCATGAAGAGAATTCGAACAATGAGGAAGTTTTAAGAAAAATAGGAAAAAAATAGGTGCTTTCTTCAGAGTCAGGAGACATAAATTTCAGGAAAGACATCGGAAAGAGAGCTTTGAATATTGAAACTTACAGGACATTTGGGAGGGTAAGTGTAGCAGAGAAAAAAACTGCGATCAAACTACATAACTGATTTGTTCAAATGGGCGGTAGATGAAGGACACGGAGTGATAGAAACAATACAGATGTTACTACAACGGATAGAAAGTCGCGGAGGGTGATGATCGCCTACTTCCTGAGACGGCGCCTAAAAAAGATATATTTATTTAACGTGTGGTATAGTGATTTGTCATGAAAGAAATGAGAGCATCATCCTCTGATATCTGGCGCGGAATAATCATCTCATTTAGGCTTGGTCAATTATAAACTAGGATTAAAAAAATATCCATGTATGTAGGATATTTTGACGTAGAATTTATTTTGCATTATCTTTCCTGATCAGAGTTTTTGTTTTTTAATTTTCCATCTTTTACTGCATTTTTTTTTTTTTACTGTTTTGCTTTTTTTATATCTTGCTTATCCTGATCTTCATCGATGAATTGTATCAATGTCTTGCTGGGTCTCGAGTGCTTAATTAGAAGCGCACTTATTGTTGCCTGGACAGTAAGCACTCCAGACAGAGAAGCGTAGTCACGTTACTAACAATTTTCTCCGTGAGATATTTCCTAACGAACGACCAAAAACCAAAACTGATTTAGTTTTAATGTCAAAAAGTGATTTTCTGATTACCTAATGAGTCCTCAAAGGTCAAAAGGGAACCTAGGATGGAGGTGAATGTAAAAAAAGTCTCGTTATTGTCCCCTCTTTCCACCCATTCTTTTATCCAAACAGAATTTATTTTTTTCACTTGAATTCGCAATTATATTTATTTGATAGAATGAAGAACACGAACCGATCTTATTTCTAAATAACACTGTGCATTGTTTTAAAGGCAGAACAGATTTGCCGTGGAGAGATGATTAGTACACTTTTAGGTTGAGTCATAAATTATTTCCGTTTTCGGTCATGAACAATATTCTTCAAAAATAAAGTACAGGGTTTTTCGCACAAAATGAGCGTCATTTTTTAGTCTAACGACATACCTAATTCACTTCGAGATGATCTCAAATTTTAACAAAATCTGTAAAAAGCTAAGTTGAATTTGAGGACTTATGTAATATAACAATCTGGCCCCACCCGAGGAAGTGATGCAAGCGATGGTGTTTCCCGTCGGTGAAGGGGGCGGCGAAGCGACAAGACAGGTGTTTGTGAAATACATCCTGTCGAGGCCGGAGCGGATGTCGTTTTGACCTTATTTCCGACAGCGGCGGAAATGGCTACAGAGGCAAACAGATCAGGTGTCTCTTAGAATTACGTGGGCGTTGCGTGAGCGAGGCAAAACCGGAAGGAAAGTCCCGGTTCTAGAAGACTATATAAAGACCTCGACACACGGATTCGCTAGCAGAGAACGGCCAGTGGAAGCAGAGAAACACCACGGCAAGACTACACTCCCGTCAACCCATTCTATGTGCCTCTCACCCTTCCGTTCTCTATTCCACACGGTTCGTCGTTATTAATAAAAATATAACCTTATATTTTTATATATGCGTGTTTGTTGTTTTGTCGTCGTACGGCGATATATAACACTTATTTCAATAGAAATCTAACAGGAAAATGGATCAGGAGTGCCAATTATAATAAAGATGTGCTGTTAAAATGGCCACTACCTTCACCTGACATTTTTTATGGCGCTGTGCAAAAGAACAGGTCTGTATCTTCCCTCTACTTAAAATCCTAGAGAAACTTAAGTCGAGAATCACTTAGCCAAGACATACTACAGCGTGTTTGACAGCACCTGGACTACCGATATGACATGTGTCGCGTTACACATTGTGCGCATACATTTAACATTTGTGAAATTTTGTGAAATTGCTTACAAAATCTACATCAGTTTGAAATATCTTGACAAATAAATATAAATTGATATTGATATGGCATTGATAAATAACTCTTCTATAGTTCAACATTAAGACTAATTATATTGTTTTGCCTGGGGCATATAGTTATTCAGATGTTCACATTTTAAAAGATGTCAATGTTGGTAGCACACCCTGTACAAATACATTTTATTTAGTTATATATTAAGTCCTGTTGGATGTGCGTTGTAGTGCAGGATGTGCATTGTGTTGCAGTGGAAGTCGGCTCGGAAGAAGAAATCAGAGACCCGAGTTCGAATTCCAGTTGAATACATTGCATTCACTTACGCGCAAATACCCTCGAGAAAGGTATTAACCTGTCGCTTCTCCCTCCAGCTATTGGTTAAATAGCAGGATATACTGGGTTCTATAGCCTTGGTTGGCAACCACTCTACCACATAAAATAATGGCAAACTACTGCAGGAAAAAACTTCTGCACAGTCAGTCATGTCTCGAAAGAGACATGATCGCCCAAGCGTGTATTACGAGTGGCACTTAACTAACTGCTTGTTTGCTAGGATTTGTTGCCATTTATCAGACAGCGCTTTAATTCAATTTGAGTAAAATTTTGCAGAGTTTGACTTGAAACAGTTGTCTACGAATTCCTGACACTGGTTATTATTTGAAAAATTTTACCCCATCAAAGAGTTTTCTACCGAGCAAAAAAATTAATAAACGGTTACTGCAAGGTCAGGTGAACATGACAGGTGTGTTATTCGCACTGTTTGCAATTATCATAAAAGAAAAATAGTCAGGCGCATTGCAACTAAACTTGTTATCGATACGATGCATCTACTGAAAATGCCTACTATTATAAACGTTAGATGAATTATATCCCCGTCCATGCAATCACTTCTCTGAAGCTTCATAGACCCCTTGAGGAGTAGGGGGGCACATTTCTCAGCTCTAGATTACCAATAAAGGCTAAAGATCCCAGTCTGCCCTCTTATTTACCCTATAGCTAGTGGCAGAAGAGACAGATTTATACCTTTCTCAAAAGTAATTGCATTTAAGAAATTACAATGAACTCAACTGGAATTCGAACTCCGCTTTCCGATTTCCCGTTCCGAAAGGTAATCCATTAAACCAACCACTCATACATAAATGTTACTATAGGTAATCATTGATGTATTTGCTCTGCTGTCTATGGCAAACATCGATCGCGTTTAGTGAGTAAACATTCATCCAACACAGAAGCCTAAGAGCCACTCAATGTAGGTGATTATTAAATTAAGATACAGACTGGAAATATCAAGTGGGAATAGGTGCAGATATACAGGAGAAATAATTGTTGACTCTGGATATTAAGATGATAAACATTAATCTTAGTTATAATGCCTTATTTATGAAAACATTGGCCGTATTTGTACTTTAGTTTATAAGCAATAAATGTTTGTGTTTATAAATCCCTTTATAGATTGCCAAGAGGAGTTGCAGAGTGAGATTAAAAATGAAGAAAGTTCTAGCTGACAGATGGCACACAAGTCGATACCCTGTCAGTATCAGCTGGGTCACGTAGAGAATGGGTATTATGTAGAAAGACCCGAAAGCCCCAATGAACCTCACCAAAAAATCAAAAAATCAAAAAATCAGTGATGATGAATGTGAAAGCATTATGCAGATGTATTTTCGCGAAATACAGTCTACGTCAGTCATTGATCTTACTTATTCTGCCGTCTTCATGAAAACATTGACCGTGTTTATAGTTTAGTTGAGTGTTTCGTAAACTTTTTTTCAACGAGTGTCCTTTTCGAGCACAAACTTTTTTGTCAACGCCCACCTCATCCTGAAAAAAAAATCAACTATTACAATGGAATTCGCTTTTGATAGCAATATAATACTTAAGTATTAATGTTAAATTATTTAATATAGTTTTCATTGCTATAATAGACATGACAATGCTAAAAAAATACATATGATAGCGTATCCCAATATTTTCAATGCGATGGTTGACAATGGTGCTTAGTGGCTAAGGCTCTTACTCTAGGTTCATTTGATAGATTATCTCAATATTTTCAATGTGATGCCTGATTTTGGTGCTTACTGACTAAGGCTCTTACTCTAGGTTCATTTGATAGATTATCTCAATAGTTTCAATGTGATGCCTGATTTTGGTGTTTACTGATTAAGGCTCTTACTCTAGGTTATTTTGATAGATTATCTCAATATTTTCAATGTGATGCCTGATTTTGGTGTTTACTGATCAAGGCTCTTGCTCTAGGTTCATTTGATAGATTATCTCAATAGTTTCAATGTGATGCCTGATTTTGGTGTTTACTGATTAAGGCTCTTACTCTAGGTTATTTTGATAGATTATCTCAATATTTTCAATGTGATGCCTGATTTTGGTGTTTACTGATCAAGGCTCTTGCTCTAGGTTCATTTGATAGATTATCTCAATATTTTCAATGTGATGCCTGATTTTGGTGTTTACTGATTAAGGTTCTTGCTCTAGGTTCATTTGATAGATTATCTCAATATTTTCAATGTGATGCCTGATTTTGGTGTTTACTGATTAAGGCTCTTGCTCTAGGTTCATTTGATAGATTATCTCAATATTTTCAATGTGATGCCTGATTTTGGTGCTTACTGACTAAGGCTCTTGCTCTAGGTTCTATGATACTTAAAAGCAATTGTAGATCTCCTCATTTTGTAACTTTCAGCAGTTTCTCCCTTAGGTAAAAAGCTTTATAACTGCGTCGAAACCGCATTCACTTATAAAGGAAGTTGGAGATGCAATGAAAAAAAGTTTCATAGTTCCCCACAGTTTTAGATACCAATACTGAATTATTTTTGCAAATTTGAAAAAGCAAATGAAATAATCTCCCAGTCACCCACTTCAACAGATCCCACAAGCTAAGTGGTGAAACGCTGCTTTAGTTTATAGGCATTGTTCGTGCTTATAGGCAAACATTGACCATGTTTATACGCCAGGTTATCAGCAAATATCAGTCGTATTCATATCTTGTATATCAATAAACAACAAACACGCATATATATATAAATATAAGTTATATTTTTATTAATGACGATGAACCGTGTAGCATAGGGGACAGAGAATTAAGAGAGCGCGCCTCTAATGGGTTGACGGGAGGGTAGTCGTATCTGTTGTGTGTGTCTCTCTCTCCTGCTACTCTGGTCTGTACTGTCTGGTGAATCCGTGCGCCGAGATCTTTTTATAATCTCCAAACCGGGACTTTTTCTTCCGGTTTTTTGCCTCGCCCACGCACGCACACGTAATTCTCCGAGACACCTGTTCTGTTTGCCTCTGTAGCCATTTCCGCTACTGCCGGAAATAAGGTCAAACAAACATCCGTTCCTTTCAACGACCGGAAACACCCCCGCTTGCATCAGCCTTCCTCGGGTGGGGCCAGATTGTTATATTACATTCCTCGCCCTCCCATTTTCCAAAATGTTCACCTAAGAACATTTTAAGCGCAACACCCTCACACTCCTCCCCATGCCACACAAGCCCGACAATTGTATAAAATATGTGCACGCCAAAACAACGAAACATGTGCATGCCGAAACAAAAAAACAACAACAACAAAAAAAAAATATATAGGGGAGCCTACATCGGCAACCCAACAATGTTCGTGTCCATCTTGAAAATTGTTCTACCAGCTCGATGTTTCATTGTTCTTTTTTTTTCTTTTTTTTTTCTTTTTTTAATATCCATTTTCACAGAATTGGGCAAAGTTCTTAAAAATGTTCATTTTCTTTCTCGACTCTGTCCATAAGCGTAGACGCCTCGATGCATAACCACATGATTATAGGCGGTAACCGCGCCCCAGTTTCTAAACTAACATCGAGTAAATGACCTTTGACCAACACCATGCGTGCCTCTGCTCGAGTTTATTGTTACACATGTAACTTAATTTCATTTAATTTAATTTCAAACATACTATGTTTGAACACAGAAAAATGGCCATTATCTGCCGTACATATCATTCATAGTCTGACCGAGAAATGTTCAATAGAAAATGAAGAAAATTACCCTGATTCCAAAGTTAATCCGCATGCAATTTACTTGTGGAGGATTAGAGGTTTCATCTATATTAATTTAGTCTAAAACAATGGACCCGTGACTCGTAGTTCCTTAGTCTGTACAATGTTTTCTATTCCTTGAACTACTTCCTCTGGATTCGAATCCAAGCATATCTGATTTGTTGACATCTCTCTGCCTAACGCAGAGACATTTGAGTGCTGAACACCCGTTGACCCCGGAGTACTATTCACAACGGATACCTCAATTTCCTCTCCCGAAGCACTGTTGCTTCTTTCACACTTAAAAATCCGCTTCCTAGCTATTATTCCAAGGATTATCATAACGCCGACCACGCCAGCAATGACCCCTATCGTCAACTTCTTCGGGAGTTCTTCATATCCTTCACTAAATCTTTCCATATCTATCTGTTCCAAGGTATTTACTAGTTTGCGGATAGGAATCTCCTCCATATCGCGCAATTCTACCGGCATGGTGTCCACTGAAAAATTGGGAAATTTCTGCGTAATTGGGGACCAAACCACTGAACCAGAGACGTATAATTTACTTTATGCTTTAGATACTATTAATAATTTTCTACGTTTGTATCTTTCTTTTTTGTTCCGATCAACTGTGGAATCTGCAGGTCTATCCGTGTCAATATAAAGTTTTCAGAAATTAATATATCTTCAAAAGATATTTCCCAAGTCACATAAATGAAAATTCACAGAGGATGTTGAATTGATGGGAACCTGCACAAAAGCATAATTCACAAACATAGAAATGTAAATCATTTTGTAGTGTACAGTCATCGAAAAGAAATAAAAAAAAAGAAAACCTAACACTGCACAACCCAACGAAAACACTGTTATCAACAAGTTAATCCAATTATCCACTTTAAAGAGTAGAAGAAACTTCCTTTACATGATTTTACATTTCACTTACTCAATAAAAGTAAGATTAATTAAGCAACATACCAGTAAACTCACTTCACATATATGGTAAAATATTAACAAAAAAAATAAATCATTAACTCAGATGTTTTATACCTACAGATAGGTAAATATCTCAACCCCATTCCTCCCGTCAACCCCAACCCACGCGCTCTCCGCTAGGCGTACTACCCTCTGCCTGTCGTCCTGCACCCCCTCCGTTCTACCCTAAATGTGTTCGACACCGAACAATCCATATTTCTCAATTCTAGGGTCAGATCGGCAAAAGTATGCATTTTTTTTTCTAACTAGACTTATAAACACGAGCAGAAAACACACACACTATCAAATCAAAGAGTCACCTACCTTGGCTGATGTCTATAGTCGCGCGGCTGCTATATATTTTCGTCTTCTTTTTTTCTTTCTATCTGGTAGTTTTAAGTCCGTTGAATTTTCAATCGTCGCCGTGGTAACCAGCTCGTATCTATCTGTTTTGTTGTCTCAAAACAGCAAGTCACTTAGGCACCAAATAAACGTCTGTGACTGAGCCGGTTATGTATCGCCAAACAGGAAACACCATATACGCATATATATATAAATATAAGTTATATTTTTATTAATGACGATGAACCGTGTAGCATAGGGGACAGAGAATTAAGAGAGCGCGCCTCTAATGGGTTGACGGGAGGGTAGTCGTATCTGTTGTGTGTCTCTCTCTCTCTCCTGCTACTCTGGTCTGTACTGTCTGGTGAATCCGTGCGCCGAGGTCTTTTTATAATCTCCAAACCGGGACTTTTTCTTCCGGTTTTTTGCCTCTCCCACACACGCCCACGTAATTCTCCGAGACACCTGTTCTGTTTGCCTCTGTAGCCATTTCCGCTACTGCCGGAAATAAGGTCAAACAAACATCCGTTCCTTTCAACGACCGGAAACACCCCCGCTTGCATCAGCCTTCCTCGGGTGGGGCCAGATTGTTATATTACACATATAGCAATCTATTGGCAATCATTGATTCCATCTCTTAAATAAATGTTTATACAATACAGAAGCTGAAGAGTGACTCAAGGTAGAGGATTACTGATTGAAAATAATAGGAGGAAATACGTACAAATATAAAAGATATTAATAAACTCTGAATGTTAAGATACTAGTTATCGATAAAGCATCCACTCGGGAGTTTATTCAACATTGCAACAGTTCTGGAAAAGTAGAGTGTAACTTCATACTTATCAGTGGAATATGAAAAGAATGAGGATGATTCCACCCTGCGTATGTGGCGTGGCGCGTCCTACGCATATAATTATGGAACTAAGGAATTTAACTCCTTTAAACATTTGTCATGAGAAAAGCGATAAAGTAGACATACATGTTCGACTTTTTGTCCGTTAATAAGGGGTTCTGGGACAGAAATTAATTCATTACCCACAAAACCGCTTTAACGATTTTGAGTTCTGTTAAGGATAGAAACTGACAATTATGCAGCTCCATCAAGGAGCTTGAAGAGTTACTCCATTTTATGGTGTGATCTACTTTTTTGTAAAGACAGAACATGGTAGAAGAAGTCAGGTAGTTTCTGGAATGGTATAAGGAACCGACTATTTTTCCCGCATCTTAAGCGATGAATCGTAGATATTTTTTATAATCATATCACCCCAAGCACGGCAGCCTACTGCCACTGGTGTGCTGGGGGTTACATAGGAGAAAAGTTATGAGAAAGAGTGACAGGTTACAGGGCGTGTCAGGAAGGGGTCAAGAGAAGTGTTAAGATATTGAGGGTAGAGTGGACAGAGAAAGGAGCATGAGAGAGAGAGGATGCAAGTTAGCAAGTTAGGAGATGACTATTGACTTTACCTTTAAAATCCTGCAGATTGTAGCTGTCGGGGAAGCAAGTAAACGGAATATGAATTCTACTTGGAATATGGAATGTACATGAGTCCCTACAGAGTCTTATTGACAAGTGCGACCGTTCAGCATAACCGCAGGATTGGTTAGTTGATTCACCGTCTCTATATTTGAATCTGTAAAAAATGATTAGTCGCAATTATTGCTGCAAATACTATACATCCATATCCGAGTCCTCTACAATTAACGACAGTAGGGTACTCCTTCTGGTAGGGGTACCTTAATATATTTAACTGTAGCAGTCGAACAATTTACATAATATGCCGCTCATAAGAATTGTGCCAGAAAAGCGAATATTTTTAAAAGAATATCTCATTGTATTGCAATAATTAACAGGTTAATATCTAAGACACATATCTAAGACATGTATGGGTCATTTAATATTAAAATCTAAATGTTTTATGCACAGATTTATGACATCAGCTACATATATTTCGAGCGCATACCAGTATTTTCAACATAATTTTATACTTTCAGGGTAAATGAATGTTTTTTTAGATATATAGTTTGTAGAGGATAAAATGTGTCGTTAGTGATTTTTTTAAAAAAATGTATTGCTGGTAATTTCACAATCTGAGGTTGGAAACGCGGGTTGTGCAGCACGTCCCTGACAATGTGCGTTCGCATAGTCAGAGCCGTTCTATAAGAATTACTCAAGCCGTCGGCGATTGGACAACATTTGATCGACAGACATGACTGTGCTTCCTGGTACGAAGACACATGGTTCACGATTCTGCACAAAAGCTGGTCCGTCTTATGTTCGTGTTCTTAAGGCTGTATACTTAAAGATCCAGCAGCCCAATTTGTGCAGACAAAAAGAGCACTTTATTCGCTCCCTACGTTTGTTAGAGGGTTTGTGAGTCTCTTTTTTTTCTTTTTTTAATGCTCTTATGTAATTTTATTTTTACACCCCACTTATATTTTAATTATATTTTATTAAAATTTGTTTTTAATTTTGTTCAAACTTTCCCTTCAAAAACGTTAATGTGTCCTTGATTATTATTTGAATTTTGACAACATATGCCTTCAATAAAGTACTGGCCGAAAGCTTCCAAAGGTGTAATGTGTACTATGGCGTCTACTTTGTTTAGATCTATATATTTTTTTCTGTGAGTACAAATCTCTTTTGTATATATATATATATATATATATATATATATATTCTTCACTACCCAACGATATAATTGTTGAAAAAGGCATTGTTAAAGAGTGGACTCGCGGCAAGAAGTTTAATATCTGGTAATAAAGTTTAATAGCTAGTAGTAAAGAGAATGAACTGAGCCGACGCTGCTTCGTCATTACCTCTCTAACATACAGCCAACGCTGCGTTGCTATTGTTTCTCTTTCCACGAGCTTTACAGGAGGGATATATATATATATAATAGTAGTAGAAGTTAGTAACAAGATATATTTTGCAACTGTGTCTTTTACTTTGAAGATTGTCGTATGTTCATGTACTCCACATTCTTCACTGTCCTCTTATGTCACTTAACCTCATAAATTCTTATATAGGCAAACATTCATCGTCTCTATATTTGAATCTGTAAAAACAAAAGATTAGTCGCAATTATTGCTACAAATATTATACATCCATATCCGAGTCCTCTACAATTAACAACAGTAGAGTACTCCTTCTGGTAGGGCTACGTTAATATATTTAAATGTAGCAGTCGAACATGTTACATAAACTGCCGCTCATAAGAATTGTGCCAGAAAAGTGAATATTTATAAAAGAATAACTCATTGTATTGCATTTATTAACAAGTTAATATCTAAGACATATCTAAGACACAGTAGTAAGAACTTTCGTCGTTCGACAATCAGCTGAACAGGCTTAGTAAATCGTACACCTTCGCTGAAAACAAAATGTGACTAATGTGGAAAAATTATTTGTTTTAATCATTTTACTCCAACCAAGGCTATAAAACCTCTCAGACGCTAGAGAGTACTGACAATGAAAGACTATAAGAAAATGTTATTTAATTAAAAGGACAATAAAAATAACAGGATTTAAGGAGATAGTTGTCGACATTTGACCTTTTAATTTCCGTGAGTATTAGATTCTCCACGCCCTTTACCATTATTACGTGTCCCAAAAACTTCAGTTGTCTCTTTCTGATGTTAAGTTTAAATTTTTCTTTTCTTTTGCATGCTCTTCAAAACCTCGTCGCTGCTCATATATCCGGTTCATGGTATCCTCAGCCTCCTTTTGTAGAACCACATTTTTGTTGCTTCGAGTCTTCTGCTTATCTTTGAGGAGATTGTTCGGCATTCGCTGCTATATAGGAGAACAGATATCACATTATGATCTAGTAATTTTTTTTTAATTTCCAACGAAATTTTTCTGTCTCTAAATACTTTACTCAGCATTTGAAATTCTTCCTTGACCTTACCAATACGCCTTCGGATCTCAGTGTCGCACTTTCCGTCCTCTGACAGAACATTTTCTATGTATTTAAATTTCTGCACCTACTTGATTTTAGTATCCCCTACCTCTAGTTGTCGTTTAGGGCTTCTCTTTTGGCTGATGCCCATGCATTAGGTTTTCACGTAATTTATGCTCAGAACTTTCTTCTCACTTTCTTCGCTACATTCTGTAGAGAGCCCTTTATTTTCATTTCTGTGTTTGCACTGTGTTATTGTTAAGATTGTGGCGGCCAATGACGAATCCTGCATGAACTTCTAGTTCTCTCAAAATTGCTTCGCTGTACAAATTGAATAAACCCGGTGAGAAGATACATCATTTCATTATGGCTACATTGAACAATTTCAATAGTAAAATGCTACCACTCTATTACCACGCTTAACGTCTCTGCTTTCACGCTTCTCTTATGATATCACGACAAAAAATTGCATCTCTGTTATGCCACAAATGTTGTCTAAGAAACGAAGCACGAACTACATTAACTTTAGCGCTTCAATAACCATTCTAATATGGTCTATACAAGCAGTGTATCTCACATATATGTTTTAATGATAGGCTGTTTTACATGTAATAAATCTATGAGCGCATCGCCGTGAAGTAAGACTGACTATTGTCCTTGAGTTGAGAATTCACTGGCGCTCTATTATCGTGATCATGTACCAAACTAAACTCAGTAAATTTCTTTAAATCTAACTGCTTATAAAACTGTGGTTTGGAGTTACCATGTTAAATATTCATCCCTGTGTAACTTTGTCCTGGATATGAAGATAAACTACATCCAGCAGCAAGTTCTAATCGAGAGATTGGATGATTTGAGGAACGATGAACAACAACATAACTGCTGTTGTTTCCGGATGTACCCTGACAATGGTGGCACCTGCTTGGGTCCCAGCTATAAGTAAATAGTGAACTCCCCAAACAAATTAAAATGCTAAAAATATATATATAAATATCCTTTTATAATGAAAATACTAGCAATACAATTTTTAAAACATTATCAACACCTATTTATAGTAAAAAATACAAAAATACCTATTTACTGTAAAAATTGCCAGCACTATATTGAATTCATTACTAGGCCAGTTGTCAATACGGTAGGTTCGCTAGACGATTTTACTCTCCAGAGTCTATCTTACATATCAAAATGTACCATTCGTGTATGCTTAGAATATTGCTCCGTATATGGCCCGGTCTAATACTCCTGATATCTATCTAGAACCCTTTGATAAAATCCAAAGAAGAATCAGCAGCATTATTGGCCTTAATCTGGCGTTTCGGCTTCTATCACTTTCCTATCGCCGAATGGTTGCCTCCCTGGGCCTTTTATATAAATGCTTTCACGGTAATTCTTCAGATAACCTCTTCACTATGGGATCTAGATTCTTGAAATTTATAACACTGGCGACGTAGTCTCAGTAATATACAACTGAGCTGTGTAAGTGTAATCGTAAATTCTATGTTAACAGTTTCTTTTCTCGCACTTATTACTTGTAGAAATCCCTTCGAGCTCCACAATTTCCAGTCAATTTTAATCTTCAAAAATATAAGTGCAATGTTAATCGCTGTCTTCTTCATTACTCTTTCTCTTTGTTTTCACTCCTTAGCAATATTCCTGTTTATAACTCTTCCACGCCCAGTAACACTTTAAAAACACATGGCGTAGTGGATATAGACGTTGGATAGTTCCATTAATTTGACTCAAAGAGTTGTGAGTTCAATCCCAGGCTACAGAATGGTGAAAAATTAACTTAGAGTGTCAGGTTACAGGGAGAAAACTAATGACTTCCAAAAGAGACTTCGTACAAGGAATGAGAATGATATACCCCAGTGATTGTAATAAAGGGTTCTGTTCGAAATTTATAGCACCTGAAGAAGACCGGAGCGTACAACGGCCGGAACGTCGTACAAATGGCAACCAAGATGAGAACAAAAGTCCAAATAATGTAAACAGTGTTATCACCTTACGTCTCTGCAGATTTACTGCCTTGCTCGGGGTGAAATCGATTTTAAAAAATTACCTATTTATAGTAAAATTACCAGTGATACATTTTATAGTAAAATTATTAACAATACATTTTATAGTTAAATGACCAACAATACATTTTATCTGTAGTTGGATGCATACAATTAGCTCGAAATCTATTTAGGTAAAGCCATTAAGTTGAAAATATTTAGATTATGGCATAAAATTACCTATAAAGGTTGATGTACCGCTAAACAAAATCAACCAAATCCTATATAATGCATACAGGATAAATATAGACGAGGCAATAAAAACCAATCAAAAAAAAGATTATCTTTCAAACGGCCAACTTTATGACTTGTGCATGTCTACTCGAATGTCCCAGTTCACTACTTAACTTTCCGTTTAATTACCTCACCGGCATCACACAACAAAATGCTACAGAAAAAATTAAAGGCCTCCTCATAATATTCCATAGCACGCATACTTATCTTAAGTCAACATGACTATTTTGACAAGCATGATTTTGAATATTTTAAAAATTTTACTAACGGTTCTGAAGCATATTGAGTTCACGACGCAAACTGTCAGTCAATTAATTGCCATACGTAATACAAACTTGGTGATTATGTCTAAAAAGAGACATGACTGACTGGACAGATAATTTTTCCACAGCAGTTTTCCTTTACTTTCCGCTGTAGACTTCTTGCCAACCCAAGTTAAAGAACTCCAATCTGTTCTGATAGTTGGGGGGAGATGCGACGGATTAATAAAATTCCCAAGGATATTTGCGCGTAAGTAATTGCTACGTATTCGAATTCGAACTCAGTTCTCACAAACTGTAACCAAACATAAACATGGTCTCGTTTTTTTTTTTTCGATGTCAAGGACAGGTTAGAAAATATTTCTTCTCTGGAAGAAGGCTAAGAAATTTATCTAACTTCAATCCAGACATGAATAATTCGTAATAATTTAATTTTGTGCTGCTTTATAAAAAGTCGGTTTTATTAAGGGGGTCATGTTTTACAATGCACGAGATTGGCTTAGGTGTTGCTGTTAGACTTAAAAACAAGGTACATTCCATCACTGAGTATATATTTCTAAATTAAGTCATTTTTTTTCAGAAAAAAAAGAAGTTAAACAACTAAGTATTAAACAACTAATTTCGAATTCCTAGCACATTACGGTCATTGTACGCTAAGGCCTTCTTTAGGTCCTAGGAATTTCTAAATTCCTTGCACATAAATAGTGTAAATACTACCTCATTTAAGAAATATCAACAGAAATATCTTCTACGAAGTGGTATTGAAAATATCATGAACCGAACATGTGAGCAACGACGAGGTTTTGGAGTAAATGGACACAAAAAGCCAACATGCTTAACGTCGGAAAGAGGCAGTTGAAATTTCTGGTCTTGAAAAACTCAAGGGACAGATTGAGGTTAAAAGAGTCAGATGAAAACTGCGTGAAACGTATATGATAAGCTTGAGTAAATGAATGATAGAATAGATTTTGGGAGAAATAACTAAAAGACAAAACTTATTAAGAACTACAAGAGACAGGTAGTTGTGGTGGGCCATGATCGACTACTTCTCGAATGTACATACCACATTAGAGAAGTTGACAAAGTGCACGGAGAAACGCGTATATTAAAAAAGGATGGATCCTGTTATAGTTAGGGAAATAGGTAGCGTACAATGACGTACCGTCGTACAAATGGTAACAAAGATGAGAACAACAGTCCGGATAATGTAGTTTAGATATTTTTGTTGCTTCCAATCTCTCATTCATCTTGGAGGAGATTGCCCATCATTAATCGCCATACAGAAGAAAAGATATCACATAACTCTTCAGGATTTTTTTTTGTTTCTAACATTTTTTCTGTTTCTTAATACTCTGTTTAGTTTTTGGAAGCATCTTTGACCACATCCATACGTTATTTCTTAGAACACCTCCCACATAATAAAACTTTTGCACCTGTATGATTTTAGTATCCCCGATTTGTAATTTGCATTTTGGGCTCATACTTTTGCTACATCATTCTGAAAATTGGCATTTATTGTTGAAACGAAGCATTTAATTTCCTTTTTTAATATCGCTTCTTATATAAAAGACTTGTACAAAAAATAACTTCTACTCTTAAGACGTTGCTTTGACAATAAACATTTAGAATCATGCGAAAAGAAATCAGAGAGTGTGTAATAAATAAGAAATCTGTATCAATAACATTTTGCCTATAAATTGCAAACAAAAAAATCTGAACTAAAGCGATTACACCGATATTGGAAATTACGGACTTCTAACATACATGACAGCGCAAAAATTCATGACGCGATTATTTCTTTTATATGTACATATATATATATATATATTGTAATCACTGACATCGAGAAATTCCTTCTCAAAATTATTTTTTTGTTCGGAATGAGTTACGACTCAAAAATAAGTAGAAACGGAACAAACAAAGCACAAAAATCATGGCAAAAATATCAAAAGAAAAAGGCAAAATTATGTTTAACATTTAAAAATGTTTCCAATTATTTACTTGTTTGCTTCTGGCCGTTATTCTCTTTCTTTGTTTTCTGTTTTTAGAATTTATAGTTTCTTATTCTCTGCTTTCTATTACATTTGTCATGAGCTATCAATAAAATTTCCTTCTATAAAAATATAGATATTTATTTATAGTTACTCCATTGTTTAGCCATTAGCTTATACATATACACATACGTATGTATACATATCGTCATCAAAAGCATGCATGTATGTGTGTATATGCTTACCTGCAAGAATTATGCCAAGTCGCAGAGAAAGGACCTTCCCGAAATTGCTTCTATGACGACCGTGACTGTGTTATTCGCTGAAATGCCTTACCAGAAACAGAGAAATAAGGTTATTATTCCTCTGTTTTAAGTTTGGATAAGTATCCTTTTTTGGAAGCAATAAATCTAAATTTACACTCTTTTTCTTATCTATGAGTTGAATATATGGATCAAAATCCGACAAGATGATAATATACGGAAGAAGAAATAGGAAAGGTTTCTGAATTTAACATGTTTCACGTTAGGTCTACTCTTGATTGCTAAAATAATAATAATAATAATAATAATAATAATAATAATAATAATAATAATAATCCTGCATGAATGACCAAAGGAATTACATTTCTTCTACTCAAGAGTAGTGACACAAACAACCCGGAAAACTACAGACTAATTACATGCCTCCTGACAGCATACAAACTATTAACATCTATTTTAACACAACATGTTATCGCATGAACAAAAATGGTTCAAACGTGGCTGTATGGATGTAAAGAAGATTTACTTATTAAAAGAATGATCCTGGAAAACTGCTACAATACAAAGAAAAATCTCAGTACTGCCTGGATAGATTTTCGTAAGGCATTCGATAGTGTACCATATTCCTAGATTTTAAAGACTTTAAATATATACAAGATATCACCTGTCATCATCAATTTCATCAAACGATGCATGTCGATATGGAAAACAACCCTTTTTCTCAACCATACAATTTAACAAGACAGAATGTGGTTGTAAACTAGCTCAAAAGAAAATAAGCCATCTATTTTACATCTATGACTTAAAGTTGTATGCTAATAATAATAATGAGCTGGAAGATCTTCTTCAAACTGTAAAATGCTTCAGTGATGATATTGGAATGAAATTCAATTTGAATAAATGTGCTAAAGCTACAATTTTATGAGTATCGATACAACAAACATCCTCAATTAGTTTAGATCCTGCTGTAAGAATAAAATATTTAGACCCAAAAGAAGCTAATAAATACCTATCTGTAAATGAGAGTGAAAAAATTCACCATAAAAAATGAAAGAAATAGTACGTAAAGTGTACTATGGAAGGCTATGATTGATATTAAAAACTGAATTGAATTCTCAGAACAGAATTATGGCCATTAATATCCTTGCTATCCCAGTGGTTTAATATAGTTTCAACATCTTGAACTGGACTCTAAACGACATCAGACGAATGGATTCTAAAACAAGAAAGCTTCTTTCTAAGCATAAGATGTATCATCCAAAGGCTGATATAGACCGTCTATTCATACCCCGTAAAGAAGGGGGAAAAGGTCTTATTCAGCTAGAATTGTCATACAAAACAACAACTATTGGCTTACTAACATACACAGAAGCAACAAAAGTCTGGATGATACAATTAGTCAAACAACATGAAAACAGAAAGAAAGAATATTCAATAATGAAAGAAGGCAATTTTAGGCAATCAAACAAGATTTACATTTAGTAGAGTCTGTAGAAAAGCAAAACAGAAGCCAAGAACTAACTATTGCGGCAAAAACTATGAAAAAGAAAGCCAAGGTTAAAGCTCTTGAATAGATGAAACAACGCTGACAATACAAACCTCTGCATGGCCAATATCCAGAACGTGCCAATAAATCCAGTGTTGACAAAGTTAATAATCATCGAAGGTTACGTGCATCTGGATTAAAATCTGAAACTGAAGGCTTTATTCTTGCAGCGAATATTAATATTAGACAATGTGCAAACACTATGGAAAATATGTAAACAAACAATGGTATGAGCACCACCCAGCTCCGGTTACAGAAATAGAAGATGTCACCATTCTATGGGATTATACCATCTACATAGCCAGAAAAATTGAAGCAAATAGGCCGGAGGTTATTGTTAAAAACCAGAAAGAAAAAACTTGGCTAATAATTAGTATGGCTTGTCCAACGCGGATTGTAACATAGCAACCAAGGAATTCGAAAAACTGTCAAAATATAAAAACCTGGAAATTGAAATAAAAAAATGTGGAAATTGAAAACAAGAATCGTGCCAGTGATAGTAGGTGCACTTGGAATGATAAAAAATGAAACAAAACATCACATTGAAAAAAATCCCTGAAAATCCCAGCTTAAGAGATATACAAAAAATTGTGTTCTTAATTACAGCCCACACACTAAGGAGAACTTTGTCTATGTAACGCTAGGGATGTTAGAGGAGATAGAAAAACATGAAATGGAGCTATAACAACACACCTTAGGTTGTGCCTTAGGTCTTCCCGCAGACTTGGTAGCTAGTGCGACCATAGCAGAAATGGAAATATGAGGAAAAATGACAAGATGATAATAATATATACACTACCAGCCATAATTATTAGACCAGCCCAATGTTTCAAAAGAATGATATATTTCATACTATTTTTAGTATTTATTGCCAGGTGAAATAAATAAAATGGCCCTTTTGTTAATACTGCACAATAAGGTGTGCATCAAATGAATTTATAAATATTTAATAATTACCAATATTGCAGTCTCATCAATAACAGAATGAAGATAATTTGGGGTGTTTCGAACAAGTTCATCTTTGCTTCTTTGCCTTGTAAAAAATTATAACAAAAGAACCATTAATATTTGGCAACAAATACTAAAAATAGTATGAAATACATCATTTCTTTTAAAAAACACTAAGGTAGCCTAATAATTATACCCGGTAGTATATATATATATATATATATATATATATATATGTGTGTGTGTGTGTGTGTGTGTGTGTGTGTGTGTGTGTGTTAATCATCTTACTCCAAGCAAGCCATTTAATTACATATGCACTTAATTTCATTTAAATTTAGATATATATTAAGAATATTATAGTCTGAAGAAAATTTGATTACGAAGAATAATATAATTTTTACATGAGTTTTTTTCATTTTTTCTTTTCTAATTATAGCAATTTATAAAGTTTCGAAAACATTTCTAAAATTCTTGTAAGACTTGTGGAGGCTAGCTTATTAAGTTATTAAGTGAAGACTATATTTACTAATCGACAATTAAAACGTTCAAAACAAAGCTTCAAGGCAAAGAATTTTTAAAAATAGTTCTTAATTTTTTGGTTGATAGGAATATTGTTTTAAGTACAGTATTTTCTCTGTTTCTATGAAAAGGTTACATGTTTCACGGTTTCTTCTTCTTACAAGAAAAAATTGGAGAACTATGTCAATTTTAGTCAACGATACAAAAATTGTCAAAAAATATGGCTGTGATCAGATCTAGATTTTATTTTTGCAAGATTTTTAAAACAGGGAATTAACTTCTTCACAAACTTGACGAAAAAAATGAATTTTGAAAACTCGAAAACTCGAAAAAGAAATAGTTAATTTAATAACTTAGCTTTCAATTAAAGCTAAAATGAAAGCTTCACGAAAGTGTTTTATTATAAAAAAAATCAATTTAAAACCTAGGTATTGAAAATAAATGGATACATGGATATATATATATATATATATACATTGATGTATATATATATATATATATATATACTGATGAGCTGTGATACAGCGAAACAGGCTTGTATATGGATGACTAATATATATATATATATATATATGATAAGCTAAGAAACAAATCAGAAACGTGTATGAATCTAACATGTTCCGCTTTAGTTTAAGCTTAATCAAAAACTTAAATATGGAGAGAAAAGAAAATTCTAGTATGTTTCGCAGGTGTAGTGCTTCGTTCAGTGTGTGTTCATTGATGGATGGTTAGAAGTATTTTATATCTAGTTGTATAAAGAAGTAGTTTTTCTGGGGGGTTTGTATTGTTTGTGATATTGTTAAACTAATTATTATTCTTTTTTTTGTGCGTGTGCTTTTCCATTTATTTATGTTTAACGTGCTTCTTAATATTGTACGTATATTTTCTACCATTTGTTTACTTATTTTTCCGAAGTTGGTTTTTGTGGGATTTATTAGTCTACATGTTGGTTTGTTTAAGTACTTATCCTTGCGGTCTTTTAGTTTGATGAATGATTCTGCTTTCGGTAATTGTTTGATTCTGTTGTCTGGCTTTAGTTTTGCGGCTGTACCTCTTGCTTCTTTATTTACGTTGCTTTCCTTTTCGTTGCTGGTTGCTTTTGTAGAACTATTTTTTTTATGTGGTAGTTGGTTCCTAACCGATCTATCACCACAAAATGTACCAATTTCCATTAAAAACACATACGCAATTAACACCCACACAATCAAGCGGATGTGTAAGCAAACATACGCACAGACGCAAACAGCGGTCAAAATACCAAAAATACTAAATCACCAAAAATTCAGCACTTCTTTAAAAACCACCAGTAAACCAGAAGATAACGGGAGAATGCAGAACGAGAAAAAAAAAAAAGAAAGAAGAAAAGAAAGAAGAAAGAAAAAAAGGTAACCAGATAACATGGCATTCATTAACAACAACAAAACAAATCACGGTCACAGACTTACACACAAAAGTATCAAGTAATACCAGTTCTACAACAGTATATAAACACACAAATACTAATAAAAAACAGCAGAAAAGCCGAATGACAACCCCTAATTGAGTGTTAACAAAACTTTGAAGTCGGCATGAAGGAAGCGACGCAGTTCATTTAAGTATATATATATATATATATATATATATATATATATATATATATTACCCATGGTCAATCCAGTAAGCATTTAAGTATTTATTTAACTTTTCTTGTTTCTTTATATTTTTTCTGAATATAGATTATGTAGAAAATTTCTTAGTAGTTCTTCTGAAGCATAGATGTAGTTTAATTAATTTATCTGCTTCAAGCTGGAATAATGACTGGTGTCGAATTTCAGATGTCCTTGTGAATTGGTCAAATTTAGACTAGAGATGAAATTTATCTCTTAGACTAAAGAATTCCACAGTTATTGGCAAGTAGAATATTTCTTTGGTATAATTTGCAAATCTTCTTTGTAATTATTTGTCTGTGTTTAAGTTATCATCATTGCTACTTAGAGTGACATGGTTTTGGTCTTCGTTATGTTTCTGGATTTCATTATTTAAATTTTGGATTTAATTTATAGTGGAAGTTATTTCATATAAGATTCGAGTAATGGCGACATTATGTCCTGAATGGCCTGGAGATTGCGTTTAAGTACAATAGACATTTTTTTCACACGGTGTTGGCCACACTGTCCATTTATATATATATATATAACCTGATCTATAAATGGAACTTTGTCTATGTGTGTGTGTGTCTGAGTGTGTGTCCGTTAACTATAGACACCTAAATGGCTGAACCAATTTTCTTGAAAATTTACACATTTGTACTATAGACGTCTGCGAGTGTTCTTAGCTAGGTTTTGTATCGAGGTACCCCCGATAAATATCGAAAAGCAATAATCGAAAAGATCGGGTTATAGAAGGAGTGGTCCGATTTGAATCAAATTTGATACACTCATAAACAAAGACATAAGAATTCAGAAGTTTCAAGGTTGCAGTTCTTGCAATAGTGCAGAAAATCGATAAAATATAGATATAAAAGGCAAGATGTTTGTGTGTGTGTCTGTTTATCTGCCTGTATGTCTGTATCTTTTCAGTCCTTTTATTTTAGTTTTTGCTTTGGGTTTGGCTCTAAGTAGGTATAATTGTAGTTCTTAGTCTCAGCCATGATGCCATTTACTTAGAGGACTTATTTAGCCTTCAAAATTCAGTTTATGACGAAAAAATTTTATTTGATATCGATACCAGGAAATCAAAGTTTGAAATATATCCATTCATTTTTCTTTCAGTCAACGGTTTCGCTTTAAATGGAAACGACTATTGCTTTTTAGTCTTTCGTGCCAACGTCCAGAGAGTCTGAGCTCTAGGACCATGGATTAGTTTTAAAGCTTTCATTACACCCGTGCAACGCCGGGATATATAGCTAGTATATATATATTAGAAGAAGTACAAAGTATTTGGTTGACAGTCCACTTTTGTAGTGATTTATTTTATTAAAAATGCTCGATACTTAGTAGAGGAATATGTATGGTAATATTTTTATATTAAGTCTATAATAAAAACATAGTTTACTGCAAGACAAAAGCCGTTGTTTTTCGGTACAATCTTATTAGCACTTAATCAGGCAGTGACTTTTTTTAATATTGGGAATTATTATATGAATATAGTATGATATAATATTATATAATAATTCTTAACAGTAAAAAATATGTTACTGCCTAACGAGGTAGATACCGAAATACAACTGTTGCAGTAAACTAGGTTGTTATTATAAACTTTTAATAAAAATATTGCCATATACATTCTAATATATATAATGAACTCTACCGTCAGCAAATGAGGATCCGACAATCTCATTCAGTTTTTATGTTTAGGTCGTATGCGACACTTCAGTCCTGCTTGCGACCTGCATACAAACCCACATATTGGACAACAGCGAGGATCTCAATGCATGGCTGTAGGAATATTTTCTAACGCCTTTCGACATAGTTTTGCGTCTATTAGCTGGCAAATACGACAAATTTCAAATTTTATTACTGGTTTATATATAGTAGGAAAATTCAGGAAAAGATTTTAGTAATATTAGTAATATAAAGTTAAATAAAACTGATCCAGCAAAGAGATCGATGTAAGCTTGATTTATCTATTTATTTTATATATAAATGAAATATATTACCTTTTTCTTTTGTAAAATGGGTGAATTTACATATGAAATAAATAAATTCCAATCACCTAAAGATGGTCGGAGCATACAACGGCCGAAACATCATGAATATGACAATAAAGATGAGGACAACAGCTCCAACAATGTAAATAATATGATTTGGAATTCAGGATTTTAGGGAATTTAAAGGGCTAGAAATACTGCACGAAAACCGAATTCATGGTCATCAGTAAAAAGGGCTGCCGAAAATGTCAAATACAGGTCGGGGATACTAGAATCAAGCAGGTACAAAAATTTAAATACCTGGGAAATGTTATAACAGAAGACGGAAAGTGCGACACAGAGATCCAAAGGCGAATTGGCATGGCGAAGGAAGCATTCCAGAAGTTGAGTAAAGTATTAAGAAACAGGACAATTTCGCTAGAAACAAAGAAGAGAGTACTGAATTGCTACGTGCTGTCCGTCCTTCAATATGGCAGTGAATGCTGGACAATATCATTAAAGATGAAGGACTCCTCCCACGTCTATTGAACAGATGTAGAGGATCATCCCTTGTTCCCTGTTTAGGATGTGGTTTCCGGCTTTCTCTTTTCCAATCTTTTCACTCTTACGTAGCCCCCTGCACATCAGTGGTGTTACCGCCTTGCTCAGGGTGATACGATTAAAAAAATGTGGTTCTACAGAAGGATGCTGCGAATATCATGGATCGAACATGTGAGCAATGATGAGGTCTTGGAAATGATGGAAACAAAAAGGAAATTAATACTGAGCATCAGGAAGAGACAGCTAAAGTTCCTGGGGCAGTCCATGAGGAAGGAGGGCTTGGAGAATCTGATACTAACAGGCTAGATAGAGAGAAAAAGAGACAGGGGAAAGCAACAGATAACATATTTGAAGGACCTAATCAGGTGAATGACCGAACGAGGATTGCACGGTTTAACAGAAGGCGTGCTCAGAGCCACCAGGGATAGGAAAACGTGGAAAGCCATGATCGCCTACGTCATGAAGGAACAGGGCACATAGAAGTAGAAGATCATGAAAATCTGCTGTAGTATACATTTTTCACTTTGTGGTGCATTGGATATCGGCGCGGAACGAGAAATCGGGGAGCCGAGTTCCAATTTCCTTGGGAAAGTTATTAATCTGTTTCTTCCCTCCAGTTATGGGTTAAATAACAGGACAGACTGGGTTCTATAGCCTTGGCTGTTAACCAATCTACCACAGAAAGTAATGGCAGCCTAAGACGGGATAATCTTCTTCTCAGTCAATCATGTCGTATTCGAGACATGGTCGCCCAAGCGTGCATCACTTATGGCACTTAACTGACTGACTGACTCTGTATTCGGCTTTCAATCAAAAGAATACTTCTTAAAATGGTAGAGTTAAAATTGTGCTGCACATATGCTTCGAGCATCGTTATTGTGCTTATGTTGTTAACACCAACAGAACAGATTTTCATTATAGAAGACGTTGCAAAAATCCTCTAACCGACCACTCATCTGCACCTCATACTCATACACGCATGCATATTTATATATTTAACTTATATTTTTATGCACACGTAATTATAGTGAATTCTGAAAATGCCATCTTATTATAATAATGATCCTTGTTTTCGCTGGAGTTCTTTGAAATGTTCTATTTTTATTATTATTGCATGGTTTCTTTTGCATCATCTTGTTTTCACAACTTTTTTTCCTTGATGTGCCATCTAATTTTTCTGATCATTCTTCCTCGGATTGAAAAATGTGTTTTATGAACATAATCGCCCTTTTCGGCCGTTGTGCTTAATTTTGTATCAGCGCATGCGCAGTGACATTGCTTTCGTAAAGCGCATGCGTGAATACCGGAACGTATAATTGTGTATGTACGTTTATATGCATTTTGCATTATATTTTCGTTTCCTTTTTTCACGATACTATTTTTGTACGCGTACTTTTAACAAGAACCTCAGTGCTTATCTCAGAAGACATTGCAGCTATAATGAATTCGATTCTCAGTAAATGCCTGACACTCTCGTCTTTATACTACATAAATCTGAGATTAAGAAATGCTAGTGTACCGGTGGGGGGGGCTATGCTGATGACATAGATGTTCACACTTTTTATAAAAATGATTTGAACAATGATCAAGGTAAAAAGTTCTATAACAGAAACCATGATTTAGAATTGGTATAGAAATAGCCATAATTCTGCCACTCGTGGCCTGGTGCTCCTGATATTAATAATTCCAAAGAAGCACCAGCAATATTATTCGCCCTAATCTGGTGCCTCGGCTTCAGTCACTTTCCAACCGCTGTAATTATGCCTCCCTTTACTTCTTCTATAAATACTTTCATGGTAATTATTCGGATGAGCTCTCGCTAAGGTGCCTCGAAACTTCGATTGAGATATCATCAATTTAGTATTGAGTTGGCTAGATAAAACCGTAAATTCTAGGCTAACAATTTCTTTTACTTCCTATTTGTGGAATTCATTTCCGGAATAATGCTTTCCAGCTATCTACTCTTCACCTAATTACTCTTTGGTTCCCCTCCTTAGTAATGTTTCTTTTTATAATTCTTTCAAACCCAGTAATCATTTGTTTCTTAGTGGCTGTACTGCCTTGTATAGAATGAACTTGATTTTAAAATAAAATCTAATAAACTGGAACCATAATGAAAATTTACAATTTTGAATAGATAATTTATAAACGCTTTAAATATCTCGGTGTCTGAAACAGTGATTTAGTGTAGAAAACTGGACAGGTTGTGCTACGGGTGATTTTTATCCAACAAAACCAAAGGATGTACTAAAGAACTAAAGTTTTGTTCTTAAACAGCCTCGTACGGGTGTCATGCATAAGATTCAACTCGCTCACAAATGTCTAAACTATCATCTGCACACAAACGTTTTCTCAGATTAACAATGAATCATGAACTGAACCTTTCAGTATGCCTTAAGAATCGGTGCTATAAATTAAAATGTTTTTTTTGCTTTTATTTCATTGTCATCGCTTTTATTATTTTTACTACCTTTACTCTTCAGTAACGTCTACTGTTTTAAAAGGCGATGATTAGAATTAGAATAAAACCTAAATATGTATAGCTAAAGTGAATTTGTGCATATTATGTTGTTATTGAGAATTTTTAACAAAAATATCAAACACATTATTCATTAGATGAATAGAAAAAGCAATTTTATTTGACCATTACTCAGGCTAGTTTGAGTATACGTTCTCTGTCAAGATTCAATTCTATAGACCGTCACTATTTTATGCGAGTTTACAAGTTAAGATGTCTATGCGTTCATATCTGCACGTTCTTTTCATTTATTGACTTCGCTGGCGTATACATCTCTCAAGTAAAGTTTGCTTCTAAGTGAATGCCTGGTGGCCATCGACGCAAGACGAACAGTCTCCGTGAAAAATTACACTAGTTATTCCATATTGAATTTCAATATGCGTTGCACTCATCTGGATTCAAAATCAGATTTGAAAACAAAACAATTGATGCTGGAGGTAAAATTCCTACCAGTGGAATTGGCAGATCAAGTTTCAGGCCTGGCGTATGCGATTATATATCTCTTCATCTTCGTATACATATAAATATGTGCAACTTATTATGTAATCTAATGTGAATATTTAATAAATTCAATACGTATGGAATATATAATGCAATATAATATGCAAGTGTGGAAAGTATTATATATATATATATATATATATATATGTGTGTGTGTGTGTGTGTGTGTGTGTGTGTGTAGGTGTGTGGATGTATGTGTGTGTACAGAAATATTGTGTAACTATAATATGCGTGTGTTTAATACCTTAAATCTGTTCAATACTATATAATTTGCATGTGGCTAATCTATTGCATATATATATATATATACTAGCAGTATAGTCCGGCGTTGCTTGGGTGTAATGAAAGCTTTAAAACTAATCTATGGTGCTGGAGCTCTGACTCAGCCTAAAGAATATTTGTGTGAAGTTTGGTGAGAATCGGATAAAACTTGTGGATTTGTATAAAGGACATACATACAAATAAACGGACACACACACACAAACATCTTGTCTTTTATATATATATATATTATCGATTTTCTGCACTATTGTAAGAACTGAAACCTTGAAACTTCTGAATATTGTTTCTTATGTCTTTGTCTATGAGTGTATCAAATTTGACTAAAATCGAACCACTCCTTCTATAACCCGATTTTTTCGATTATCGATTTTAGATATTTATCGGGGGTACCTCGGCACAAAACCTCTCTATGAACACCCGTAGACGCTTATAGTACAACTGTGTAAATTTTCAAGAAAATCGGTTCAGCCGTTTCGGAGTCTATAGGTAACGGATACACACACACACACACAAACACACAAACAGACACACACAGAGACAAAGTTCCATTTATAAATAAGTTTAGATATTATAAATGTAAAATGTGTGTAATTCATGTGTTAATATATTTAATAAATAAAATATTCATGTCTGTAATATATTGCATATGCATATAATATATTTAGTAATATAAGGTGTGTGTCTAATAAATATAATATACGTATAATTAATACAACGTTGATTATATTATGTATGTTCGTAATATATTGAATACGTATGTAATATTGTGTAATATATTAGGCACACACACACACACACACACACACACACACATACACACATATATATATATATATATATAGTGATGTAAATTAATAAATATATATATTATCTTACGTCTATGATACGACTTAGAGTTTCATACGTCATGCAATCATCAAGTGCATAATTCAAACTTTATTTCAATTTTACTGCTGATGATTGAATAACGCATGAATCTCCGAGTCGTGCCATAGACGTAGGATAATGTAATAATGTATATAATGTATAATGTAATAATATATATATATATATATATATATATATAGATAGATAGATCTATCTATCTATCTATCTATAGATCTATCTATCTATCTATGTACAAATATAATGATATAGAACTTGAGTAATCTGTGTGAAAGAGCGGTTAAACTTAAAGTGTCCACAGGTGCTTTCCTAGTAAGGTGTCGCATGTTCAATACTTGACGGTGGACAGATTCTATTTTTATTAAGATTTCTCGAATGCGCAGGCCGATAAACTTAATACGCACTCGTTTGAAATTAAAATTGAGCTTCTATTCCAAAAATATAATTTGCATTGTTTACGTTTCTCAGTTGAAACTGATCAGATATGAATCTTTTGTAAAAATAATCTGAGTGCAGAGGATGCCTTTTTCTTTAAAACGTGAATACAAAAGCCTATTTAATGTGACCTTATTCGTGGACGAGAGGTCCTCCACCATAGACAGTGGACGCAGGATCAATCCCTGTCAGAGAACACATTTTTGTGGATTTTGAGGTATGACTGCTAAGTCTTATATGTTCTGTATTTAAATATATTGTTATTGGTATATTACTAACGCGTGTATTTTCTTTTCGTTTTAATTGGTAAGTGATTTTATTTTATTTATCCTTCATCAAGTTTTCTAAAGAGAATAGAGATGCCGGTTAGAAATATTTTACTTACTTACGTTACTCAGATTTTTCGAATTGGGTGTTTATTTCAAATACGAAATATCAACTATAATAACTTTTCAAATAATAAAAATGTCAGATTAAAAATGAATCCATTAATTCTTTAAAATTGCTTCGTTTACGTTTCGGATACGAAACTGATCAAGTATAATTTCGAGAAAATATTCTGAATAAAGAGGATGTGGTATCCTTAAAATGGGAATACAAAAGCCTTTTTTTATGTGACGTTCCTCGTGGTCGAGTGATAAAGTACACTAGAGCAAACGATGGTTTCTCTTACAAAAAGAGTTTTAATCCCTGCCGTCGAATGCATTTTTCTTGACCGGAATTTCTCGAAACTCCAGGCCGGTAGATGTAATACAATAAGACCAGAATTCGAATCTCGCCATGTTCTCATTTTTAGAAGGTAATTTCTTAATTTTATCATGCTGGAGGTGGCGATCCCAAAGTACCGCAGCCTTGGAAAATTCCTTAAAACTATGGCACGGGTTGACCCAAGCCTTAAGAGTGACCCAAGCCTTGAGAGTGATATTGGTTAGAAAGAACTATTTGAGAGCCGTCAATGGTCAGGCTAGCACGAATTCAAATTTCATTGTGACCGAGTGTTTGAACATACTAGCCTTGTTCAGACTATTGATCACGCCTGATAAAGTGCTCTCTTCCTAAAACTGCAAGACAGAGTTGCAGTATAAGCTGCAGATAGGCTCTGCATGTGTTTTAGTATCATGACTGTGCCTGAGAAGGCTTCTGCAAAGGGGATTAGCTTATTGCTTTAGTAGACGGGCATACTCGGATAAGAACGAGCGCTAATTGGTTTAGATACAGTACACATAAATGGAGCATCTGTCTCAAAATTAGATCTTCCTCTTTTTATGTGTCGGATACTAAAATGAGCAGAGATGAAGCTTTCGCATAAATATGCTGAGTAAAAAGGATGTACTTTCTTAAAATGCTTCTTGTAAGTCTGTTATATTTGGCGATTGAATAACTCAGCATCCGATTTTGCAATCAACCTTCGTCTTCAATAGTTCAGTCATACATAAATGTCAACTAAACGAACATTCATTAGTGAATAAAGCTCGTTGAACTCTGGAAGCTTGGGAGAGAAAAAAGTTAAGAGAAAGAGAAAGGGAGAGGGTGAAAGAAAAAGAGAGATCAAAAGGTTTGAAAATTACAAAATAAAGTAATTTTCGCCAAAGTAGAGGTGGATGGAGAAAATCTTCTCTATTATTATATATATTGAAAGAACAAATAGATTTAAACCACTGTTCATGCATTTACTTTTATAAAGAGTGCTAAACGTTTTTTAATGAACAGCTGCAGATTATAAGGTTCCCTAAAATTAAAGTGCTGTTGAATCGTTTGAATAAATGAACGTAAACATCGAATTTTTTTTCTCTAAAATTTAATTAATTACAATTGTTTATTTATAACATATGCTTTTATGCTACTTAAAATTATTTTGCTAAAATAAATGACTCACACAATACTTATTTAGTTTCCTTTACTCCAATATGGCATAATTAATTCTAATTCTAACCTAAAATATAGAGCCCCTTTAACTGATGACGTAGTACAAAATAAAATAAAAAGAAACTAAAAGCCAACCTGCTGGTAAAAATGAATGTCTACGCATTTAAATAACGTACTGCCCCAGTATGTGCGTTGTGGTGCAGTGGATATCGGCTTGGAACGAGAAATCTGGGCGCCTAGTTCAAATTCCAGTTGAATTCATTGCATTCACTTACGCGCAAATAGCCTTGGGAAAGATATTAATCCGTCTCTTCCTTCCAGTTATGGGTTAAATAGCAGAACAGATTGGGCTCTATAGCCTTGGCTGGCAACCAATATACCGCAGAAAGCAATGACAACCTAGTGCGGGATAATCTTCTGCCCAGTCAATCATGTCTCTTTAGAGACATGATCGCCCAAGCGTATATCACGTATGGCACTTAACTGACTGACTGTCCCAGTATGTATCTTACCCAGACAAAATTAAAGTGTCATGTCTTGACAGTACGCTACTTTGTACCCTTTCACGAACAAAATTTTAACTCCATAGTTCAACCTAATTTTCACTTTTGATTGAGCAATATTGACACACCTACAAGCATATTGTTTTACTTCCTCCAATTGCCACTTCATACTTTTCTAAATAACCATGAATTCATTTTATTTTATATTTTCTAAAGAAAAAATTTTCACCATTTATTTTAAAACATCACCTAAGGAAGAACACTATTGGTTTGAAACATGTAAATTTTTGTGTAGTGATATAATGCATTGTAATAACAAAATTATAATATATATATATATTCGTCCTGTTGTCACGCTTATGGAAAGAGAGAGAGAGAGAGAGAGAGAGAGAGAGAGAGAGAGAGAGACAATAGCAAAGTAGTGTCGTCTCAGTTCATTCTTTTATTACTTGTTATGAAAGCGTGGCTGTTTTTTAAGCGTGTTTGTTTTTTTAATAGCGGCTTAATATTTTATTTATATTATTTTGCAATAATTATGTAATCAAGTAGGGAGTATATATATATATATATATATATATATATATATATATATATATATACTCTTTATTATAGTAAAAACCATTGTGTATTATTTGAATATACAGCTTTTGAGAATTCACTCACCAGATCGGCTCAGTCAATTAAAACGTTAACATTATTGCTTTACTCGCCCGCGGTCGATTAAAAATCTCTCAAATATAGAAAAAGGAAACACGATTTCTTTTAGAAAACAGGAAAGTATGCTATTGAAGATTCACAAGTTACTTAGAATTACTTACAATAATATTATTGAATTCTTGCCTTTTATCGTCTAGATCAGTGTAAACATTCGTTTAATTAACACTTCCGGCGTGGAGACAAAGTAACTCTGCTGCCCAGATTAAAGACGCTCACAATTTTTTAGAAACTTTACGAAAAATAAAAACGAACACTTGAAGGAAAGAAACAAAATACGCATACTTCTTTCAAGCACGCACCGAAAAATAAATGCTACAAATAAGTGATTTTTTAATAGAAAATTGTTGAGAAAATCAAATTTATTATTTTTTAATCTTCTATGAGATGAAGGTTGTAGTCAAACAGAAGAAAGAAAATACAAATTTATGTACCTCCACTAAAAATCAAAACAGCATATCATGATATGAAAAGAGCTCAAACTTAATAAAAACAAAGTTTTATCATCAAAATGTTTATGCTATTATTAAGAGGAAAAATTAAATTTTGTTGTTACTATTTAAAAAAAAAATTAAATCCTTTCTAACACATTTGAAATTTTAATTCAAATTTCATTTTTTGTTTTCCGTCAGCGATTCACGCTATGTTTATGTAAGGCGACTATTAAGAAAATTGAGTCAGTCGAGTAAAATGATTCTAGGGTGAGTAAAATTTCCCTCGCTCTCGACCGCCAGTCGAGTGATTTTTTCTTCAAATCTCAAAGGTGATATATATATAACATAAACATGTTGTAATATCAATACAAAAATAGCTATTTTGTTTCAACACTATTCGTGTCTTATCAAGTGATGAATTCCATTTCAAGTTTCTCTCTACTTCGTATTGATCACTTTTTTAAGTATAGTGTTTCTTTGGATACGGAATCATATTCAATCCATACCTACCCTATACTTGTATATGTATATAACGCTAAATTTTCCTTTCCCTGATTCTAACCGCTCATGACTTAGGGAGTAAGGTCTCTGACTGACACCAAATCGGTGGAGTTACGATTCCGGCTAGAAGCTAGTGGATGTCTAGCCACACTGATAAGCTAGGAAACAGTCTTGTACGTGGATGACTAATATATATATATATATATATATATATATATATAAACCTCTGCAATATCCTTTCGTCATTTTTGACTGCAAGGGTACATATGTAAAAAGTATAACACTGGAAAAATCATCATGAACACCTGAGTTTATACAGTTTTGATATCTGCTATTCATCTTGAGACTTTATCTAACAACCCTGGTATTTAGCAACGTTTCCAGAGTCCTGATTTTCCTATGATTAAATTACCATCAATATATGAGTAACTTGCAAAAATTAAAATTAAGATTAATATATGGATTTCTTTTTGTTCTATTTTTAACTACAGGCTGGCCAAAACCCAAAGGAAAAAAAAACAACAAAACTACGACGGCTGGGTTCGAAATTACATATTCGGTAAGCGGCACTCATATATTTGTGCTGTTTTTCCCGGGCTCACCTATGCAGTTCAGCGCCTTATTGACGTCGACGAACTCCATGGCCTTTACTCGATTATCATGATGGGAGCCGACGGTTTAAGATTAAATATACTTGCCTATTTCTGTTCGGTTAGAAGTCTTACAGGCACGTTCTGCGAGAAAACAAACGGAGAACAGTGTACGACGATAGCCCCGCGATTACATACGATAGACATTCGATAAAAAAAATGAAGCGGACAAAGACAGAAAACAACCCAATGAACGCTAAAAAGAACAATAGTGAAATCATGTTCAAACGATGTTTTCCCAATTCAGACCTCTTTAAGATAAGGGCTAGCCGTTATCTTTCTTGTATGACCCGTTGAACTTCATTTTTTCCCATTTTTTACACTCGTACAAAACCATACAATAATCTGCTACCTTGAGTGTCTCTTAAGCTTTGTATTGTGAACATTAGTATATATATATATATATATATATATATATATATATATATATATATATATATTGTGGATTCCGGATGAGGAACCACACAAAATACTGAAGAACAAAACAGATATTTGAGAGAGAGTAATAGGTTAGACTAAATGCAAAGATACAACTGGAACGCAGGTTAGTTATTCAGGAATACGATTAGTAAGGAATATATATATATATATATATATATATATATAAATCTTTGAGGTGAAGCCATGCTGGAATTGGTATATCCGTGTAATACTATACTGGCTGAGTGGAGCTCAGAGCTACTATGACTACTGACGCGGTATTCTCTCGTAACTTACGGACTTCTTACGGATCTCTACAGCAGCTGACGTATCTCACTATGACAGGAGTATATGTTTACTCAAGTCGAGTCCATTATCATAGAGAAAAGGGGAGATCCCACAAGAATATATATATATATATATATATATATATATATATGCGTGGGTGTGTGTATACACGTAGATACACATAAATACATAAATATTAATCAGGTCTGATTAGAACAGTGATCAATGCTGTATAGCAGAGCAAAGTTATAGTAGTGCCTAAAAGGTCTGCATATTATTAATATATATATATATATATATATATATATATATATATATATATATAAGAACACAAGTGCGAGAATCCGTGAACGTTTTGTTTAAAGTGTAGATTTATTGCCATTATTATTACTAATAATATTTGCCTTTTGTATGATATATTAAGTGTCTATAATGGCATTTGTGTCGCTATAAATGTTTCGAGTTCAAAGTTGACTCTCTTCAGGTGAATAACTTTGTGACTTTACATATCCACTTCTTTCTGCCGAGAGAGAGTTGGGCTTCGTCAAGCTGCCGTGCCCTAAGAAACACACTTCTGTGGCAGCAGTGCATGTGGTGCCTCTACGATTTTAATGAGTCACAGGATATCAGAATCTGAAACTTCTCTGAATTGCTTTATTTGATAATACGCATTTATATATTCTTTTCTTTAGAATTATCTGTGTGTATTCATTTAGTCAAGGCATTCCTATTTTCGTTTAACAATAAAACACTATGTGTATTCTATTGCTGTATTTAAGAATATACCCCTACGGTTTCCTTTATTTTTATGAATACAACTGCGAGTTTGTTTTTTTATTTCAAAATACCCCATTTGGTATGAAAAGAATACAAGAATATACCTCTTTATATTCTTTTAAGTATACACTCGCCATGGATTCCTTTATTAGAAATACACCTCTAATAGACGTTTAGTATTACAAAATACAAAATACACCGCTATATATTCTATTATGTATGCAAACAAGATGGATTAATTTATTAGAAATACACCCCTATGCATTATTTTATTTAGAAATTTTATATCTATGCCTTTTTTTAGATAAGAACACATTTTTATATATTCTTTGAACATACGAATGCACCTATAACTATTTCCTTGTTGGTCGATACACTTTTGTGGGTTCTATTATTAAAAAAAAATGAATTTTACTACGTATTCCTTTACTTGCGAATTCAGCTATGTCTATTCTTTTGTTTAAAAATATATTGATACGGATTCTTTTATTCTTTCATTTAAAAATATTTTCTTATAGAAGAGCACATCTTTATATATTCATTTATTCTGTTTCAGGGGGAAATGTCCCAGCTCGAAATAGGCAAAAAAGTAAATATATATATATATAAGAATGTGTTGTTTTGTAGAAAAAACAGGAATACAGACGCAGAAAGAAAACGTGATTCAATAGGGATAGAGAAAAACAAATGAAAAAGGGAATATATATATATATATATATATATATATATATGAAAAAGAATAAATTTTCTAAAAGAGAAAAAAGGGTATAAGCTGATAGTGATTAAGATCTAGAGAAGGACAAAAAGAAATGAGTTAATGGCAAATAAAAATGCATTAAAAAGGAATGGAAATTTAATGGTTGAAGAAGTTTGGCCGGCACCACTGAAAAATATGACTTCATCAAGCCAATGCCCGTTGCTACTTTCAGTTTCACTTTTGCTTACAGTTTTATATTTATCGCATTGCTATTGTTTATCATTTCTACCAGCTCTGGCCTGATCCTGCCTTTTCTGACGAACTAGCGTCTCGTCGATCAAAGAAAGCAGCCAGAAAAATGAAGACGCAAAAAAAAAAAAAATGAAGAGAAATTGCACAAATCATTGCAGTATTTTACTTCCTCTAAACACTAATGTGACGGGAATTTTTCTTTCTTTCTGCCAACTTCATCTCAGCCCTTTTAGCTTTTCATCTAGGCTAATTCGTTTTTATCTTCCTACATAGAATATTAACAATAGTAAATAAGTATTTTAATATCCATGATTAAAGAAAAAAAACGAAGAACAAAAAGAAAGAAAGAAAGAAAAAGAAAACACCCAATATGAAATAAATAATGATAGAAAAAACAAACACAATCCAACATGAAACAAACAAATAATAAAATAAAAAAAATGCAACTAAGATTAATGAATAAAAGGAAGCAGAAAAAGAAAATGTCCAATAAGAAAGAAAGAAAGAAAGAAAGAAAGAAACTAGGATGACGAAAGAAATGAAGGCAGGAAGAAAAGATGACGTGAGGAATGAAAAATTAAAAAGAATCGAAGAAAGAAAGAATGACAGAAAGAAAGAAAGTAAAAGAAAGAGAGTGGATTAAAGCATTGATAAAACCTATCGGTTTCCTTTGAAAATGCAAGTTCAAACCCTGTATATGTTTGTGCTGAAAAGTCACAGGATTGTGTCAATGAAAGACATTAACAAACGGCACAAACTTCAACAATCAACCGCCGTGGATTACGGCTTAAAATACACACAAATTACAAATCATATAGACAGATACCTGAAGTGGACCAGATAGTACAACAGCCAAAACGTTGTGAGTTAGTTCAGGGCCATACATTGTACACGCTTGGGCGATCATGTCTCGAAAGAGACATGACTGATTGGGCAGAAGATTATCCCACAGTAGCTTGCGATTGCATTCTGCGCTAGACTGGTTGCCAGCCAATCTGTCCTGTTATTTAACCTAAAACTGGAAGGAATTGATAGATTAATACCTTTCCCAAGGGTATTTGTGTAAGTGAATGAAGGGATTCAATTGGAATTTGAACTCTGCTCCCCGATTTATCGTTCTGAGCCGATATCCACTGCACCACAACGCACATTCGTAACCAGGTTCAAAAGACTGCTCTGCAGAGTCATTCGGATGATTTTTTTGATTCTTCAATACTTTACACTTCTGAAAAGCATTTTGTGTTATTCTTATGCGCCTTCGGATTATGGCACATTTTCCGTTTTCTTTTACAACACTAATCATTTTTCTGTTTCATTTTGACGTTCCCGATACGTAACTCGCTAGGCGAGCTGTCTCTTTTGCTAACAAGCGTGCATCCTGTGTGCTTAAAGTTAATCATTTTTTTCGCATTTCATACATCTTTCAGTTTTCTTTCTTAATCGGACATTAACACAGTACTGTCTAGTAGAACCTGTTATTGTTAAGCCTACCCATAATAATTCCTGCTAGATCTTTTAGTGCTTTCAAAATCGTTCCGCTGGGTTGGCTCAATATATCTGGCAAGGAAACACCTCCAGGAATGCCTATCTGTGTAAAATGATATAACTTCCAACTCTACCCGACTATGTAATTGGATAACTCAAAAATGATTCTAGGTTACGCGTTTCTTTTTTTAAAGCCTCTTTCTTAAAACGAAAATTTATTAAATGTGTATTTCAAATATAAATTTACAACCAAGATCAAAACAAAAACGAAAACTAAGTTATTAGCCGATGCAGAATTACGATTTGTTGTGACTGAACACCGTACCTTCCCCCAAAACATTATTATCGGGAAGAAGTCCATTCAAAGGACGAAATGGGTAACGTAGAATTTTAATGCCCTTACGACCAATCTATTTATCTATCTATGGTGATTTTGTAAGCGTAACAAATTATATGTGCGTTGTGGTGCATTGAATATCGACTCGGAACGAGAAATCGGGGAGCCGAGTTCGAATTTCAGCTGAATTCATTACATTCACTTACGCGCAAATACCCTTCGGAAAGGTATTAATCCTTTTCTTCTTTCCAGTTATGGGTTAAATAACAGGACAGATTGGGTTCTATAGCCTTGGTCGGCAACCAGTCTACCGCAGAAAGCAATAGCAACCTATTGCGGGATAATCTGCTGTCCAGTCAGTCATGTCTCTTTCAAGACATGATCGCCTAAGCGTGTATCACGTATGGCACATAACTGACTGACTAAACAAATTATAAAGTCGCCTAATGAAGATTGAACTCACTATAGCAAAAAGAAGAGCCCAATATGCCAACTAAAAGTCGGAGGAACTAAAATAAAGCAAGAAGTTTAAATACCTGGGAAGCGTGCTGACAGAATATGGAAAGTGAGACATAGAGATCCAAATATCATTGGCATGGTGAAGGAAGCATTTCAAAAGTTAACCAAAGTACTGAGAGAAAGGAAAATTTCATTGGAAACAAAAAAAAAGAGTGCTTGATTGCCATATAATATCTGTTCCTAATTATGGAAGTGAATGTTGGACGATCTCATCAAAGATGAAGGAGAGGCTTGAGGCAGCAGAAATGGGATTTTACAGAAGAATTATGAGAATACCATGGACTAAGAACGTGGGCAGATATGAGGTTTTGCAAGATGCAAGCAAGAAGTAAAGTCATCAGGAAGAGACAAATGAGGTTCCTTGGACATGTAATGAGGAAAATTTAATACTCACAGGACGGATTGAAGGAAAGAGAGATACGAGAAAGCAGCGCGAGACCTATCTGATAGGCTTAGGCAAATAGATGGCGGAGCGGGGTTTGGAAGAGATATCAAGAAAAAATATTGAGAGCGACAAGGGATAGGGGCTGGTGGAAGTCCATGATCGCCTACGTTCTGAAGGAACACCGCACATGAAGAAGAAGATTTAGTTGTAACCCCGTCGAAGTGCCCACTATCTATCTATCTATCTATCTATCTATCTATCTATCTATCTATCTATGTGTGTGTGTCTGTGTGTGTCTGTGTGTGTGTGTGTGTATTGGAGTTATCTATTGGCCATCATGTTCCACTATTTTTCTCAAACCCTTACTCTATTTTTCTATGCATTTATGAGTTATGGTATCTATCTATCTATCTATCTATCTATCTGTCTGTCTGTCTGTCTGCCTGCCTGCATGTCTGTTTTTCTATGTGAGTGAATTAGAGAGAGAGAGAGAGAGAGACAGTGTACGGTACTTATCATATAATCATCATGTTAGTTGCATTTTTCTCTATACTTAACCTAATCTGCGTGTATTCTGGGGCGATCTATCTATCTATCTATCTATCTATCTATCTATCTATCTATCTATCAAGCTAGTTTGTTTGATAGATAGATAGATATCCCATCTTATATATATATATCTTGTGTGTGTATGTGTGTATGTGAGAGAGAGAGTGAGAGAGAGAGAGAGAGAGAGAGAGATTTTGTGTGTGTGTGTGTGTGTGTGTACGGGAGTTATCTATTGGCAGTCATGTTCTCTTTTTTCTCTCTCCTTTACGCTATGTTTGCATGTATGATCTATCTATCTATCTATCTATCTATCTATCTATCTATCTATCTATCTATCTGACCTCTTTGTTGACACTTTCTTCTTTCGGGCAATCTGTAGCCATATTTACTACCCGCTAACTGGTTTGCTATTTCACGCTTCTTTGGATTCGTATGGTTTATGACCAGCATCAAACCTATAAAAATTTGTCTTCTACTTTCCACAATGCCCATCTTTTCTCTAACCTCTATTTCAGCCAACCCCTTCCCATGCATCTTCTCTCACTTGACACTATTTTCTTGCTTTTCTCGTTTTCTCTCCCATTGTCACGTTTCTACACTAATACATTTTTCATTGTTTAAACAACAGTTTTTATAACTATTTGCCTTTTCCACTATCATTCTGTGTAATCTTTTTTCTTTCTTTCCTTCAAACCAAGTCGCTCTTGTTATGCCTGTTTATTCCGGTCATATTTTCTTTCTTTTATATTTGTCTTCCTTTTCTCTTATAATATATTCTTGCTTAATTCATTTTTTTTTCTTATATTTTAAGTTCGACAACGTTATATTGTTTCTTCCCTACATTTCATTGAAGTTGTTTTCATTCTTTGTTTTCTGTTTTTTGAGCATATTTTTATTAAATTATTCTCTTAACTAATTTTTTTCTTCACATTTCGTCAACCTTATTTTCTTTCTTCATTATTTCTTTCTTCTTTCTCACATTTCATCAACATTGTTTTCCTTTTCTTTCTTTTTTCTTTCTTTCTTTTTTCTTTCTTTCTTTCTTTCTTTCTCACATTTCATCAACATTGTTTTCTTTTTTTTTTCCTTCTTTTTTCTTTCTTTCTTCACTCTGGCATATCATCAACATTGTTTTCTTTCTTTTTTCTTTTTTTCTTTTTTTCCTTCTTTCTTCTTTCTCACATTTCATCAACATTTTTTCCTTCTTTTTTCTCCTTTCTTTCTGTCTTTCTTTCTTTCGTTCTCACATTTTATGAACATTATTTTTTTTCTTTTTCTTTTCTTCTTTCTCATATTTCATCAACATTATTTTCTCTACTATTTTCTTTCTTTTATTCTCAATTCATTTTACATTAATTTTCTTCCTGCTTTCTTCCTTACTTTCTCCCACATTTAATAGCATTATTTTCTTTCATTCTTTCTTACTTTCATTCTTATATTTCTGCAACATTTTTCCCTTCTTTGTTTTTCACTTTTCAGCAGCATTATTTTTCTTTCATTCATTCTTATATTCCAGTTACATTATTACCTTCTTTCTTTCTTTCTTTCTTTCTTTCTTCCATTCACACATTTTATTAAGATTATTTCGTTCTTCTTTTTCTTTTAATTCTCTATTTTCATCAATATTGTTTGCCTTTTTTCTCTTTCCATCTTTATTTCTTTCTTTCTTTTTTACATTTCATTTACTTTCTTTTCCTTTTTTCATTCCTCCTTTCTTACATTTCATCTACGATATTTTGTACATTTTTTTCTTACATTTCCTTGATTTTAATGCCCTTTTTTCTTATTTTTCTCCTACTTATTTTATTTTGGTTTTCTTATTTTACCTACATTCTGAATTTCTTTGTTCTGTATCTTCTATCTACAAACTCTTGTCTTTTTCTTCTTCGGGTAACCATATAGCATGGTTTTCTTCTATTTATTTCATGAATCCGTTTCCAATTTATTTTCTTAGTATCTTTCTTTCATATCTTGCTGATTATAATTTTTTCATTTCTCTTTTTTCATTTCTTCATTTCCCTTCTTTTCTTTATGCACTGCAGAGGTCGAACATTCGCACAATTGACCCATGTTTTGTTAGTCTGGCAGTACGTCGTTTGTACATAAAAGTACGCACGAGTCAGGCTTGTGGTATTGAATTTCTTCGTGAAGAAAATGGCCCACACACTGACAAACATCGACTCTAGCAGAGAGAATACGGATGCCGAACATTGAATATGAACACAGGGGTGTAAATATTACATTTGTACTGTGCCAGTCATAGTTTATCTTTGGTAAGATGCTTATTCATTACGGGTGATTATGGCAAAAATCGACTTGGTTTGAGATTTAATTTTTACTCTTTATCAATCCCATGCACATTTAAGCCACTTACCAGCTCCATGCATATATCCCATCTTCTTTCCATTATTTAAGTCTCTACAAAGAATCTTTCAGGTTATCCAGTGACGTCGCCAGTACCTTTTTGACTATTTTCTGCCTAAGAACGTTATATAGGACGATAGTAGAAATATTGTAAGCTCTAATGATGGAGCCATATAATTTCAACTTTCTCTTTTTGACTGTGGATATAAGATCTTCAGACTGACATGTTTCTCGTTTAATGGCGTCCAGTACTGCGATATTTTCATGGGGATATAGAGCAGATGCCTAGGATTGTTTTTTTTTTTTTTTAAATCATTTCACCCCGAGCAAGGCGGAAACGCCACTGATGTGCAGGGGGTTACATAAATGTAGAAAGATTAATTAGAAAAGAGTGAGGAGTACAAGCTAGTTAGAAAGGAACAATAGAAAGCTGAGAAAGCAGGTGCAATGACAGATACATGGGCGGAGAGAAAGTGAAGATTATACAGGGGAGGGGAGAGAGCTAGTGTCCAGTGGTTAGTAGGTGAGTATTAACTTTGCTTTTAAATTTCTGGAGGTCTTAGCCGTCAGGAAAGCAAGAATACGGGAGTGAGTTCCACAGGCGGGAAGTGCGAGAGAGGAGGCTGCAGGAGTAGAATTGTCGTCTGCATTTGGCTAACCTGACTGTGAATGGGCGGGACCCAGTTGCCAGTCTGGTTGCACGGGTAAACACCTGTTGAGGAGGCATCAGTGACTTAAGCTCATCCGAGCAGAAGCCATGAAAGTATTTATAGAAGAGACAGAGGGAGGCCACATTTCGACGATGGGAAAGTGGCTGCAGTCGAGTCGCCAGATCAGTACCTATCACATTACAGACTCTCCTTTGGAGCTTGTCAAGAACACTGAGGAGAACGGCAGGGGCACCTGACCATAAATGGCAGCAGTACTCCATGCACGGACGGATGGTTGACTTATATATATGCAGGTTGGCTTGTATATATGCAGGTTGAGTCTCATTTTATATTCTTGGATTCTTCCCTCTAATTATGCAGTTAATGTCCAAGATTCACAGATCTACAGAAAGATTGAGAGCACCAAGTAATGCAGCTGTCGATTTAAGGTAAATATTCTTGTATTTCCAGATAGTTTGACAAGAACTGTGACTGATTTTGTTGCACTTAAAATTATTTCTGTTCTGGGACCCTCTTCACTGTTAATCGAGAAAGGATATTTAAATTGGCTTACTACTTCAAGTTCGTGACCACCGACCTTTATCTTTCTTGAAAGCCTGTTCAAATTTTTCACGGTGAGTGCATTTTCGACATTAATCTGACTCTGCTCTGGTGTTGAATGGAGCCCCACGTGATGCATTCAAAGAAAATTGGAAAAACCGTAGGGGAGAAAAGACTGCCTTGACTAATATACCGAACCACTTTCCTATGTAATACTGAAACCGTGCTGCGTTTCTTGTCTTAGAGAAATGCTGGCTATATGTTTAAACATTTTTTTAATCGTTTCACCCCAAGCAAGGCGGTACTGCCACTGATGCGCAGGGGGCTACATAGGAGAGTAAAAGATTCGGCAGGAGGAGAGTGAAGAGAAAAACGAACCAGTTTCGGGGTGGGGTCAGAGAAAAAGAAAAAGAAGGATGTGAACACAGGAGTGAAGACAGTTACAAAGGTAGAGAAAAATGAAAAGAACAAGACACACGGGGTGATGTAGAAAGGACTGGAGTCAAGTGGATAAGAGATGGGAATTGACATTGCATTTAAATTCCTGGAGGTTGTAGCCGCCAGGAAAGCAAGTAAGGCAATAAAGCCACTAAGATCAAAGTAGGTTACTAAGTGCGAGCGAATAAGAAAAAATACATTAGAAAAACACGAATTAAGAAAACAGAAGATAATGATTTACATTGCATTAGAATTTTTGAAGATGTGTTTTGATTCGAAAGCAAGAAGACGGAAGAGATTTTCAAAAGCAAGAAGTGCGTGTGAAGAACCTGTTAGCATAGGACTTACGGTTAATGTATAACACGTAATTGCATTGCTTGTAAAAATATATATATTATAATATTACAAGTGGAATTATATAATACTATAATATTGTATGTGGAGAAAAATATGTAATCCTAAGTTTAGTGCGACGGAGCGAAAGAAATTATTTCTAGTGTTATTTTTAATTCTGCAGAATATTGGGAATCGCAATATGAATAGAGGGAAATAAGCCAAATAGATGATAAAATTATTTATGGTCAATCGTAATATGAGTTAATTTGAAAACAGAATATTTATTACTGTTATATCCCGGGAGGGGATAAACATAGAAAGAATAGTGCAAGGAATAATTCTTAACACTGAGGATATATAAAGAGATTTATTATACCTCAGTACAATAAACCAAATACACGTACATCAACGAACAGTTAACAAGAATAACAATCAAGAAGGCAATGTCTCTGTATAGGACGTATGCGTCCGTCTTGAGAAGAAGGCTTCCGTCTAGTGACGTCTCACTCTCGTCTAAGGCCGATAGCTCTCGACTAAAGTCGATGACTATCGTATAATCAAGATCATTCTCGTATAATGACGAAGACTCCCGTATAATCACGAACACTCTCGATCACTCTCGATCACTCTCGATCACTCTCGATCACTCTGTAGTTAGTTCTAATTCCGGTCTTTTATAACCCGGGACATACCTGGGTAGGACAGGATATTTCACTACAACAATTACAAAATTTGTAAAATCTGAAATATTGCTGAGAAGCGAATAAAAAGGAAAATACATTTTTCCAGCTGATCTATATGTCAGGCGTGATCATCATTGGCCGCCACTGTGTAACTAAGAAAGGCACCATTGAAAGCATTGGGTTTTTATGACTGGTGGAAGTGAAAAATAGCGGTAGCAAAAAAACGACTGTCAAAAACTTTTGATGAGGTTAAAGAAAGTCAGTTCCTTGATTCCCGATGTCGCTGGGAAAAGATTTATACATTTAAAGATTTGAATGTAATCGGGAAGAAAAAGAAAATAAATTACGTCAATAGGAATATTTCTATTTCATTGGTTGAACCAACGAAGTAAAATCACTCTGCCACATGATGCAAGCTTGGAGTAATCTCATTGGTTAAAGATTTGATTTGCATGGACATCCAGAGTCCGTCATGCACCCCAAGAGAATTTGGGACAAACATAAATACTAGAGCCCCAAAGTGCCAAGTGAGATTGGTTTCCGAGCCGAGCTAAGGAGACAAGACGAATTAACCGTCGCCGTCGCAAAGACCCAATTTCGGCTGTTTCCGTAAGGCTTCGGTGAAAAGCTCTGATAAGATTTTTTTTGACCCGTCAAAACTTGAAGAAAAACTTGAAATCTCAGATTGAAGTGAACAAACATTTCTCTAAAACAAGAACTTTCGCCCTCTTGTAAGAATAGGAATACGACGACTGTTATATTCAATTTCGGCTTGCTGTTTTCATTTTTTATATATATATATATATATATAAAGACTTTTCCGCAACATATCCAGGCGTCATCGAATTTATTTATTTTATTTATTTATTTATTTATTTTTGTGCCGTTCGGAAGTGGTAAATATACGGCTAGCGGGATTTCAACGTGTCTTCCTTCAAAATTCACAGCGTGGGCAAGGAGGAACAACGTTGTAAGAGACGACTCGAAGACCAGCTACTGTAACGAGGCCATCACGACTAGCAGCCTGAGAGCGCCGTCATACCTAGTGCCGTATTGACAGCGAAAACCCCAGCTCAAGTTCCGGATCTCGTCATCATTGTTTTCCGTGACCGGGTTAGACACAGCAGGACTGACGCGTGTCACAAATGTAGCCATTTCAAATGTAAAATAATGAGACTTAATCGCGACCTTAGTAGTACGTTTCAAATCGTCCCAAAAGGAAAGCTCATCAAAACAATTGCCATGGATATATTTACTTTTATTGTCTTAAGTATGGGGATTTTGCAGACTACCTACCGATTTGAATACAGAGAAATGAGGAAAAGAAACTTCCCAATCTTAACAGTTTCAACCTTCGCTAAAATTCACTTTGAAAATTCTGAAGAAGGAAACACTTTTTAACAGTAAATTGTTTTGTTTTTTTTAATATTTCAACCCAGGCATATGTTTATAGGGAGCGAAAGTGAGAGAAAATAATGAGTATAGCAGTGATTGAGGAAAAGAGGGAAAATAAACGGTTTGTAAGAAGATTGAAGACATTGCATTTCAAGAAGCTGAATTGACGTTTAATTTACATTGAAGATTGTATTTATCAAGGAAGTAAGTAAACAGTTCCACGGGCAGAAAGTGTAAGAAACTCTTAGAGTAGAAGTGACGGTAGCATTTAGCTATTTCAATTTTAAGAGGCTAGAACCTAGATGCCAATCTTGTAGCACGCTTAAATTCAGGTTTTCAAGGAAACAAAAGTAAAAAAAGTTCTTCAGGGTAGTTACAATTGAAATATTTGTAGAAACGAAAGAAGGATGTCTAGTCACATTGGTGAGAAAGTGACTGAAGTCGAGATGCCATTAAAATCCTCCTTTGAATTTTGTCAAGAACGTAGAGATGAATAGCAGGAGTACAAGACCAGATATGAAAGAAATATTCAATGCACAATCAAATGGTAGACTTATAAATGTGAAAGATGGGCTCTAACGAGAAAAAATTGTTATGACAGAGTCAACTGCATTTCCTTGCAGTAGACGCAGCTATTGGTTTGATGTAGTCGCACCATTTCAAATCAGTCACTCAGTTGTACCATACGTGAAACACGCTGGGCGATCATGTCTCTTTCGAGACATGACTGACTGGGCAGAAGATTATTCCGCAGTAGGTTGCCATTACTTTCTGCGGTAGACTGGTTGCCAACCAAAACTATAGAACCCAATCTGTTTTATGATTTAATTCATAACTGGAGGGAAGAGACGGATTAATACCTTTCCCAAGGGTATTTGTGCGTAAGTGAATGCACGGAAATCAACTGGAATTCGAACTAAGCACCCAGATTTGTCGTTCCGCGTCGATATCCACTGCACCACAACGCACATTCTCTCTTTTCTTAAATCGTGCTCTTCTCTAAATGTAAAATATTGGAAAAGTTGCATCAATAATAATAATAATAATAATAATAATAATAATAACAGACAGAAAAATTGAAGCAAACAGGCCAGACATTATTATTAAAAACCAGAAGGAGAAAACTTGTCTATTAATTGATATGGCTTGTCCAGCGGATTGTAACATAGCAATCAAGGAATTTGAAAAACTGTCAAAATATAAAGACCTGGAAATTGAAATAGAAAAAATGTGGAAATTGAAAACAAGAGTTGTGCCAGTGATAGTAGGTGCACTTGGAATGATAAAAAATGGAACAAAACAACACATTGAAAGAATCCCTGGAAACCCCAGCTTAAGAGATATACAAAAAATTGTCATATTAAGTACAGCCCACACACTAAGGAAAACTTTATCTATGTAATGCTGGGGATGATAGGGAAGATAGAAAAACATGAAATGGAGCCATAACAACACGCCACTACCTGCCTTAGGTCTCCCCGCAGACTTGGTTGGTAGTGAGACCAAAGCAGAAATCGAAATATGATGAAAAATGACATAATAATAATAATAATAATAATAATAATAATAATAATAATAATAATAATAAGACAGAGATAGGGCATGTAATAATTTTATGAGACTTTACAATACACGCAGAGAACAACAAAAGCTAATCGCCCAGACATCGTGATCAGAGACCACAAGAACAGAATGTGCTTTCCTATTGATATGGCAGTCCCTGTGGATTGTAATGTCTCTTTGAAGAACTTCAAAATCCGATACAAATAGAAGAATCTTGAAATAGAAATCCCAAAATACAGCACATGAGGACATCAATAATTCAAGTTGTAGTTGATGCCCTCGGATTGATCGGAAAAAGGTCTGATAGAATCACTGAAGGAATTCCAGGTAGGCCTTACCTTAAAGAAATACAAAAAATTGTACCCAGAAGTATAGCTCAGACATCACCAAAGGCTTTAACTACGTAAAATGAGAGAGATCATGGGTGTTTTCTTTAATCCTCAATGAATACTCAGTGTAAAATGTAATGATGAGATTGCTGGCCTTAGGTCTCTGGTTGAAACCTAGAAAGAAATGAGTAAAACATCCAAGTTTACAGCACCTGGTTTTCCTGAAGGGCTACCCATCTAGATACTGACCAGATTGAATGTTGCTTAACTTCGATGAATTAGACGAGAAACGGTGTTTCAACGTGATATGGCTGGAAGCCGATAAATACTCAGTGACGTTCAATGTACTGTTTAAAATTTCAGTTCTTAATATAACTTGTTGTAATACTCTTAGATTATAACATTATATGTTTCAAGTAGAGGAGAATAAGTTAGGGTTAGTAATTAGGGAAATATTTTTTTTAAAAATAACTAATGAGTGGTTACACAAGTGCTTGGAAATACGTTGTATTTTTGAAATATGACCATTGTTATAGAGAATATGATCAGTCACATTTCCCACACAAAGAAAAATGAAGGATTTGGCAGTGCCTTTTCGTCAGTACGTGAATTGACGAATCACTAATTATCAAGAAGGATAAAAGCAACAATCTGCGTATTCTTGATTTTAAGTTTTTTACTGATTTGAAATGGTGCGACTACATCAAACCAATAGCTGCATCTATTGCAAGGAAATTCTTGTGACTGCGTCATGTGCGTTGTGGTGCAGTGGATAGATGGCTCGGAACGAGAAACCGTGGAGCCGAGTTCGAATTTCAGTGGAATTGGAGTAGATAGACTGAACTATCGCCCGGTTCACACTCCACCCACGTCTATTGAACAGGTGTAGAGGCTCATCTCTTGTTCCCTGTTTAGGATGTGGTTTCCGGCTTTCTCTTTTCCAATCTTTTCACTTTTCAGCTCAAAATTCTGAATTAGTCCTTTATCTATCAAACATCAAGCATGTGGTAGACTACCATTGACCCAAAACTTAATCCTGCCAGAAAATGAAGCTTTGCTTCAGTATACGATAACCGGTGTCAAAACCAATGTCCCGCCATTTACATGTATATTGCGACAGTAACCGTAATATCTTTCTCTTTGCGCTGTATAGCAAACCTACAGCACACACCGATACCTACTGCATATTCTATGGGTATAACTTAGCTAACTTTTAAAATTCATCAGATCTACTGATAAATATATTAAAGTTAACATAAACTCCTATAAAATATTAATACTGTACATTACACATTATACCAAGTAGTTTTATATATATTACTGCTATGTATCGTATGTTATTGTAAAATACTGTATCATTCATCTGCCATTTGAATCAGTGATGTAAACAAACGGCCAGTTACTTTAGGAATATAATGCGTCGAACTGAAAAATTGCTAATATGCAAAATATGTCCACCAAACCCAAGTTTAAGCGGGATATATCTATTGCAGTTTACTGAGGGTACAATAAGTCGTTTACTGTAATTGTTAGAAGTTCTGTGCTACTTCTCTACAGGTAAAGTTATGCATTTTATAGTCGTTATTTAAGCCGACATTTAGTATTGAAAACATCTTTTCGTGTTATAAACTCGACTTGTACACCGCAATTTACGGTAATTTATATACTTGTTTACAGTTTGGAATCATAAATTGAAGAAGACATAATTAATGTCGAAATATATTAAAACATTTTAAACATTATTTACATAGTTAGGAATGTTGTCCTCATCTTTATTGCCATATTTACACCGTTTTACGCTCCTGCATTCATCAGGTGCTAGGGATTTCAAACCAAACTCTTATATTTCGAACACTGGGGTATATCATTCTCATTCTATATGCAATGCCACTTCCGGTAGGCATGTAGTTATCTTCCTGTAATTCAACTGTCTAAGTTATTTGTTCACCACTGCTGTAACTAGGTATTTAACTCACAATTCTTTAAGTTAAGTCACTGGAACTATATCCACTGGGCCACCTGTCCTTGAAGACAACAGTTCGGACAGTGTAAATAATTTAAATACTACTTCATCTCAAAAGTATAGACAAATATTTTAAACATTATTAAAAACTACTGGTTTTTCCTTTTTATTTTTCTAATTGTATCATTATTATTAATCTATGAGTGTGAGAAGTTCATCTATGTATATATAAAATAAGAGTTAGATTAAATATCTGTAAAAAAAGAAAATACATTTGATACATTCTAATCTGGTTTGTCTAAGTTTTGTCGATACAGAATGAATTTATTCCTGATAATGCGTCATCCATAAAGTGATACAAACATATTCCAGTTAAGAAAAATGAACGAGAATGCAAATAACAGGGTAGTGAAGGCGAAGTTTTATATAGATCAGTCATCTATAAATGCGAACAAAAAAAAACGATTATAAAAAATATCAGGATAATCACCCGAAACCAAACGTTCGCAAGTGAAAAGAATTTTCCCAAATATCAAATTTTATTTGCTGCAATTTTCCCGAGTAAATAGGCACTGGGAAGCGGCAAGCGAGCTACACAGGAGGTCTGTTCTTGACATAACATTGCAATAAATAAAAAGAAAAATAAGGAAGAACAAAACCATAGAAAGCAAAAAAAGGGTGAATAAAAATTGCAGCAGGGGACAACGACCAGAAATGACTCAGCAATGAACAAGGGGAACAAGAGTTGGGCGTTGGTAGAGAGAAACAAAGGCCGAGAGTGTAGCATCGCCTATCGACTGAGTAATGCCGCTTGTTAGCGTTGTCACCATCACCAAAAAATTCTATCGGCGTGGGAGAGAAATAACGGCACATGGTTCTGAAAGCAACTTTTTTTTTTAATTGTTTTCTTTTTTTTACGGTTTAGTCTTAAAGGAATCGTTAACTACTTTCAAACATCTGCCAAGGTTATTTTAGTTATATGTTTTTCTGTTATTTTTTTTTCCTTGACTTTTATTTCAAATTCACCGGTTAATTAAGTAGACAAAACATTTGAAGAAATACAATACTGAGAATTGTTAATTTGGAACATGTTATCTTCATAGTGCAGATCTGAAGCCAACACCCCATGATTTTTGTTTTCAATGTATACAATGGATTAAACTTAATGATGTTTTTTCATCCTTATATGGTAATATGAAGGAATCATTTTTCAACAGAATGTACGTACACTCAGAGCCTGTCCAAGAGTTTCGCTCCCTCTCTTTAATAAACTATGATACGGGCATCCTTACTCCATTAAATCTTAATTTTCATCAGGTAGTATTCACATAAAACTCAAATTTTATTGTTATAATATTCAATAACAGACCATGCTGAACTAAAGAAAATTGAAAATAAACACAATGTATTAAGGTACAAATTAAAGACGTGTCCTAAAAGTCATTCTATTTTAAATAAACCAACTACAGGTTGTATACTACTACTGAAAAATAATGAGGAATATATATATATATATATATATATATATATATATATATATATATATATTTCTAAACATATACTGTTAAATATAAGAGACACTGAATGTCTATAATGTTTAATCATGAGCCGTTCTAAACGTCGTATTTTGGCTTTAATTTCAGTAGCAAATAAAGACAAAAATTATCCAACATTTGGATAATTTTTTTATTAATTAGCTTCTAAGCTTTCGGCTCACATGAGCCATCTTCAGAGAGGTTATTTAGACGGTAATACAATAACATCCACCATTACCGAGGATTTTATTTTGTGTTGACATAAAACTCCGCTAGGCAACGGCAATAGTTACCAAAAATTACCATCTTACCGTATTACCGTCTAAATATCCTCTCTAAAGATGGCTCATGTGAGCCGAAAGCTTAGAAGGAAATGAATAAAAATATATCCAAATGTTGGAGAATTTTTGTCTTTATTTTCAACTGAAATTAAAGCCAAATTACGACGTTTAGAACGGCTCAAGATTAAACATAATAGACATTCATTGTCTCTTATATTTAACAGTATATGTTTAGAAAATTATTTGCTGCCTCGATACACTATATATATATATATATATATAAACTTATATTTTATTCGTCGAGAGTTTTGCTTGCGTGGAGCAGGAGGGCAACCGGAGAGAGAGATCGAACATAAGAAAGAGCTGTCGATAGTCGTTAGCTAGTCTTTGTATCTTCAGCCAAAAATTCTAGACTTTTACATCGTCTTATACATTCCTACTTGACCCATATATCCACGCCTCTTCACCCACGCAATACCTGTTTTCACATTGCATTGTTGTGGAGCTGTTGTGTCGAAATCTTCGTCGCCAAGTTGTTGTGGCATGTTTGGGCCAGGAAGTAAGACACGGAAACAAAGAAGGTAGATTCAAACAGTGTATTAGAATAACAGAACATATATAGAAATACGAGTCTTAGTAGTCAGCAAATAGAAATGTAAGTCAGTATATTTACGCTGCGCCTCGACTGCCTCTAGACTGTCACTAGACTGCCTCACAGCTGTGTCCCAGAAAGGTTAGTATTTATTGATGGAGGAAGAACCCATTCCTATAGATAGGTCACCATAAAAAATTTGTTGACATCATCTATATATATCTGTGCACCACAGCCTTGTCAACATTACCTGCAGCCGGATGTACCTGTCAAATGCATCCGCCGTTCAAGGTAGTATGTATTACGGCAGCTTTATAATCAACTTGAGATTTTTGTTCTTAATGTTTTAATTATATTAATACATTCAACATGATGGATAAAAAATAGTATATGTTATATAGTTTTTTTCGAGACTTAGCATGAGCTAAACGAATTCACATATTTTAAAAAACACCAGAATGACAACATCCTCAAAAATATATGCAACCTTTCATAGCCAGTTTAGTTTAGGTTAATTTCTAACGTACACAATTTAAGTAGAAAAAAAGTACATGTTGATTATATAGTGATTGTCCCAAAGTACTGTCGAGGCTTCTAATCAGGCTTTGGGCCTATCTGGTCGGATGTTTCGGAACCGTATGCACCGTCTATTTTTACACTGAATTGGAAAGCTTATCTGGAGCTAGTTGAAAATACATTCAACCGATTTCCGAATTCGCATCGTAAGTGTAATAGATTCTTCAAAATATCGCAATTAGTATGAAGCACGGAAATAAAAGACATACGACAGTTACCTGGTGCTTGAAAGAAAACAGACCAGGTTCTGGAAATTGTAACCAAAAGCCATTATTTCCTGATTTGAACCAAAGTAAAAAATAAAAAAAAATTGTTACTGACAACGCGTTTCACCTTCGTAAGTAGGTGACACCTTCAGTTCAGAATGAAAAAACGAATTTGTATTTTTTTTAATATTAAAACTGTTACTAAGTTGGCGTCCTCCGATCAGAATTGACGAACAAAACTACGTGATTTATATAATTAATTTTTATAATTAAGCCTGCAATATCTGCTGGATTCGAGACTAGATTAATCCCGCTAGATTCCCCTTTATCCTCAGCAACACATTATCTTTCTTGAGTTTGTCAGAAAGCATACGAATACATAGTGTTTAAAATAAACAAAGGGTCTATTCAAATAATGAAGTCAACTTAAAAGTACATTCGAAATAGTAATATGTCGGAATAAAAATAAAATACATGCATTTTTTAGAAATATCAACTTCGATCTTCAGATATTTTAATGCAATATCAATTGTTATATACTATAATCTTGAATCGTTCTTTCTAATTAATAATATTATTTTTCTTATATTTCCCTAATACTGAGTAACCTTCTTTTGTCTTAGCGGTTTTATTACCTTGCTCCGTGTCAAATGATTGTATACTTACATATATATATATATATATATATATATATATATATATATATATATAAAGTGTGTATATATATATCTAGGCATCCGCTGATTTGTTTCGCAGTATTACAGCTCATCGGTACGGTTAAACAGCCGATTGCTTTTTACCCAGGATTGAAACCAGACTGAATTGGCGTCAGTCGGCGATTCTACCTCTGAGCTACGGGCGCTTGGTAGAACGAGGCAGACTTTTTAGCGTGTTTATTATCATTATACACGCCCAATAGCTGAAATTGTTCTAATTTATTGCTGAATGAAAGTCAACATCTGAGTGAATCCCCAGAGGCAACAATCTGTTTGATACAAAAACATAATATTCAGCCCTAATGAGTATATTTAAGCATGAATCAGTCTGTCGCCGCTGGGTGTTGACATCAATGTCCACTTTTATTTTTACATACGCTCTATCATTAATATTGAGCAGCTTAACCTATAAAATAGCATAACTTTAAAGTATATTTTACCAAATATATATATATATATTGGCTTTGTAATAATTATTTCATGCATATCTTATTTGTATCAATCACGCACAAACATAGATAGATAGATAGATAGATAGATAGATAGATAGATAGATAGATGAAATCCGTTACGAAATAGATTAACTCCGATATATTTTTACTTTATGTGTTTAAAGATTCAGGGATCTTTAGTTTTTAAATATTAAAATTTACAAACAACCATTGCAGAGCGAGACAGTGATTATTGGCCTGATGCTTTTCTCCTGGATGTAGGCTTAGTCATATTTGTGAGCTGAGATTCGTCGATATGTCGCCCAATGGGCCGTTTGCAAAGCAAACTGTTCGGCGCAGCCTTCTGAAACAGCGTCAAACAAAGAGTTTAATCGTCGGCGCTGTTTACGGTTGTTAAAAGTGGGGGTAAATATGACAGCGTAGCGAGAGAGGGAATAATGTATCGGGATGCGTCATTAGGTGATCGTGTCCTCTTGAACTTACAAGATTTGCTGAAAAGGTAAAGGCAGACACAGAAAGATAGATAAGAACAGATGGAGATAGATAGATAGATAGATAGATAGATAGATAGATAGAAATTGAAAAAAAAATAAAATATATAGAGATAGATAGATAGATAGATAGATAGAAAGAAAAAGAATTAGAAAATAGATATATAGATAAAAAATTCTTACTGCGATAGATAGATAGATAGATAGATAAAAATTGAGAAAAATAAAATATAGAATTATATATATATATATATATATAGATAGATAGATAGATAGATAGATAGATAGATAGATAGATATAGGAAGATATATGGAAAAAGAATTAGAAAGACAGATATATAGCTAGAATGTTTCTGACTAAGATAGATAGATAGATAGATAGATAGAAAGAAAGAAAGAAAGAAAGAAAGAAAGAATTTGAGAAAAAATATAAACATGTAGAATTATATATATATAGTTTGTGCCTGCTCGTACGTGCCTCAGTGACGTTGACGCTTAAAAATGAGAAAAATAGGGCTAATTACTTTAGGTTCTACCTTTCGTTTTCTTTTGGACGCAATAACCCTAACGTACCCGTTTCTTGTCACATCATGTGACTATTATCGACTCGAGACAATGAATACAATCATTATAAACGGCATTAATCGAATTTATTCATGCTCTGAAAGTTACCTCATTTATCAGAATCTGTAGTCAAGATGTTTACTGAGGTTATTCTTATAATGCTGTTTGTCTAGGAATAAATCGACAAGCTATTTGTGATGTAAAAAATAACAGGCATTATATCACATTAAAAAAATAACGGACATAATCAGAAAAGAAATATTAAAAGATTTCAACTATCAGCAATGTATAAATCAACAATAATGCTGGGCTGAATAAAGGGACACGTCAGTATTGTAAGTATCTTTCAATAAGAGAATTTCTTAATTATGAAGACATCTTTTAAAATAATAAATACTGAAATGCTTTCTTATTGCAAGACAAGCAGTATAGACCGGCTTTGCTCGGGTGTAATGAAAGCTTTAAAACTAATCCATGGTACTGGAGCTCAGACTCTTTGGGCGTTGGCACGAAAGACTAAAAAGCAATAGTTGTTTCCAGTTAAAGCGAAACCGTAGACTAAAAAAAAATGAATGGATGTAAGTCAAATTTTGATTTCCTGGTATAGATATCAAATAAGTTTTTTTCGTCGTAAACTGAATGTTGAATGCTAAATAAGTCCTATGAGTAAATGGTATCATGGCTGAGACTAAGAACTACAATTATACCTACTTAGAGCCAAACCCGAAGCAAAAACTAAAATAAAAGGGCTGAAAAAATAGACATACAGGCAGATAAACGTACACACACAAACATCTTGCCTTTTATATATATATATATATATATTAACGATTTTCTGCACCCTTGAAACTTCTGAATATCGTTTCTTATGCCTTTGTCTATGAGTGTATCAAATTTGATTAAAATCTGACCACTCCTTCTGTAACCCGATTTTTTCGATTATCGATTTTCGATATTTATCGGGGGGTACCTCGACACAAAACCTAGCTAAGGACGGTGGCAGACGCTAATAGTACAACTGTGTAAATTTTCAAGAAAATCGGTTCAGCCGTTTCGGAGCCTATAAGTAACGGATACACAGACACACAGACACACACTCAGACAAAGTTTCATTTATAAATAAGTTTAGATTAGATAGATAGATAGATAGATAGATAGATAGATAGATAGATAGATAGATAATGTTTTGGGTGTAGTCTTTACAGCTAGATTTTCAGATTTTAATTTTCACACTAAAGGAAACATAGTATGGAGAAGAACAAATGTTCAGGTCTGACTCACGGCACTAAGAAGCTAATAAAAGTTTTTTCTGAACTTTACATGTCAAAATATTCCGTATTGCATTAGTCTATTAGCGGTTATGGTAAAATCCAATGTTGATTATAAATTAAAAAAATGAAAAGCTGGTATCATTTGTGATGATAATGGTAATTTTAACAGTTCCCTTACAAAGAAACTTTCGGTATTCATTAACCGAGTAGTCAATATTAATATCGGTTGAGATGTATAACATTTCTAAAATATTTCTCGGAAAAAAAAATCACTGTTTTTAGAAATGGTTTCTCAAGTCCTGCAGCTATTATTGGTCTTTTTAGTACTGATGGCGGTTTTCTTTCTAACCCTTTGTTTCAAGTAAACCTCTTGATTAAGTCATTATTTTCTCTTCGAATGATATCAATTTTACTTGTTGTACCGGTTCCTGATAGTCCTTAAGTATTCGTGTTTCTTTTTTATTTAGTCCGGTTATTATTGGAGTAGATAGACTATTGGAGTAGATAAACTTTATTGGAGTAGATAGACTAAACTATTGCCCGGTTTACACTCCACCCATGTCTATTGAACAGGTGAAGAGGCTCATCCCTTGTTCCCTGTTTAGGATGTGGTTTCCGGTTTTCTCTTTTCATTCTTTTCACTCTTTTCTTCTTTTTTTTTTTCAATTAGAGTAGATAGACTAAACTATTGCCCGGTTTACACTCCACCCATGTCTATTGAACAGGTGAAGAGGCTCATCCCTTGTTCCCTGTTTAGGATGTGGTTTTCGGTTTTCTCTTTTCATTCTTTTCACTCTTTTCTTCTTTTTTTTTTCAATTAGAGTAGACTAAACTATCGCCAGGTTCACACTTCACCCTCGTCTATTGAACAGGTGAAGAGGCTCATCCCTTGTTCCCTGTTTAGGATGTGGTTTCCGGCTTTCTCTCTTCCAATCTTTTCACTCTTACGTAGCCCCCCGCGCTTTAGTGGCGTTACCGCCTTGCTCGGGGTGATATGATTAAAACAAAAAAAAATTGCTTGTGATTCTACCAATGTTGAAAGACATATACTCTTCGATAAGACCTACAAGCTTCACTCTCTCACAGCCATTTTTAACCGTTGCTCTTAGAATGATTTTGCATAACAGTTTAGATATTAGCGTAATAGATTTGGTGTAATCCATATGAAAGTTTCAATTTGACGAAGCTATTAAGGAACATGACTCAATTTTGGCCTGAAATTCGCCACCAGATTAAAGAAAGATGACTCTGCCGCCACCAAACATACAACGAAAGAAACATAATTACAACGAAAATTTTCTACAAGTCAAACTGGTAGCCACCATCACAAGTACCGATAAATCTACACTATCCAGGAACGACATACGATCACAAAAAACTTTTTCTTCTATATGTCATGTCCCTTCAGAATGTAAACGATCATGGCCCTCTACGCCACCTTATAACTGGCGGCTCTTATGACGTTTTAGACACCGCTTTGCCATCCACTTGCTCAGGACCGTCAAGTATGTTACCCGATGCTTTCCTCTGTCTCTCTTTCTTTCGACCTGAACTGTAAGTATCAGATTCATTAAGCCTTCCTGCCTAATTACATGTCTCGGGAACCTCAGCTTTTTTTTTTCTGGTGCTCAGTATTAATTTCTTTTTCTTTTCCATCTTTGATGATATTGTCTAACAGTTAATGTCATATTGAAGAACAGACACCACATCTAATACTCTCTTCTTTGTTTCTTGCAAGATTTTCCTGTCTCTTAATACGCGGCTCAGCTTCTTGAATGCATCTTTGCCTATGCAACTTCGCCTTCAGATCTCAGTGTTGCACTTTCCGCTTTTACTTTGTTTCGCTAAAAACAAAGAAAAGAATACTGGATTGCTATGTGATGTCAGTTCTTTAATATGGCAAAGAATGCTGGACAATATCCTCAAAGCATTGGATAACTGATTTGATGGGCCTGAGCAGGTAGATGGCAGAACAGGATTTGAGCGGGAAAACAGAAAAGAGTGTGCCAAGGTCTACCAGGGATAGAGAGAGGTGGAAATCCATGATCACCCACGTCCGGAAAGAGCACGGTACATAGAATATGACTCCACTTAATTTAATTACATCATATCAAACAGCTCTGCTCATCTATATAGATAACATCTTATTTTATTCGTAAGATACAAACATGAAAATGAAGCCCAATAAGATTAAATATACAACACGATTTTGAAATAAATAATTTCTTACCTTCTTCAACATCTTATTAATATGCAACAGTAAGAAATTAAATTTTAGACTTTATCTAATCAACTTCTTTTCCTAACAGTTAATAAAATCTGAACTAATCATAGGATTTTACCCTAAACTCTTAGGATATGTAGATGGTAATTTCTCCACTACCCACATCATTTTATTCTCAACATTAAAAAAACGAGCTTACAAAATTCACAAAGCCAATATAGCAGGCACTACCAATAAAACGTTCAACAAAAATTAAACAAAATTCATAATTCTGCCCTCCAATACTCTTTCTAATAAAATTGCAAACAAATTAGTCATGCTGAGTACTAGGATCTGTTTTTTGAATTTTTTTTTTTAATCATTTCACCCCGAGCAAGGCAGAAACGCCACTGATGTGCAAGGGGTTACATAAATGTAGAAAGATTAATTAGAAAAGAGTGAGGAGTACAAGCTAGTTAGAAAGGAACAATAGAAAGCTGAGAAAGCAGGTGCAATGACAGATACATGGGCGGAGAGAACGTGAAGATTATACAGGGGAGGGGAGAGAGCTAGAGTCCAGTGGTTAGTAGGTGAGTATTAACTTTGCTTTTAAATTTCTGGAGGTCGTAACCGTCAAAAAAGCAAGAATACGGGAGTGAGTTCCACAGGCGGGAAGTGCGAGAGAGGAAGCTGCAGGAGTAGAATTGTCGTCTGCGTTTGGCTAACCTGACTGTGAATGGGTGGGACCCAGTTGCCAGTCTGGTTGCACGGGTAAACACCTGTTGCGGAGGCATCAGTGACTTAAGCTCATCCGAGCAGAAGCCATGAAAGTATTTATAGAAGAGACAGAGGGAGGCCACATTTCGACGATGGGAAAGTGGCTGCATGCGAGTCTCCAGATCAGTACCTATCACATTACAGACTCTCCTTTGGAGCTTGTCAAGAACACTGAGGAGAACGGCAGGGGCACCTGACCATAAATGGCAGCAGTACTCCATGTTTTGGTAATGATTGTAATAACCATTATCAAAACAATCGAAAATAGAATAAAGAAGAAAACACTTCTTCTTCTTGCATCGTAATCTTTCAGGACGTAGGCGATCATGGACATCCACTTTGCTCCGTCTCTTGTTGCTCTGAATAACTTTTCCCTTGGTATTACTTCTAAACCCAGCTCCACCATCCTCAGACCTAACCTAACGTTTCGTGCTGTTTTTCGCTGTCTCTCCTTCCTTTTATTCAACCTGAGAGTATTAAGTTCTCTAGACTCTCCTTCCTCATTACGTGTCCCAGGAACCTCATTCTCTTCTTGATATGTAGTATGAGTTTTCTTCTCGTTTGCATCCTTTCCAGCACCTAATCGTTGCACACGTGCTCCGTCCATGAAATCATCAGCATCCTTCTGTAAAAGCACTTTTCTGCTGCCTCAATCCTCTGCTGCCTCTTTGGTGAGATCGTTCAGCATTCACCTCTGTACAGAAGGACAGATATCACATAGCAATCCAGCACTTTTTTCCTTGTTTCTAATGAGATTTTCCTGTCTTTTAGTACTATGGTTAGCTTCTGAAATGCGTCTTTGGCCATGCCAATGCATCTTCGGATCTCCATATGGCACTTTCCATCCTCTGTCAAAATAATTCAAGACTCTCTTCTGTTCGTAGATGCAGACTTTTAGATTAGGTGATATTTATTCCAGGTATGATTCAAACACCTGGGAAGTATACCTGGAAAAGTATAACATGATCTAAAAGCCTGTATCTACGAACACAAGAGAGTCTTGCATTTGGACAAACGATCTAACTTTCTCGTTTTACATCGAAACGATGCAGGGTATAGCTCTAAATTCACCAAAGTCCACCTAATTAAAAAAGAACATTATTCTTTAAGAAGAAAATACATAAATTTTATAATAACAATATTACCAACTATAAACCCAGACCTAAAGCATAACCTTAATCGCTTTTTTTTTTAATCCATTCTTAAAGAATCTCATTTATATCTATCTAATACAAAGAATACATGCTTATATAGATCAGACATACATTTGTATGATGTGACAACCTGCTGCGCTGGCCTGACTGCACAAAAGTAAAGACATAACTCGTACTAAAAAGGGCACATCTACACAATTACGACCAATGAGAACTGACCCAAACAAAATTAAAAATAATATGACTTCTGTCTTGTTGTCTCTCAACCTTTGAAAGAAGCTTTAATATAAGTGAAGCCTGTTAGACTGATATACGTTTCCTATTTGTTCTTCATTTTATCATCTTCTCGGATTCCAATCCGTATTTAATCTGCATTTGATTATATATATATATATATATATATATATATA